>CM042242.1:9129484-9451984 GCA_023566225.1 Romanogobio albipinnatus | reverse complement strand
TCAGACGATACTTCCGTTTCTTCCGCTCATGTGTATGTGGGGTAACGCAGCGCTGTTTTATCATATTACATACATTTGAGTGTGTTGAAAGTTATGTTATAATGCTATTCTGTGCGCTCGCTCTGCGGCTACTATGAGACACTTGTTGCACACTGCAGTGAGCTAGATGGATATTAGGCATGGTAAAACATGGCACTCGCGGTAAATCGAGAAAACGAGATTCAAACAATAAGACTAACTGTGTTGAGCTATATAACAATGATTAGTTTTCTGTTGATTAATGTATCCAAACAGTTACTCACCTGTCTAATAAAACACAATATATTAAAGCGTCTGGTGTTTCCATGTTATTTTCAGAATTCAAGGGTAACGTGGGTATGATGTCAATGATAGGCAATGCACGGACACGGTCCATGTCCTTGTTTAAATAGTTTATTTCTATGGATTTAAACATTCTTGGAAACAAATCACAAAATATGTAACATTGTTCTAGTGGTTTTTGGATATTTTAACCCAAAAATCTTACATATTGTGCCTTTAACATTTACACCAGTGAAAGTTATTCAAGGGTTTTGCTATTTATCCTGATTTATTTGAAGTCAGTTTATTAGTTGTTCCTATCTGTAAACACCACAAAATACTCATATGCAAGTCCATCAAGTTCTAAAGTGAAAGTAAAAATGATCAAATTAGACACTGTACCTTTAATAGTACCTCTGAAAATATATACATCTCTTTAATATACAGAATAAATAACTTTTTCTTTATTAAATTACCAGCACAAATAACTATATCCTCAATATGTATGCCATATTATATTCACTTGTAGTGTGATTGAGGTCATACCACCCATCCCTACCAGCCAGTCTAAAAGACTTAAATGGTGCTAATTATAGCCACTCTCAAGATAAGTAAAATTGAATGTGTGAGCCGCAGGGACGGCTGAATTCATCTCATGTCTTAGAAATAGACAGTCAATTATTGACGTCACCCATGCTTTTGTCATGTTAAATGTAAAGAGCTGTACAACGTGCTCCGACATGTTGAGGTTTTCTTCTAGGGTTTCTCGTCTCACGCTGATCTCCTCGTGTCAGGCTGTTCATCGGGACGGAGCGCTAAACAAGCAGATCTGATAAGACAAGATTAGTAAACGCAGACCGAAGCTCTTTTCTAAACACTTGAGAACTGCCTATCTAGACAGCATTTTTAGGCATGCTTCCGACATGAAGGCTGTTTTGAATGGTTTAGCGGCTGAGGGAAGAATGAGGCGATTGACGATTAACATTTAATCATAAAATAAACAAAGAACAAAACATAAGTAAAGCGACCACCCCTCATGGACGACAGCTGCATGTAAACGTAATCAAGCACAACAAAAATAGTCCAGGCCTGGTCCTCATCACTCCTTCTTTTATCCCTCCGGAGCTCCTCCGTGGGACTCATTACTGTCGCTACTCCAATTTCAAAACGGTTTTCACAGGATGAGTTTTGAGTTCGTAAGCTTTCGAATGATATCTAATTTATGATGATTACTAAAATATGTGATATGAAAAAGGCGCCAAGCACCAACCATGGCAGTTAAGGGGTTTTAAAGTATTAAAGCTACACTGTGTGATATTTTCCCCCATCTAGCGGTGAAAGGGTATATGACCATCCAGTAAATATTAGTTTCTTTTCCTCCCAATTCCGATTTAATTTTAACTCCTACGGTGGCCGATTTAGTCCAAGATTAACATGGCTTCCAGTTCGATCCAGCAATCCCCCTCTTCACATTCGCCATCGAGTTGTAACGCGTGTGTCCGGGTGAAAAATACGGATAGCTCACTCAACGCAACTGGAGTCGATGCAAACACGGAGGCGATTGACATCAAACAGCCCGCACTTTATTCCCCGCGGAACCCCCCAGCATTACCCAACAAAACAAAAATAAATGAATGTTAGCAACAGAAGACAGAAAATAATCCGCACACATGGGAGCTCGAGGCGCAGTGCACACACACAGAACACAGGCGCTCCAACCGGGGCGAACGCTCTTAAAGGGGCCACACTATTTTCCTACTCGTTACAGAGTGTTAAAACGCGAAAGGCGAAGCTTGAATTTACGGGTATGTCCCTCTTTGGCTAATGTACTTTCAAGATGGAGGGGCAACATCATGGCGACCCCCATTCGAACCCCTTACCCGTATGTATTTTCAATGGCATATTATAAACTTACGAGAATACTTTATTACTTGAAAGAAGTAAATATACATTAATGAGCACATATATTTTTGAAAGAACTAAGTGTTTTTAGCTAAGAATAAACTAAAAAAGTTACACAGTGTAGCTTTAAATATATTTGTGACCCTAGACCACAAAACCAGTCATAAGGGTAATTATAAAAAAAAAAAATATTGAAATTTGTTAGTTAGAGTATGACAATATTGGCCGAGATATAATTATTTGAAAATCTGGAATCTGAGGGTGCAAAAAAATTGAAATATTGAGAAAATCGCCTTTAAAGGACAACTCAGGTGAAAAATGAACCTAGGGGTAATTAACACATGGTTACCGAGTAGATAGTTCTCTGGGATGCGTTTTCATGAAAATCGAATGTAAAGAGTTTTATCTCTAAAAACAGATTAGCTTATAACGCTAGTATATGGGGCAAAGATTAAGTAAAATGAAATCGCTAGTTAATACCACTAACAAGGCTCAAAATAGCCTCACACTAACACAGTAGCATAATGAGGGTCCCCACATGTAAACCAAAGCATTGAGAACTTTGTAAGTGTACTAACAGTTTAATAGGAAGATACTTTATAAAGACAGAACATTACACGTATACAGACAGGAGCCATCTTGGAAAATAGTCTCGATGAGTCGAGCCACGAACGCTAAGTGAGCTGGTCGATAGGAATTATCGCAGCTTAGCACAGCGTTCGATAATTTTGACCCATAGGCCTACAATGTGTTGTTGGCTATTGCCACAAACATAAGTCACCTTTATTTATATAGCACTTTTTACAATGCCGATTATTCCAAAGCAGCTTTGCAGTGTTTAAAGGAACACTCCACCGTTTTTAGAAATAGGGCTAATTCAACTTCTTTCCTACATTTAGATATGTGGGCAAATGCATTTTTGTCTCAGTGCATGCATTGTTTTAGTTTGGCAGGGTCTGGCTGACAAAAAAGTAGTATGCTTATTAGACAATTGCATTGCTAGTTTAGTAACATGCCAACATCAATTTTTGAGTGGAGTCTCCTGTGGACGTCGTGTGAGGAGTATATATGTGTCATGCTGAGTCGCTGCCAAGAGCGTTCCAAATCAGTCACTTATGAGGTTCCATTTCAGTTAGGATGCAGACAGTGAGGCAGCTCACACATTTCGGAATAGATCAAGAGTGTCAGAAGGAGAGATGGAGAAGAAATGAGCGATTGTGTGTTTGAGAAGGAGAGAGAAATGGATTGAAAGAACGGGTGGAGGAGAACGAGATGCCAGGAGTCTGATCAAAGACCGTAGCAGTGTGAATATTCATGCATGTCTTGTTAGTGTCCAGTATGCGTTGGCCTATTTACCAGAGAAGTGCAGAGATCTGGCTCCAGGGTTTACTTTCAAATATCTCATGGCCATTAAGAAGTAATGGGGCTTAAGATGGTAAACCATCACATCGCACACCGACCCGAGTGACACGCAAGGACAGGGAAGATCGACGAATCGAAGCAGGCAGGCAGAAAGAGAGGCGCCTTTGTAGAAAAAGTCGAGGTAATTCGGCACAAGGGTAAATAAATAAAGGAGGGGAATAGCCGCATGATGGATGGATGGAAGGGGAGAGGGGCTGTTTTCATGTCCGCGTCTTCTTGACGACGCTGACGAGGCAGGATCACCTCATTCGGTATTCTGCTCAGGAGGAGAAAAGCCAGGGATTCTACGTCCAACTCGACTCATCTTCAAAGAGATATTAACATAGCGCTGGGTCTCTTTTATCTCTCCTCTAATTTCAAGGATGCCAGCTGAAATTAAAACACTGCGAGATTGAAACAAGACTAAAAATATACAAAGAGAGAGAGGGGAGGAAAACAGGTCGAGGACAGGCAGCCCATGGTACACAGGAAGCAAACGTGCTCTTAATGAGGTCTGCTTTATTACGACCCCTGCCACAGTCAGAGTGGAAGCGGCAGGTGGGATTCGGCATTAGCGGGATTCGCCGGGCGCAGATTATGACCATTAAGAGTTCAGATTGCAGGAGTGACTCAGTCCTTAACTCTGCCTAGGAAAGAGTAAAGTAAAATGCATTAAGAAGATATAACATGACATAAAGTAATACGGGACGCCTACAGTTCATGTCATGTATATAGAGTGCAACGGTTAATTTATGGAAAGCAAAAAATCCCTATTCGTTTTCTCCATAGAGGCATTGGTGTTTAACAATTGTATAGAAACGTTTACAGGTTCTGTATCGTGAGCTTTTCAGTTGTCAGTTGGTATAGACTTCAGTTAAAAACCATCAGTAATCAAGGACCCTATCAAAACACTTTTTTGCTAGTTTCAGCCCGACGCAGTTTTCATTTTCACGTTGTTTAAATAGCAAATGCACTCATACCCATCTGTTCGCACATGGACGTGCTGGTCTGAAAATGAGGTGTGTTCAGGCGCATTGTTGGTGAGTTGCTATTTTGAGGAACTGAAAACGACTGCGCCATTGACCAACAAAAACTTTTTCGTTCGTATTACTGCAGCCTCTGCTTTTCTGCTACAGACTGAAGCATGCGAGTAGCCTATAATGCGCCATGCCTTATATCCCATAACGTACTCATTCTCAAGTCATCTTAGGTGTATATGACATTCTTCTTTCAGACGAATACAATCAGAGTTATATTAAAAAAATGTCCTGGCTCTCCCAAGCTTTATAATGGCAGTAAATGGCAGTCCAAAAAAGTGCATCCATCCATCATAAAAGTGCCCCACACGGCTCTGGGGGTTAATAAAGGGCTTCTGATGTGTGTAATAAAAAATATCCATAATATTTAAACATTCTGGAAAGTATGTACACAGCAAGACACATTTAGATATGAAACAGTTTGAATGTCCGTTAGACCATTTTTACTTTGTCTTTTTTATTCTATGGAATTTTCCGGGGACCCCTTAGAACCTTCTGGAGGACCCCAGTTTGAAAACCCCTGAAACCCCCGAATCAGCTGTCCTGTCAGTCTCATCAAGGTAACGGTCACCACAACGGAAGGCCCGCCTCTCCAGTCATCGATTGGACAATTGAAAAAAAAAACCTGCGATGACGTCAGGCGCTTTTCCGCTCAGAGTTGATTTTTTTCCAACTTCAGGCGCTCAGAGCGCTCCTTCTAAAACGTGAGGCGCCTCGGGCGCATAAGCAGCGCGCAAAACACTCTCTGCCAATAGAAATCTATTAAAATAAGGCGCCTCTCACTGCAAAATTGCGGTCTGTCTGATCAGTGCCTAAGACTGCATTTATTTGACAAAAATACAGTAAAAACAGTAATATATTATTATCCTTTAAAATAACTGGTTTCTATTTCAATATATTTTCATATGTAATTGATTCCTATGATGGCAAAGCTGAATTTTCCGTATCATTAGGCTACTCCAGTCTTCAGTGTCACATGATCCTTCAGAATTTTTGGGGGGGATATTACATTCATAATGCTTCATGGGCTGTTTTCATGAGTCATTGTCAATGGCATAATGAGTTAATTCCCTTGAGTACACAACCTTGAACATTTGTCATTCAATCAGAGTTTTGCAAATGTTGTGATTCATCTCTGAACTGATGACTCAGTTTATTCATTTATTCAATATTTTTTGAAAATGAAAATGGGAAAAATACTTTGAGGAAATACCAAGAACGCTTAAAAAGTGGGCCATCACTGCCGTGCTCTCTCCCAAATAACATTGGCAATGGCAAGCACAAACTGAAATGGCCAACTTTTGAGCACATTTGACTTTTACTGGATTTGGCAAAGTTTGTGATATCAAATCTTTTCAAAGAAAGAGTTTTTTTTTTAGGTACTGCTTAGAGCTTGTTAAATAGATGAGCAGGAGCAAAACTGTTAGTAGAAAGCGTGTATGATCAAAGTGTGTATGAGTAGATTATTTTGGTTTAGATATTTTAGATGTCAAGCTAGCCTTCTTATTCACTGACACTTCAAATAAAACCATGGTATTATTGTGCTCAACAGAAGAAAGAAATTCATTCAGGTTTGAAACAACTTGCGGGTCAGTAAATGATGACCAAATTTTTCATTTTTGGGTGAACTATCCCTTTAATTGCTTATAATGAGAGTGTTCTAGTTTTCCTGTGTTGCCAACTTCCAGTGTAGACTGTGTTTTAGAGATAAAATAATATTCTATTTGAGTGAAGTCTATGTGAATGCCGCACACAGTTGTGTAACAGCCACAACATAACCCAAATACCAGCTGCACTCAGACGTCTTGCATTTTCAAACATGCATACATATTTTATAGCAGCTTTTCTTTTAAGTAAGACTGTTGTATTCGACTATTTTTGACCTTTGACTTGTTCTTTCTTTGACTTTGCATGCGTGTGAATCTAGTGCACTATGAATTTCCGTTGTATAACCTTGTCTCTGCATACCAGGTTTCTTATGGCATTTATATTAACAATACAGTGGCAGTACCATGGTAAAGTGATGTATCAGATAGTTATACACTTCTTCTTTGATATAGTGGAATTCACACTGACAATTATGATATAGATGTCAAGAAATACCATGTAATGTCCTAAAAAAACATGGTATTATTTGAAGTAAATGGAAGGACCACGGTGTTAAGTAGTAAATGTTTGCCAAGGTACTATTTAGTATTACCATGATAAATGTCCAAAAACATGGTTCTTCAAGGAATTTCAAATAATATTGCACTATTGCTTTATTAAATGTTTATAATAACATTGGTTATTTAAAGTACTTCTGATAATATTGTTGTTTTACTATAGTAAATGTTAAAAACAACATTGTTTTTAAGCTATTTCCAGTAATATCCTGATTTTACCATTGTAACTCTCAAGCTAGCCTTATTATTCCACGATACATCAAATAATTCCATGGTATTATTATGGTAAATGTCCGAAAACATGGTTATTAAAGGTATTTCAAATAATACTGTGCTTTTACTATATTAAATGCTCAAAATAACATTGTTTTTTAAGGTAAAATATCGTCATGATTTTACCATGGTAACTTTAAAAATGGTGCTTTTTCAACAACAAAAAAAGCTTTTTGGTCCTGTTCCCCATGTACATACTATGTACTTATTATAGTTTTTACAATAACTAGGTAATAACTAGGTACTAACTCAGAACCTACCCCTAAACCTAACCTTAACCAATGTAGTTACCTTATATTAACCAGTACTTTTTAAGTAAGTACACTGTAAGTACACATAAGTGTGCATACTGTAAAATAAAGTACAACCTACTTTTTTTGCAGTAGTTGAGAGATGCTAAGATTAGAGAGAGAGAGAGAGAGAGAGAGAGAGAGAGAGAGAGAGAGAGAGAGAGAGAGAGAGAGAAGGAAAGAGAGGATGAGCAGGTGTGTGTGTGTGTGTGTGCGCTCAGGTCCAGAGGAGAAATTCTCAAAAGAGGATTCTCCAGAGCCCATTGAATATTGATGTTCCACTCCTTCATGCAACACTCAGCTTTTCTCTCTCTCTCTCTCTCTCTCTCTCTCTCTCTCTCTCTCTCTCTCTCTCTCTCTCTCTCTCTCTCTCTCTCTCTCTCTCTCTCTCTCTCTCTCTCTCCACCACCTTTAAAAATCGTATCCATCTATTGATACCATGCCGTCTAAACCACCATTTCAGCTCACATTCACTGTGCACGACTGCGGCGAACATATAGACAAAGCCGTTCTTCGGCTAATTGCCGATCTATTTAGCCTGTAACTCTGAAGGGGACCATTAAATGCACAGAGAAGGCAGCATTCATTTATCAGGGGCACACACATAGTCAAGTCTTGTATCGGGGTTCTAAGAGTTTATTTGTTATTCCTCGATGCAACAATCCCAGTTAAAGCTGCAATACAGCTCTGGATTCATTTGAAATTCCTTGAGAGTGTCCTTGCATAATGAATGTTGTGAATGCATGAGCACAGAACCCATTGTTTATCCATCAAGCAGCAGAATTATTAAAGAGGAAAACATCCTTGTAGAAGGCGAAAGTATCCAGAGGCAGCAGTTTCACTTACTAAAGCGTGGAGAGTTGAACTTTTAGCTTACACAATAAAACACCCCAGTACATTAGATAAATGTCAGGAGTCAGAGATGCTGGAAGGTTCAGGATATTCACCATTAGCTGAGACTGCGCATCTCCTCTCTGTTTGGGCTGATGCACTTCACTGACGCCATTATAATGGGTGAATGTCTTCCATTGTAACATAAAATTCGGAGTGTTTTTAATTGAGTTGTGAGCACCTGATGTTGTGGACTGGTCTTTCTCCGGTGTGTGGTGGTTTAATGTGAAGGTAATGATCTGGTGGTGAATAGAGCTTGATGATTAAGAACAGATTGCCTGGCTGGAGATCACAGTGTGCATTTCAAGGTAGATGTGAAGTATATCAGTAACTGAAGCTGCTAGCAATGCCAAAGCTGTGAGTTTGATTCAGAGGGAACACACATACTGACAAAATGAAGCATCTACTGAATGCAAAAAGATACATCATTATATATTCGGTCAGATATGTGACTGTTTTAGAATAGAATATCTGCTCATGTTAGATTGCAGGTGTACACTTCATGCTCATTCAGTTTCTTTTAAAAAATGCATGTTCTTTGACATGGCAATATTGTAACCTTTTAATTTAAGCACATGGTCTGAAGCGCATTAGAGCGTGTCCGAATCCACTTTTGCTAGTTTAACGTGTGGTCCAAAAGGGTTGTCCTTAGTCTCTTAATGAGTCATGGGTGTGTTTTGGGCGTAACGTGCGATAAACCAATCAGAGTGCCATCTCCCATTCCCTTTAAAAGCCAGTTGCACTTGCACCATGGCGGATTCGCTATTTACATGGCAGAATAAAGTAACCCTCAACCTGACGAGTCAGTTTAAATACATGTGTGTATTGCCACGATTGGTTATATGATTAGCCAATTTAATTCGTCATTACTGCAAATAGGTCATTCTGATACATGCGATGACTATCCAATATGACGTGAGCAATCTCTAATAATCTTTAACATTGTAATATTTGGCATGTTTGTGTGCTGCTTGCGTGTGTGTGTAATAATCAGAGTGTACATGCATTGTGCACCCGCCTATAGGCGCATATTACTAACATGCTCTTTAAACAACACAGAAATTATTGCATCATTGACTTTAGACCAGGTTTTTGTTGGTCAATGGCGCAGTCGCCCATGGGCGAACAGACGGGCGTGAGTGCATTTGCTATTTAAACAACGTGGCACTGGACGTGAAAATGATAACTGTGTCGGGCTGAAACTAGCAAAAACCACTTGCGTCGCGTCACATTGCACCGGGTGTATGATAGGGCCCTAGATGTTTAACAAACATATACTTTCAAACTTTTCTTATAAGAATCAAAAGTAATTCGAAATTGTTTTAATAAAAAAGTAAATCTGTAAGTTTCATTTATTCACTTTGCAACATGCAGTGCATTCAGAATATGATTTGGCTGAATTTGAATGAACATACACAACAACATACACGGTCAAATGTTTGGAATAATTAAGATTTTAAAATGTTTTTGTACAAAATACCTTCTGCTCACCAAGGCTGCATTTATTCGATGACAAATACAGTAAAATAGTAATATTGTGAAATATTATTACAATTTAAAATAGCTGTTTTCCAGTTGAATATTATAAAATGTCATTTATCCCTGTGATGCAAAGCTGAAATTTCAGCATCATTACTGCATTCTTTAGTGTCACATGATCCTTCAGAAATCATTCTGATGTGCTGATTTGATGCTCAAGAAACATTTCTTATTAATATCAATGTAAAAAAAAATGCTTAAGTAAAAATAGTTTTTAAAGAAATTATTAAACATCACATTACATTGATCAAAAGTGACAGTAAAGACATTTTAACTTTCTTTTCATCAAATAACCTTGAAAATGCATTGCAGTTTCCACAAATGTTAAGCAGCAAAAATGTCTCGGTTACGTATGTAACCCTCGTTCCCTGAAGGAGGGAACGGAGACGTTGCGTCAAGGTCACCGTCGTATTGGGATCCCAATATGTCGGTAACGTTGAATGTGACCGACTGAAAGGGAACTGTTTTTAACATTGAAAATAATATGAACCATCATTAATAATTGAGCAAAAATAATAATGGAGCAGCAAACCAGCATATTAGAATGGTTTCTGAAGGATCATGTGACACTGAAGACTGGAGTGATGATGCTGAAAAATCAACTTTGCCATCACAGGAATAAATTATATTTAGTATGTTAAATATGTAGTATATTATGAGAGCAACCCATGGCTTTAGTGTTGTAATCATGCTTTATCAGTTGAGCTACAAGAGCTATCTCTCATGAGAAGCTGTAAAGGATTACAGGCCACTCTAACAGGCCAAATGTAGTTAAACTATTCTTCCAGTACCAAAATTAATTCCCTTTAGGACAAAAAAATCTCAATTTGGCCAAGATCAATGTGACTATGGAGAACCATTGCTCTGTAGCTTCTACAATTCTTCAATTAGAGATCCTTAATTGCGAAATGAGTTTCCTTGCATCGCTCTCCATCCGTACCTATCGAAGCTTCTGGGCACGTACTGCACTCACCCTGACTTTGCTGTGTCTTAGGATGGTCTTATCTCGCCCTCCCTTGCGAAATTGTCTTTTTTTTCTGCGCAAGTGTAAAGTGTTTGCAAGAAATGGATGTGCATTATTGATCCCTCATGGGAAATTCAGAGCAAAATAGCGGAAACATCAAATGCAAAACACACTGCTCAGTCTTCCTTCTTGTGCAAGACATCAGAGTGAGATAAAAGAGACACGTGCAATGTTACTTCAGGCCCGGTTTGCTGCTCAAAGTAATGTGAGGGCGGGCACAACTGGGAGATAAGTAAGTGCTGTACCAGCTGATGACAACAGGCAGAAAAGTTCCCCAGTAGTGCCCTGCAACTTTGATATATATATATATATATATATATATATATATATATATATATATATATATATATATATATATATATATATATATATATATATATATATATATATATATATATAAAACAGTGTTTTCGAACAAGCCAGTGGCTAAAGGTCCTCCAGGACCGACCATTGTGTGTAGGACATGGAGAATTTTTCAGGATGGATTCCAATTTCACCAGCATCATCTTCTGTGCCACTGCTTCCGGAGAGCCCAGGTGAGGTCTGATAACACAGCCGGCCTCCTTCATCACTTTGTTTGGATTCTCAGCTGAACTAGTGTTGCTCCCTGTGCGCTATCTAAAGTACTATGGCTCTTACAAACCTATATAACATCTGTAACAGGCTGCTGCACACATTAAATGACCCGAGTCTTCTCAGGCAGTCGAGTCTGTTCAGCTCTTCCCTCTATAGAAAACTAAAGAGCAGCAAGTGAATGTGGATATATAAGTAAGGAATAATGGACTCCGGGCCGTTGAATTATTAGAAAAATAATGCACACCCTAGGTGGTAATGCGGTCATGACGCAAAGCGGGTGTGCATATGCATTATATACTACAGTTATCACACCTCAAAACATTGTTCAGGTAATTTATTTCATGACATTTGTCAGGTTTTGTCCTTTAAACGCTCTTATGTGTAGGACTAATCTAAACCCAAGCCTCCATTGCTAATTCCTAAATGTCATTTTTAGGGATGCACTGAAATGAAAATTATTGGCCGAAGCCGAATACCGAACACGGTTTTTCTATTTATTGCATAAATTTTACTATTTTGTCTTGCTTTTAAAATAAATGACAAAACTACAATTTAAAAGCAGTCATTATACAAACGAAGCACATTATAACTTAAAATAAATTAAAACAAAAAAGTTAAATCTTTTTTTTTTTATTTGGCCATCTTATCTTATCTTATCTTATCTTTGGCCTATTATGCCTACAGGTATCATAATCAAATCCTAATCAAATTTTGTTTGTTTGTTCATGAGAGGTTTTGCAAACCTGTATAACTCAGCACTGAATAAAAACTTTGACGATTTGAGCAGTGAGCGGAGTCTGACTAACTTAAACCATATTGGCCATTGCATACAGGAGATCAACAACTATGTCACCGCTGCAGAAACATGTAAATGGATACATTTGACGTTCTACAGACACAAATATGCATTTCCAATATAGTATTACAGTATCAACTGAGGGTGCTCTTGCTTGCATTTGAGGGTGCTTAGACAATTCAGTAGAACAGTGTCTACAAATGGCCATTTCTGCGTCTTTCTCGGACACTTTAAAGTCTTCTTAAAGCCTTGTTTATACTCGACGCGTCCAAGCGGAGTGCCAAGCGGACGAGGCGTGTGCGCAGTCAGCAGAGGCTCACGCTGCGGACAGTGCGGAGCCAGACGAAAGTATAAACAAGGCCTAATGCCTCCACACTTCCGACATGTGCTGCATTGCTGCATTTAGAAGCGTGCGCTCCTCTCTCTCACACGCGCTGGTTGATATATTTGATCGCGTCATCAAAAACCTCATTGTTCGGTAACATTTATCCGGTCTTTTCACTAATTCGGCGGAACACCTTCACTCTTCACACACGATCATCACTTTTCACACACACGACGCTCCTCCCCCCTGGACTGTTTGCATTTTTGCCGGCTGCGGCTGGGTTCTCGCGGGACTGCAGCTTGCCGTCTGGGACACTGTTTCGGTGGGTTTGGGCTGTGGCTGGGTTGCTGGGCACGTCTCGTTGTCATGTGGGGGCCCTGTTCATGTTGGACAGACATTTTGGTTGCATTTTGTGTCTGTTGGGAGGCACGGGGACGCTCTTTGTGTGTGTGTCCCCGTGGCTGCCGTGTTGGCTGGGTGGGAGCTCTGGACGTTGGCTGTGGCGGCTCCGTGTTGCGGGCGCCAGTCCTGTTCATTTTTTTTCTGTGGACAGTGCTCGCAGGGGTGTGGCGATCGGGATTGACTTGGAAATTCACCGGAGTTCTCCTTTAAACTAAATTAACCATATAAACTAAATTACTGATCTAAAGCCCACACTGTCACTGTATGATAATTGAAATGAACTGATGATGTCACGGTTTTCTCCAGAATGGCTATACGGCTGAATACAATTATGTTGCATTATTTTCCTGTTTAACACTGTAAAGCTGCTTTGAAACAATCTGCATTGTTAAAAGCGCTATATAAATAAGGTTGACTTGACTTGAACACTGAAAGTGCAATTTTTGCTATTTTCGGCCGAATAATTTCGGTTGCCAAACATTCGGTGCATCCCTAGTAATTTTAGAGCTTTGGATAGCAGACTAATGCAGTTATTAGAGAGAGAGAGAGAGAGAGAGAGAGAGAGAGAGCATGTGAATTACCTGAGTCTGTGCATCTTTTTTATCTCAGTCTGTGCGTTGTGTTCGGCAGCAGCATCTATTAATACTAAATTGTAAGAACAGTGCCATTATTACCTTGCTAGTGAGCAATGTCAAGTAGCTTTTAAGTTGCTAAACTATTTTACTGATAAAGTAGCCGCGCTGACAACATGTTTTTTTGAGTGTGTCCCCGTTGTGTGTGTGCTTTGAGTGGGAGAGCAGAGAGAGCGGGAGAAAGAGAGTATGCGCTTTCCGTACATAATAAAACGTAATTTTGCGGCAAAAAACATGAAAATAATTAGTTGTTTTTATTCTATTGTTGTAAAGACCTTTGCAATAACTGAAATCATTTGGCGTAGTGATATGGAACTGTAATGCAGTCAATACCTGCCTGAACTACTTTAGCCGTGCGTTTCCCTGAAAATAATTGCACACCTAAAGGCCTGTTCACACCGGGACGATTTTTGCTCGTTTATCGCCAACGTTTTACACCTTGTGACTAAACAAAGGGCACCAATGTGAGTGTGCACACAGATGCGCAACAAAAAAAAAAAAAAACGCCTTGGGTTTGTTTTTTGTTTTGTTTTGATGCGACGCGTTAAAAACTGGTCGATCAATGAGATCCCCGCTTTTGTTCACGTGCCTGGAGCTGCTGAAGTTACAGTAAAACACGACTTGGTGGTGCTCAAGCACAAAACGGTCTTGCTGAACGGTCTTTAATGTCACATGATCCTTCGGAAATCATCCTAACATGCTGATTTGGTGCTCAAGAAACATTTTTTTAACAACTTTATTCAGGATTCTTTGATGAATAGAAAGTATACGCTTTTGCATATTAATTTAATTAAAAGCCCCAAACATTTGAAATGGTAGTGTACATTTATTTATTTACCTCCTGCCCCTATTAGAACTGACTTGACCTATTTTTTGAGACATGGCACATGGAGAAATTAATCATTTTGTTATGAATGTTCACTATTATGGTAATTGAATTACTAGTTGCTAGTGAGTATTCAGTAAGTACTTTTATATAAGGCTGTTGACTGGTGATGGATCAGGATCACCTCATTTCCATAAAGTTAAATTTGTCTCATCTTTGTCACATCGCCAGCAGTTATTGTTGCTCATGTCTCCTTGAATCTCCTTCAACACTCATTGAATGTCAACCGGTTGCTTTGTTGCAGCAAATCATTGTCAGTGTGAACTGGCAGGCATGCAAAGAACGGGGCTGGACACACGTCCTTCCCTTAGTCTTCTGAGGGCTGATTTGTACACTTAAGGTGGGGATGATAAGGAGGGTTTAGCCTCTGATAGCATCTCAACAATTTAAAGAGTGTTTGTTCTGCCCCAAAGCTCTGATGTTACAGACTCTCACACAAACTGGATCTCAACTGGTTTTCAACACAGAAATAGGCAGAGGAAAAGAGACAAATATAGGCAATAAAGCTAAAACAATTATATCTCGGTATTTTTAACCCTGTGATATTGTTCAATACGTGCCTTAATAATTAAATGTTTGCTCTGTGTAACGTCTTAGGGTTACATATATTATTAAATTAAATTTAGCTCATAGGGAATAATGGGTATTAATATTTAGGGATTTATGATTAATCATAACGGGTTATAATTAAATCACAAATCTCCAAAATCACCCAAAAAGGGAATACCTAACAGGTATTTATGCAATATATATATATATATATATATATATATATATATATATATATATATATATATATATATATATGGTTAACAACAATTTATTGCAATCAACTCTGGATATATATCTATATTAAATAATCACAGAATAGCCTCTAAGGAAGTGATTCAGAATTCCTCTACTCCGTTCGGTTTAACGAACGAGCAGTACAATGCTTAACTTGGTCTTCAACCCATTTTCGGGAAGTTTATCCCTCTGGCCACAAAGGACAAACTTTCCGAGTTATGGTATTAATTAAAGCATTCAATGATACTTATAAGAGCTCGTAGCTTAGATCTGACATTAAAGGGACTCATGTTTTGTGAGCAACAACAATGACAATTAAAACGTGGATACAATGGTTTTAATAGTGATAGCTACTACGATTACATACGACTACATAAAGGATACATGTATATACAGAATAAAAGAAGGTAAAGAGGGAGGATGAGGAGAGAGGGGAGGAAGACAAGGAAGGTAAGAAGGGAATGGTCCGGTCAGACATTTCCCAACCAGAACCGCTAGAGCCAGCAGGGAGTAATTATCTTCAAACGCATCTAAATTTCAATAGAATTGATACTTGCATGGTTTCTTTGTGTTGTGTAAAACAAGATGCGTGCGTTGCGTTTCTCCGAGCGTTCGTGCGCTGAAGCTCTCTCTCCGTTCGGTCCTTCCGGGGTCGGTCCACGGGAGATTTAACGGCGTGTAGGAGCGGTTGTCTTGGAAGGGAAAAGGCATCTCGTTCACGCCAAGAAGATTCGCGCAGTGATGTGCGCGCTCGGATGTAGCGTGCCGGTGTCGCGGAGTGCGTCATCTTCAAAGGGAGCGATCAGCTTGGCCGGGCCGCGCAGGATCGGGGCCGAAGCCCCACGAGCCGCGCTGGCGAGATGGAAGGGAATTTTGTCTCGTCCGAGTCCGTGCAAGTTGACTGAGCACTGATGTGCTCGAGTTATTGTCCTTTAAAGCCCACTAACCCACGCCCATCTTCTCTGAGATGACCAATCGTAGATGTGGATTGGAGGCGGGAAAAGTCCCTTTGTTCGGACTTTTATCACTACTGGAATGTTCTTGCTTGGCAGGCTGAACGAATACGGTTTCGCTCCAAAAGGGCAAAGCATATTAACGGTACATCTCATAATTATATGTTTTGCATCATTGGCTAAGACAGAGAGAGAGAAAACTGTGAACATCAAACATGCCGTGACTTAAACGCATAAAAGACAGTGTATCTCTTTTACAGAGCCATTTTGAGCATTCAAGGAGGGCCTTTACATCACATTAACATAAGGAACATAGGGAGCATGCATATCCTTAGGAAATCATCATATATGTAATTTCTGGAATAGTTAAATTATAATAGTTCAGGCAACCTGGCACAGGCTGCCTGTGTGTGTGGGGGTCAGTTCTCGGCCACTCTGCACCAGGAAGGTGTGAGCTAGGCGCCCGAGGTGTGTGTGTGTGTGTGTGTGATAGGGATCTCTTTTGAAGTCCCTCCCCGAGTCATTGTTGTAGCCCTGGCCACTCTCTGGTGGGTCGTCAGCTTGGCATCGAGGGCCGAGACTTATAGGTGCCGGGATCTGATTTACATGCAGAGCTGGGTAGCGAAAGGCATCCCTGCTGTTTCACATCACTTTGATCCCATGAGAGAGAGAGACAGAGAGACAGACAGAGAGACTCCAGACGCTACATCTGTAATGACTTGAAAGGGTGAATTTTTTTTTCTATTATTTCATCCATTATTGACTAGTAGATATATGATGTAAGCAAAACAAAGGCATGTTTTTTTAAAGGTGCCACAGAATGCATTGATACAATATTTTAAATTGTTGTCTGATATCTACATAGATGGTATGTGGCTTAGGTAAGGGCAAAAATACTCCAGATATGGTTTTACATGTCCATTTACAACCCTAGGATTTGTCCCTAGAATGAAATGGGCTGTTATTACCTTATTTGGAATAGTCATGAATAATAATGTTGAGCTCTGCTCTGATTGGCTGTTTCACAGCAAGTCTCATTTCAGTAGCTCACACAAGTGCAGTTATTCAGCAAACAGCTCAAGCAGCTCATTAGTCGGGTCAGAACACAGACCACCTGAATGACACTTTAAGCAGAACATCTCAAATGGAGATTACTGAAATGCATCGTACTTGTTTATTGGTATTTTCAGATCATCCGCGCACGAGAGAGAGCTCGTGTGCACATGGTTGCAAATTTTAAGTAGCCTAAACAACGGATATAATATGTGTTCCCTTTCGTTCAGTCACAACGACGTACGTTAGTGACTAACGAATGGGGGTTTCGCTTAGAAGCCTATCATCTTCAATCACTTAGAAAATACCCAATGGCGTGCCAATGCCATGGGCATGCGGAATTTGCATACGTAACTCCGCCTCACCGCGTGAGTATAAAAGGAAGTACATGGCAATATCGCATTATGTTTCTGCTTTCGGAGCCAAGAGTACCTACTTCTTCACTCCTCACAAGCCTTCTGAGAGTCTGTCAGCCTCTTCGAGACAAGCAGCTTTCCAGTTGGTGTTGGTGTGACGGCGCGTTCCAGTGATCACATACTTCCTGCCTGCTGATCTGCGCGGTGGTCTGCTAGACGGCTGGTGTGTTTCCCTGGGCGCTTTGGCATCGACTGCGAGGTTTCCTCTCACAAAAAGAGCTTGCGCGTGGCATGTCTTTTTCAAGACGGTTCGCCCGTGCACTTCCGGGTGCGATCGATCTCCGTTGCTGTCTATGGGCACATTCACTGCTCGACGTGTTTGGGCTTCAGCATGTTCGGGCAGTGATTGTGGATGTGTCATGTTCCCACTGCAGAGACTTAGTGATCTCCACGAGGAGAGAGAGTCCCCTTTTCCACACCTCAATCTACCGTCTCTGAGAGAGGTGGTACTTTGGCTGGTGGCCAGGGTGACCTGACGATACGTCACGCCCACGCCCCCCTCTCGCACATCGCTTCCCGCGAGTGCTGGAGTGAAACAGCGGCCCGTCTCTGATGCCTCGTTCGTTTCGTTCACACTCCAGATAGCACTGAGATGACGATCGCCGCATCCCAAGGTGGGCTAGAGTCCTTTGGGGATGACGATTAGGTTGTGCTCTGCCTTTGGGTGTGCCAGCGCTGCCTGATCCGACCTAGAGTTGACAGCCATGTTATCTCGGGCAGCCGCGAGCCTCGCGCTGGTGTGGAACTCCGCCCTGTTGCGAGTGCTTGTGGTTGCGCGATCGGTTTTTGGGGGCGGCACCCGACAGCTGTTGTGAGGAGAGCAGAAGGGAAGAGCTCTCTCAAAGCAAAGGCTGTCTCACTGGATAGTGGACAACATTGTTTTGGCTTACCAGCAGCAAGGTCTACCATGTCCCCTTGGGGTTAGGGCACACTCCACTCGAAGTGTGGCCTCATCTTGGGCTTTAGCGCATGGCGCCTCACTAATAGACATCTGCAGAGCTGCAGGCTGGGCGACACCGAACACATTCGTCAGATTCTACAATCTCCGAATGGAGCCAGTGTCCGACTATGTACTCGCCCCCCCGAGGGGCCGGTATTGGACCAGGCTCAGGTGTCTTCGCTTGCTCGCCATTCCACTCCACGGACTGGATACGTGCAATATTTTCCCTCCAGCACTGCTTACACCAATACCTGTGTGTCTGCCCTCTATCGAGCCCAGACCCTCATCGAGCCAGGTGCCCCGTGTGCATGGTTCCCCTCCGGCGACCCCCACACGTGTATTTTCCACCGTAAGCCTCCTCAGTGAGCAGGTGTCTTTCCCTTGGCAAGTTCCTGCCACCCTGGGGTTAAAAATCAGCTGGTTCCCTAGAGTTTTCCCATATGCAGCCCTCAGCAGGTCATATGTGTACTCTCTAAGTCCTCCCTACGGGCAGGCATCTTTGCATACCTCCTCTGGAATATGCTTCCCAGTGTACCTTGGTATACCTGTGATAAGTGGGAGTCCCTCGTCTGTACTAGTTTTACGACAGGGAACTCACACTTACGCAGGGCACTGGAAGACGGCTGAGTGGCGTGATTATATTGGGACCCCCATTTGTTAGTCACTAACGTACGTCGTAGTGACTGAACGAAAGGGAACGTCTCGGTTACGGATGTAACCCTCATTCCCTGAGGAGGGAACGGAGACGTACATCCCGTTGCCACTTTAGCTGTGCTACCTGGAACGCAGGAGTTCAGTCTTGGCTCCTCAGCAGGTAACATAATGCGATATTGCCACGTACTTCCTTTTATACTCACGCGGTGAGGCGGAGTTACTTATGCCAATTCCGCATGCCCATGGCATTGGCACGCCATTGTGCATTTTATAAGTGATCGAAGATGATAGGTTTCTAAGCGAAACCCCCATTCGTTAGTCACTAACGTACGTCTCCGTTCCCTCCTCAAGGAACGAGGGTTACATCCGTAACCGAGACGTTCTTTTAACAGGAAAGCTCTGATTGGGGGATTTAAATTATTGAAAGCTGGCAAACGCAAGCATGAACGATCGAACGCTCCCAATTCGCCCGTTTTTCAGTGGTCTAATGCACGCACAAGGTTTACATATGAAGGAGGAAACGATGGTATTTGAGGCTCACTATATGTCAGTTCCATATACAGAACTCTTATTATTAAACTATGCCAAGGTAAATACAGTTTTCTACATGGTGAATGGCACATATATAGAGGACAGGGAACGTTCTGTCTTCCTGTTTCAAGGGAAATTACATCAACACATTGAATAATGCTGCGAGTTTCAAGGCACTTCAGTGGGCCTTTAAATTAAATTAAACTATTTTTATTTATACTCCAAAATTATATTATTATATTATATTAATTATATTACATAACATTATATTTTGTATCAGCGTATATAAATAAATATATTTTTATTCATACACACTGAAAAATAATATTATATTATATATTATATTATATTAGATTAGATTTTTTTTTTATCAGTTTATATATAACATTTTATCTCACAATTCTGACTTTTTTTTCTCAGAATTACGTGATATAAGGCATGATATATTTGCGAGATGTAAACTTACAATTGTGAGATAAAAAGTTGCAATTATCTTTTAAAACAAGCTTACATACAAAAATACAATTTTCCGTACCACATGCATTTTTACTGACCCTGCAGAGAATTCCTTGTTTGAATACTTTCATACAAGTAGAACGACAAGCAAAATTTGTCTTTAGAAAAACAAAAAAATAATTTTGCTTGTAAAATAAAAAGTAGTTTTCTTTTGCTTGTAAAAATCATTGTGAATATATCATGAACATTTTGAGATATTTATCAAACCTAAGCTTTGCTCTCTACATTTTCTTTCTATCCATCTGTCTCTGGTCCACCTGGTGTTTTTGCTAGAAACATCGACCAAAATGCTGCAAATCCCTTGTCGTACACACTCATGCACCTGCAGCGGAGCAAACAAATAGGTCTGTTTATCTTCCTGCTGCACTTACATAAATCATGCAATTGTTTTGAGGATTATCAGGTTCGCTCCTCTCTTTTGTGATGTGCACTGTAGCGGATTACTTGCGCCCAGGCGTGAGTCATAACTTGACCTAATAGCCTAATTGGCCTTATGAAATCTGTGAAAGGGCAGGTAATCACGTTAATTTCGTGAACTGGATTTAGTTCCCATTCAAACAGACGGCAAGTCTTGTGTGAAAGCGGCTGGAGCCTTCATGTATGAGATTAATTAAAGTGCTTCTTTCAGAATGGACTGTATCGTGGCTTTTTCAGATCAATGCCAGTGTTCCGCAGTAGCGCAGCATCCATTTAGCATAAAATAAAAAGAAAAGACTATAGCGTGCCTTTCAAGAGTCTCTGATTTTGCCATTCAAGTTTATCAAAAGGGATTGATGGTGATTTGCATGATCTCTGCGGATTAAAGAACCTTTGAAGAAAACCATAATTTTAAACCATCATTTCAAAGTTTGCTAAAGCTTTGTTGACCAGATACACTTTATTTGCATGCTCATCCCTACACTATAGCCTTTCTGGAATATGTTCCCTTCCTTTTTCAGCTGAACCAATTTGTCACGGCAGAGATGCTGAGATAATAGGTTTAGGTATCACGAAGGGAATCTCAGCCTTTGTTTGCTATGCTTTATTGAATCATAATGAGAAGAAGAAAATGAGGGCTGGAGAAGGAGAACGATGGCTGAGCGCCCATTAATAACCGCTGATCAAAAATCACTCACTTCCTGGCGGAGGAGAATAAAAAAACAGCCAAGTTTTGCAAGCATTTCCCTTGATATCTAATCATAGACCTAACCCTAATACTATCCAAGAGAGCATCTCAAACTCGGAAAAAGTCATACATTTTCACTTTGTACATCACGATCAGAGAGAATGAGAACTGGAATCTCTGATGGTAAATAAATAGTTCAGAAAAGACCAGCTTGGACGATTTAATTGTTTCAGAAAGTGCACAGGGTATCTGGTGCGTACGAGTGCTTCTGAGGGTCAAAAAAGAAGCTGGAAAGGGCATCTTAGCCCTACAATCGAAGTAAATAACGTGCCATTTTGGCCTGCGATCTGAGTTTTAAGTCTCATATTAATCAAGTGACAAAATCTTGTCCTTTTTTATCTTTGGATGATGCTAAGAAACTCATTCATGCATTTATCTTCTCTCATTTTGATTATTGTAATGATATACTGGCTTAACAAAGGGTTCTATAGATAAGCTACAACTGATACAAAATTCAGCAGCCAGAGTACTGATGAAATTAAAAAGGAGAGAGCATATTACACTGGTTTTAATTGAATTACATTGTTACCAGTTCACCAAAGAATTGATTTTAAGGGTATTTTATTAGTTTATAAAACACTGCATAATCTGTTACCTTTATACATTTCCATCTGTCTGTCGAGATATGTTCCAAAATAATAGTTTAACTCTTTCCCCGCCAAACACAGAATTTTCAGAGTTTCCGTGTTTTCTTCATATTTCCCACACTCGCGCTCAAGCTTCTATTTTGCTCGCGCAAAGACTTTTTATTTTTATCAGTCGTGGGGCGGGACCTTACTTATTTCATTGTAACCTGAAATGTCATTGGTCAATCCCGTTTTTCCGGAAGTCAGTTGTGAATGGACGCCTTTTGTAAAACATGCAAAAGACATGGCTTCATCAACGGACCAGATGCAAGAGAGTTTTATTTACTGACTGATTGCATTATTAATATAATATGTCCTTAACAGAAACTATATTAACTTTATTTATTATTTTTATGGAGCTGTAGCTACTGGGGAAAATGAGAATACATATTGCTGTAGTTCACCGCTACATTACCACTATACTTCCACTAAATCTATGTTGTTTACCCAGCTACAATTATATCACTTCAGAAATGTGAAAAGTGTCCATTAAATAGTTCATTAAGTAATTCAAAATTGCTTCATGTGGCTTTGGATGAAAGATAAATCACTTGTTCATATCAGTAAGCAAGAGTTGTTGTGTGCTTTTTGTTATCATTCTTTGTCAGTTTTGAGTGGTTAATATATTTTCCATTAAATAAAGTAGGCTATAAAAGGGTTTCAGCACTTTACCCCATTGAAAGGTTGCAGTTACAGTTACAGTACAAAGCATGAATGATCATACCCCTTTTTTATTAATAATAAGAAAAATTATTTTAAAAAATAAGAATCATATTTACAGCTATTTAATAACTTTCCACATTTCTGAAGTTCTCAGAACTAGTAAATAACGGACCCTGGTGCAGCCACAAATATCATAACTATCTATAAGAGGCCTACCGTAATTAATACATATATATTCAACAAATGTATTAAAAACAGAAAGACGCTATAGTTTCAGCCTTATGGCTACTCAAAGGCCGCGGAAACAATGCCAGTGGGTTCATTACGCACGTCAATTCGTTTTTTATAGAAAGCCTTTCTATAAAAAAAATCATGTTTGACCCCACTCCATGTCTCCAGACATATTACGCGTCTTACTCATGCTGCTCACTTTCCATAATCAACATATGAAATTTAAAAAAAAAATAATAAAATAGGCACATTTTTTCACATATAGCCTAACTATGAAACTAAATTACGTAACTTAATTACGTATTAACTAATATTAACTATATTTTAATAATGCATTAGTAAATGTTGAAATTAACATTAACAAAGATAAATAAATGCTTTATAAGTGCAGTTCATTATTAGTTCATGTTAACTTATGCAGTTAACTAATGTTAACTAATGAACCTTATTGTAAAGTGTTACCGAAAAGTGCTATACAAATAAAGTATATTTAGCAGTATATTTAGCAAGTAAACAAGCGATGTAAAGACAGGCAGACAGACAGACTGGTTGGTTGGTAGGTAGGTAGGTAGATAGGTAGTGGGTTATAAAATGTGATAATATGTGACACTGTATGTTTTTATTTCTTCATAAATGACTTTGGAGATGTTATGAGTTGTTCCTGCCCTGTTTGTGGGGTTCTCAGTGTCTTTCTGTAGGGATGGTAGATCTGTTTCTCCACTTATGAACAACAACAGTGGAACAGATGAAGCTGTCAGTGAAAAAGCATCAGCATCCCACTGTTCAAAGCACAATTACAGATGGAATTTTTCAGGGACATTCATATTCATTGTACGCATTGAGCTTTTCAAGACTGATTCAAAAATAAATTATGAATTATTGACTGAGAACATTTGCTAGGTGATATACGACTCCACTGAAGTGCAGAGGCTCAGTACTACATTATTGAAAACAAGTTATCACCCCCCCCCAATATATCTCTTCAGAAATGTATAACAGTTTATAATAGAACTCATTTTCTTTGCATTTGAGGAATATTCCTTTATTATATTAGGATACAAGGATCCACAAAGGAAATTAACAGCTAGCTGCATTCATCTCCTTATTACAAAGACTTTTGACAGCTTGAAGAGTCAGCCACAGCTAAATTCCCTGGCCAAATTCAGCCCAGCAAGCTAAAGGTGGAGTTTTTGCTTCATTTTAGTTTATGAAACTTCTTATTAGTTATGGAATTAACGCAACCTCTATGTGTGCGCTTGCAAAAGAAGCCATTGTGTCATTTGAGGCCCAATTCTTCTGAGAAATGTGATTATTGATCACATCGTATTTTGTTTACTAGCATATTGATTGTGTTAAGCATCTATTGACACCTCTTTGTAAGGTCAAGAAAAGCCCTTTTTATGTAGACAAGTCTGGTTTAAATGTTTGTCTATTGGCATGTGAGATTAAGGTTGTTACGGGTCTTTAAGCACAGACAAAACAACTGACATGCAACACCAGGCACTTTCTCTATTGCGCTCACCTCTTTCTGAATGACCCAACCACTGACCCACAAGTTATCCTGGATGTGAGGCCTTGCTACAATGAATAAACCATAAAGAAGGTGTTTATTAGCTCTAGATCAAAGCCAGTGGCGGGGTATAATGATGAATGGGCTAGGGAAGTCAGTGGATGTGCTCAGCGTGGCCCTCCTTGGTCAAAACGACTCCAGTCATTAGTTAGATGGCTACAGCACAGAGACTGGTCCTAAAGCACGCGAGACAGACATTAGTGGGCTTTGAAGCATTTGTTTTTTAACCGTAACTCAGGGCATGACTCAGTTAAGCCTCTGTGATAGATACGGATTCATCATTATAATTAGCGTAGCTGGAATGGAGCTGCATCTCTTTTGATGACTAACCGCTAGTTTAGTCTCACATAGCCACATTTTGACATTCGCTTATCACTTAGACAGGAAAAGACCTTCTGACTGACATTTCAAGCATCCAATTATAATGTTTACAAGACGTTTAAGGGGCGGGTTCATCTAAAATAATTGATGCCACGGTAATGGGTCATAATCTCATTCAAAGGATTAAACTGCAATGTCGGTGTCATGATCCCTGTCTTGTGTCATTTGCTGTATTTGTGGACTCTTATTCTGAAGTGTATTTCCACTTTCCTGTTTAGTTCCTGGTTGCCTTTGACTGTTTCTCTAGCCTGACAAGCCAGACCCAAATCAAGATGTTGGGTCTGGGAACACACCATTGGCAGGGCTCAATCCGAGAGGCGGGATAAACGGTTGTCTTTCAAATTCCCTCTGCACGCAATAGGATAGTGGTGTACGCACGTTTTGAGTTAGTGCGGAAATGCGCAGAAAAACTATTCCTAACACCATAAAACGCACTGACAAAGATATGCTATATTATGACCGACTGTAAAAAAACAACAACAACATAGTAATTATAAACTTCAGTGTTTATTTTTGTGCAACATGGACTTCAATGTTTAATTTGTGTGACTTTACCAAAGCATTTGATTTGTAGGCATATGTATTCCTCCAGTTGAGAGCCTGTGCGCTTTAGCTGACGTTTCAGGGTTAGGCCCGGCAGGTGCGCACGGACTGGGACTGAAAATAATTCAGACTGACAAAATAATAATAATAATAATAATAATAATAATAATAATAATAATAATAATAAAGGACATTCTTCTTCTTAATAACAATAAGCGTCATTGATAATAAAAATCATAATAATAAGAAGAATATTACAAATTGTCATGCAATTATTAATGTGAATGAATGGTACTCCACATCACATCATCATCACTATTGTACACCCCAATGTGAAGTGATACGAAATTAAATGCTAATTGTTTCAAAACACGTGCTGTAAAATAATGCCTTGTGATTATGACTCTGGCTCCTCTTCAGTGCCGAGACGCGCCTCTTTGTGGCGATCTTTATATCTGACCACTTTTTTTCACCTACAATAAACAAGAAAACTCACACTTAACTTTATCACTATTGGTCTATATTAAGCAATAAAACATTCTTACCTCTGCTGGAGTGCGCTTCTCAACCCCCACACTATTAACAGTAGGCTACTCGTAATTTGGGTCCATATTTTGTTTTTGTGGGCGCCTTTAATCTCAGTCTTAAAACTCCCAAATAAAACTATTTAGTTTTTTCCACTTCCCTGGTGAAGTTTCACTTCTTTGCCGTCTTCCGTGTGTCCATGACATAAAATGAGGGCGTGGGGAGGCGGAGACTTGAATATATAGGGGCGTGTTATTAAAATGACGCTCGTTTTCAGCCGCGGCATTTATCAAGGGCAGGTATTGCGATTTCAAAGGTACGCACAGCTTCATAAATCAGGCGGTGAGAGGAGTGTACGCATAATCTTACGCCAACATATACGCCCGTTTCTACGTAAGATTGATAAATGAGGGCCAATGTGATTGGCCTGACTAGAGTTTGGTTTTTCATGCTCGCAAGTCAATGGAGAGTTGCTAGACGACCCTGGCTGCAAATTACATGTGCTGCCGCTAGGGTGCGTCTAGATTTCTAGGCTACTGTTTCTCAATTCCAAGAACGCAATGAACGGACTTCTTGCCAGGCGACCTTGAAAGAACGAATTCGGAAGATCGCGAGCACACAGAACTCATCTTTATGAGAATTGAGATGTGCTTGTTTCTCAACTGAACATCCCAGCATATTATACTTATGGTGGCTAATGCACAATAAATATAATTTTTACCGTGTGTATTTATTGAAATGAGTAGCCTATGTGTTACCTATGCTTTGTCAATGTTAAAGGGTTTGTTTACCCCAAAATAAAAATTCATTCATGAATTACTCACCCTCATGTCGTTCCAAATCCAGAACACAAATGAAGAGATTTTTGTAGATAAAACATCGTTAAAATAGTCCATGTGACTACAGTGGTTTATCCTTGATTTTATGAAGTGTTGATAATACTTTCTGTGTGCAAAAAACTAATTAAAATAACTTTATTCAACAATTTCATCAAAATGTAACAATTTCATCAAAAATATCTTCAATTTTGTTCCGAAGATGAACAAAGATGACAATTTTCATTTTTGGTGAACTAACCCTTTAAGATTCTCTCAAGTCTGCATTTGATACATTCTCAATATCAAGAACACATCCGGGTACTTTTATGCATCCTCTGTTCTTGCGTTCTTGAGTATTAGATTTGAACTTCGATGGTTGATAATGACGTAGTACGAGAACACAAGGATGCATGATCGCTGAAGAACGCATATTGAGAAACGGTCTCTGTAAAAATGCCTTCCTTGTTTCCTTTGTTTTCTTCGTTTTTCTTGATTAATCAGTCTCAGGTGTTCCTTGATAAAGACAGAAAACTAGGATAACACTCAGAAATGCAGTGTTACAGCCTACAAGACTTTGCAAAGAATGAGTGAAAACACAGGGCTTAAATAGGCAGGCATTAAGATAATGAGACACAGGTGGAAGCAATCAAACATAATAAGTCCAGGCAATAGTTTATGGGAAATGCAGTTCATGGTGAAACACTCCAGCTGGCGGATGTGACAGTCGGTTTGCGATCGAATATTTACAGAAACCTTTACAAATTAGTGGAAATGTTAATTATTACAATCTTTGTCTAGAGGTAATATACAGTATGCACTATCATTCAACCATTATTATTATTTTTTAAAGAAATTAGTACATTTATTCAGCAAGGATGCATTATTTTGTACAAAAAAAACTGTAATTTTATGATATTTTACTGTTTTATTTTACAGATTTTTCACGTACTTTTGATATATGGTCAAAAAAAAATTAATTACTGAAATAGACTGCAAATTTACATGTCTGGTGTAAAATTACATGAAATTACAGTTGAATTACAGTTATTTTACCGTTTCTTTTCTGGCGCCCCAGCTGCCGGAATATTTCAGTTTTTTTACAGGGATTACAGGGACAGTGTACGGTACAATATCAAAGAATCCTCAACAATGTATCAACGTTTCCTCAAAAATATTAAGCAGCACAACTGTTTTCAACACATAATAATAATAATAAATGTTTATTGAGCATCAAATCATCCTATTAAATTGATTTCTGAAGGATCATGTGACACTGAAGACTGGAGTAATGATGCTCAAAATTCAGCTTTGCATCACAGGAATCAAAATACATTATTAAATATATTTTTTTATCAAATATATGCATTCTGTGTGAGCATAAGAGACTTTCAAAAACATTGCAAATACTTACCAATCCCTAACTTTTGAACTGAACGGTATTGTTGCACAGACCTCTGGAAAAAATTCTGGATATGCAAAAACTCTTTTCAAACACTTGATGCCACTAACCTGGTGAACTTTGGCAAAACTCCAGTGATTGGTTCTTCCTCAAACTCAGGAACCTGTCAGAATTAGTTGGTTTTTAAGTGGATTGGTTCACCCCATCTCCCAGAAGTTGTGTAGCACCAACCAGTCAGATCGGAACTATCGACCCCCGACCCCCCCAGTGTTATTGCCATTTTTGTGTGCAAATGTACCAGACGGTCAGTAAATGGATTGAGGGCTCAGAATGCCTCTAGTTAGACTCTGAACCTGACAGCCACAAGCATTGAGAATATCTAAGTAAAGAAATGTTAACGTTTGCAACAGGCTGAAGAAGTCACTAATAAGCAGGAATGGGCAAGTCAAAAAATGGGTCTGTCATCCCTTGCAGGTCATTTTGCTTCTCTTGACACCATCTTGCCAGTAGAAAAACAGAGGAAGGGCAGATAAAATCCATAAGCTTCAGTGCACACTGCAGAATGTGTCAGAACTGTGATGGGTGTGATTTTCACACTGCATCTAATTGCATCAAGATATGAACAGAGCACATCTTACATATGTGAATGTTAGGTCTGCAAAGGGATGTGCTATAGATAGATGGATAGATAGATAGACTGATTCCATGTCGGTCTGCTAATGAGCTGTAGTCTTGCTTCAGATCCACTGGAGTTTCTAACCACTTCCAGCTCCTGCTGCTCAACACAGTGGTACTGCTATAACTCGGTGAAAAATGGCCGACACTGCACCTTTAACGTGTATGTGTATGTGTGCGCCGACAGATTTTATTTGTGCCATGATACTTTTTTTTTGTTGCTATTCTATATATAAAAAATAGTTTATGCAATGCCTAACATGAAGAACTAACCATTAACAATACTACATTGTTAATTTCTACATATATTAATGCATTTGTTTTACATGTTAATGTTACAAACATGAATTAACAGTGAACATTTTTTTTTAAGATAAGTATTTTAAATAAATTCTGTAGAATTTTTTTTTTTTTCTGTAGTATAATAAGGCCCACTGTGGTTAAGGTGTGTTAAATGTCCTTAGCAGGAAGAGATATTAAGTCAAACATTGTAAGAATCAGATATAAGCTGAACAGGTTTGAGTTTTGTCATTCTTTGAATATTAACTCTCGTCCATGTGTCATGAGACATATAAAAGTGTGTTTTCCTCAAGCAACATTTTGCATTAAGTGGCTTAGATTCTGTAAGGGCTGATGTAAAGGGATAGAGTGACTGCATATTAAACCACTAACTCGCCAACTCAAAGGTATTTCATAATTCATAGGCACAAAATCATATGATCAAGCATGTTGAGCGGAGGGGAAAGTAATCTGCAGGATATTGCAGTGCGGGGGAAGGGGGTCATTTATATTTGAACTGGAGTCCTCTGGGGAATAGCGTGAACACTAGGGGGCAAACTTGAGCTTCATGCACACAATTAGAATGGCAGCGGAAAGAAACGGAGAAGCCAGTTACAGAACATCTCTCACACACCCCGTCTGTCCTGCCCTCTGCTTCTCGCTTTGTTTAATTTGTGGCTCTACCTGCAATAGATTCACATTCATAACCTCTTTCTGCGGCGTTCTGCTTCTTTAGGTTTTCCTCGTATTCTCAGTAGTAGCAGAATGTGTGTGTAACTCTTAACGCTCTGGGAAAAGTCACTTGGATTTCCCTCCTGCTGCATTATGGATGCATGACGGTTGAAGCCTGTCTGAGAGGTCTGCGTTTGCACAGCCTGATTTCATTTGCATTCATCTTGGATGTGCAATGTCAGCTCAGGGCTCTGATCAAAACCTCAATAGACCTTGTCTACTGCACTCTCTGTTTAAAGGTTAAGTGTGTAATTTCTATGCCACTGGTGTATCGCCAAATGGATTTGCAAAAATAATTATTGTTTTCAAACAGGTTTCCCTAGCACTTTTGCTGTAGGTCAGACAGATATACATGTGCTGGTCTTCTTTTAATTTTTAGGATTATAACTGACAACTTAGAAAAATCCCAAATTCAGTATCTCAGAAAATTAGAATATTACTTAAGACCAATACAAAGAAAGGATTTTTAGAAATCTTGGCCAACTGAAAAGTATGAACATGAAAAGTATGAGCATGTACAGCACTAAATACTTAGTCGGGGCTCCTTTTGCCTGAATTACTGCAGCAATGCGGCGTGGCATGCAGTCGATCAGTCTGTGGCGATGCTCAGGTGTTATGAGAGCCCAGGTTGCTCTGATAGTGGCCTTCAGCTCTTCTGTATTGTTGAGTCTGGCATATCGCATCTTCCTCTTCACAATACCCCATAGATGTGCTATGGAGTAAAGGTCAGGCGAGTTTGCTGGCCAATTAAGTATAAGGATACCATGGTCCTTAAACCAGGTACTGGTTGCTTTGGCACTGTGTGCAGGTGCCAAGTCCTGTTGGAAAATGAAATCAGCATCTCCATAAAGTTGGTCAGAAGTAGGAAGCATGAAGTGCTCTAAAACTTCCTGGTATACGGCTGTATTTGCCTTGGACCTCAGAAAACACAGTGGACCAACACAAGCAGATGACATGGCACCCCAAATCATCACTGACTGTTTACAGTGGACCTCAAGCAACGTGGATTGTGTGCCTCTCCTCTCTTCCTCCAGACTCTGGGACCCTGATTTCCAAAGGAAATGCGAAGTTTACTTTTATCAGAGAACATAACTTTGGACCACTCAGCAGCAGTCCAGTCCTTTTTGTCTTCTGACGCTGTCTGTTGTTCAAGAGTGGCTTGACACAAGGAATGCGACAGCTGAAACCCATGTCTTGTATATGTCTGTGCGTAGTGGTTCTTGAAGCACTGACTCCAGCTCCAGTCCACTCTTTGTGAATCTCCCCCACATTTTTGAATGGGTTTTGTTTCACAATCCTCTCCCGGGTGCGGTTATCCCTATTGCTTTTACACTTTTTTCTACCACATCTTTTCCTTCCCTTCGCCTCTCTATTAATGTGCTTGGACACAGAGCTCTGTGAACAGCCAGCCTCTTTTGCAATGACCTTTTGTGTCTTGCCCTCCTTGTGCAAGGTGTCAATGGTCGTCTTTTGGACAACTATCAAGTCAGCAGTCTTCCCCATGATTGTGTAGCCTACAGAACTAGACCGAGAGACCATTTAAAGGCCTTTGCATGCCTTTTGAGTTATTTAGCTGATTAGAGTGTGGCACCAGGTGTCTTCAATATTGAACCTTTTCAAGTAGTCAGTTATAATCATCAAAAGGAAAAGAAATAAACATTTGAAATATATCAGTCTGTGTGTAATGAATGAATAGAATATACATGTTTCACTTTTTGAATGGAATTAGTGAAATAAATCAACTTTTTGATATTCTAATTATATGACCAGCACCTGTAGATCCTGTCCTAAACTATTTGGTCGAGTCAATAGCTATATTTGCATCCAAACTTGGAATATTGCATAAAACATCACTTCCTGGCACAAAATATCTGTAATAAAAATGTTTGCTACAATTGGGGAAGCCACTTTTATCCTACACCATACATTATTTGTGTCTCTTGCGCTAACGAAACGCAATAAAAGCAGTCATGCTATCTTGCGTTCGGATGCTGGTGTTTGGGAATGCAATCATGCGTACACTTCTGGGAGGGAATTAAAACAAATCATTCTGATGGCAGACTTTGACTCAGGCATTTCAGAATGACCAAACCAACATTTGACATGCTGTGCAATGAAAATGATCTGCTGGTTAGTCCAGTTATCCAATCACATCCACTGATGAGGCAAAGTCGCACACGTTTTGTGGTGCGCATCGATTGATTGATTTAGTAAATGTGTTTCCATCATAGTTTTATGTCTTCTTATCGGATTAAAAAATGCTCCTCCTCAATTCAGAATTGATTTTTAGAATTTATGCACATCTTGGCGTTTCCATCAAGCATTTTTTTTAAATCTCAAAATGCACATAAAAATAGATGGATGGAAACATAGCTAATGTTGCTGTTTCAGGGTGGCTGAGACACCTACTAATGACTTATAGTTGATTCATATTAAACTTAGAAAGAATTTAAATTCTAAAACAATCAACTCACAACTTGTACCCGTGTAGCTCACCTATGGCCCATGATTCTTTGTGTTTCGGGCATTCAAGTGTTTTTGTGCCACAAAGGAATTCGGGGTGTGAAGAAGGTTCAAAAGGTCACAGTAAGTTTCTTCTTTTATTCATCACTGCTCTGCTGCTTAACTAATTGTGACTGGCTTTGGGAATTCAATTAAACAAAAAGGTACAAGAGATTGTACTATAAAAGATCGTTGGCACATGCAGTGTATGTAACCTATCAGACGTGACTATATTCCTAATATAACATGGACCATTCTTAATTGATTTCATACAACTGTTACCTCATAATGAAAAGAGGTACATATTAAGAACATTATATCACTATGTTATACATTACCATTCAAAAGTTTGGGGACTGTAAGATTTTTAAAAATAAATGATTTGTGTTAAATGATCTACTTTTAACAAGGGTGCATTCAATTCATCAAAAGTGACAGTAAAGATATTTATAATGTTACAAATGATTTGTTTCAAATAAAGGCTTTTTCTTTTTAACTTTCTATTCATCGAATCCTGAGTTGTTGTTTTTTTTCTATTATGGTTTCCACTAAAATGTCAATCAACACAACATTAGCTATGTTTACATCCAACGTTGTGATTTTAACTAATGTGCAAAGCTGTAATATCTTATAAAACATTTGGGTAACACTTTATTTTACAGTGTCACTGTTACAAATGATGCATGTAGTTACTATAGTAATAACAGTAAATTATGCATAATTACATGCAACTAACAAGTACATGTAGTTAATTATTATTACTCAGTACTTACATGTATAATTACACTGCAACAAAGACACCTTAAAATAAAGTGTAACCAACATTTGCGAATGTCGTGTCACTTAGTGATAAATTGGAGGAAAATATCTGTAATAAAAATAGAAGTTGCTGCATTCGGGGAAACCACTGTGGCTCTTACAGCATAAATGACTTGAATCTCATAGCACAGATGAAATGCAATAAACGCTGTCTTGCTATCAGATGCTGAAATTGGTTCACTGGTTAGGCCAGTTATCCAATCACATCCACTGTTGAGGCAAAGTCACATGAGTTTTTTGTTCATCAAGGGATTTATTCAGTAAATGTGTCTCAATCGACGTTTATGTGCATGTATTCTTATCAGTTAAAAAATGCATCCACCCTAATTGAGCGCATACGTTTTTCATGCACATTTTTAGAACGGAGTGTCTATTTACACTAAGTGCAAATAGCCCGCCTTGAAACAAATGCCTTGTTGGCAAATGCTATTTGCACTAACTCTGCCCACTGACTTCTGGGCCAGACAAAAGGACGGAAGACACTGGTTTGTGTACAGCAGCAATAGTATAGGGGTAAAGTGCGCGGCAAAAAGTTTTAATGTAAATCGACCCGAGGTTTGAATCCACCTTTTGCCGAACTCGCTCTAATCCCTTTTCCCATCACATATCAGATCGGAAAGGCATATATTTTCAATAGAAATATTTGAAAAGTGGAAATAAAGTTTCTAGCGTGTGTTTATCGGTTAGGGGTAGGTTTAGGGAGGGCTTTATTGTCCCAATATGGTGGCATGCATTTAATCATTTTAACAAATATAATCATTAAGTATAAATATAATCTAACTACTGTAAATAGCAGATCGCGAAGAGATACTGCTATTTTCACTCAGAGTAAATAGAATCCATTGCTATTGAAACTTAGTGTCAAGTCGAGTAACCTTTATTTATATAGCGCTTATATTGCCTATTGTTTCAAAGCAGCTTTACAGTGATAACAGGAAAATAATGCAACATAATTTGATTCGGCTGTACAGCCACTCTAGAGAAAACCGTGATGTCATCCAGCTCATTTCAATTATCATATAGTGTCAATACGGGCAGATCAGTAATATACACTCACCTAAAGGATTATTAGGAACACCATACTAATACTGTGTTTGACCCCCTTTCATCTTCAGAACTGCCTTAATTCTATGTGGCATTGATTCAACAAGGTGCTGAAAGCATTCTTTAGAAATGTTGGCCCATATTGATAGGATAGCATCTTGCAGTTGATGGAGATTTGTGGGATGCACATCCAGGGCACGAAGCTCCCGTTCCACCACATCCCAAAGATGCTCTATTGGGTTGAGATCTGGTGACTGTGGGGTTTTTTTTTAGTACAGTGAACTCATTGTCATGTTCAAGAAACCAATTTGAAATGATTCGAGCTTTGTGACATGGTGCAATATCCTGCTGGAAGTAGCCATCAGAGGATGGGTACATGGTGGTCATAAAGGGATGGACATGGTCAGAAACAATGCTCAGGTAGGCTGTGGCATTTAAACGATGCCCAATTGGCACTAAGGGGCCTAAAGCCCGCCAAGAAAACATCCCCCACACCATTACACCACCACCACCAGCCTGCACAGTGGTAACAAGGCATGATGGATCCATGTTCTCATTATGTTTACGCCAAATTCTGACTCTACCATCTGAATATCTCAACAGAAATTGAGACTCATCAGACCAGGCAACATTTTTTCAGTCTTCAACAGTCCAATTTTGGTGAGCTTGTGCAAATTGTAGTCTCTTTTTCCTATTTGTAGTGGAGATGAGTGGTACCCGGTGGGGTTTTCTGCTGTTGTAGCCCATCCGCCTCAAGGTTGTGTGTGTTGTGGCTTCACAAATGCTTTGCTGCATACCTCGGTTGTAACGAGTGGTTATTTCAGTCAAAGTTGCTCTTCTATCAGCTTGAATCAGTCGGCCCATTCTCCTCTGACCTCTAGCATCAACAAGGCATTTTCGCCCACAGGACTGCCGCATACTGGATGTTTTTCCCTTTTCACACCATTCTTTGTAAACCCTAGAAATGGTTGTGTGTGAAAATCCCAGTAACTGAGCAGATTGTGAAATACTCAGACCGGCCCGTCTGGCACAAACAACCATGCCACGCTCAAAATTGCTTAAATCACCTTTCTTTCCCATTCTGACATTCAGTTTGGAGTTCAGGAGATTGTCTTGACCAGGACCACACCCCTAAATGCATTGAAGCAACTGCCATGTGATTGGTTGATTAGATAATTGCATTAATGAGAAATTGAACAGGTGTTCCTAATAATCCTTTAGGTGAGTGTAGTTGAATATTTAGTGTCCCCAACTGAGCAAGCCAAAAGCCAGAGGTGACGGTGGCAAGGAACCCAAACTCCATCAGGAGAAAGAATGGATAAAAAAAAACCTTGGGAGAAACCAGGCTCAGTCGGGGTGCCAGTTTTCCTCTGGCCAATGAACAAACAGTGTATGATTATGATCCAGGCAACATTACAGGTCAGAAGTCATATTAGATCGGAATATTCCGAATATTTGTCCAGTTCCATCTGATTGAAAACCGGAGTCATCACGCCGGAGACGGGTTTGTTGAGAATATTGTGTTGATGGGCCGTCACAGGGGAGAGTCTAGTTTACACGGTCTCTGCTGACACTTCAGGGATACGTTGGTCGTTTCTAGCGCAGGTCCACCATCTGGTCTGATCTATCGCTAAGAAAATGTGTTCACTTAGTGCAAATAGCCACTGCCTTTTTAGAATGTATGCACATTGCATAAATAGTTTGATAGAAACATAGCTATTGATTAAATTTTTATTTTTTAAATATATAATTGCAGCCTTGGTGAGCATAAGTTCCTTCTTACTTTAACTCATATATATCCTGTTTCACCCCACTGAGTAGGTTGTTTAGTTTTGTAAATTGCTTACAGGATAATTAAACGTGTTGTGACTTGGATATTTTGGCTAAGATGGTTAGTTTGGCCTGGCTGGGTATGATTGCACAGTTTAATTGCAGAGAAATACAAATTTTAAAGCAAATACACCTAATTAAATCACCCCGAGTGTTCCACAGCATTGAACGCAAGTTCATTAAACAGAGTCACAGGAGTCGCCCATATTAGAGGCACAGGGGAAGCTTGACTACATTTTAATGGCTCAAAAGATTCGGGGAACTGCTCCCAATGCAAAATAACAAAACGATTACCTAACCTTTCCACTAATCTCTGATTTAATGTACCTGTGAATAGCAGTATGTAATATTTAAACCAAACCTTAGTTGTCCTTTTCTTTATCTGTGGCTTGGTTTCTTCTAAATGACAGGAAGAAGCTAAATACATTTAGGCCTGGATTCACAGACAGGGCTTAGATTAAGCCAGGATTAGACCTTAGTTCAATTAGGACATTAAAGTAATAAACGTGCCATAGAAAAAAGAAACATTACTGGTGTGCATCTTGAGACAAAACAATGGCACTGACATATTTGAACCCTGTCCGTGCATGAATTATTGAGGGTTGGGACATGGTAGTTCAAAATGGCTTTAAAATATCTGTCCACTGTATTGGACGCCATGCATGAAAGGGTTAAGATATGTCAGTACAAGTTGCTTTCAGTTAAAACAGCTCAAACATGCATTTTAGCCTGGGACTAGACTTAAAGGGTTAGTTCACCCAAAAATGAAAATTCTGTCATTAATTACTTACCCTCATGTTGTTCGACACCCGTAAGACCTCCGTTCATCTTCGGAACACAAATGAAGATATTTTAGTTGAAATCCGATGGCTCAGAAAGGCCTCCATTGGCACAATGTACTTTACACTCTCAAGACCCATAAAAGGTACTAAAGACATCGTTACAAAGTCCATCTCACTACAGTGGTGCTACAATAACTTTATGAAGTGACGAGAATAGTTTTCATGTCCTCCTGTTTAAAATGATATATGACACTTGATGGTAACTGCTAGAATGGGTGAGAAAATCTAAGAAAAGTAGAGGCAAGTCAGGCGCCCCAAAATGTTCTAGGTCTTTAAGGGTTAACTAAAACTAAAGCCCTAAAAAATTCAAATTATTAATAAAAACTATAATAATATCTCATTGATACTAAAACAACAGTGCTTCGTAACATAATATTCCTCTGTGGATTCTTTAAAGCACCAATACAGACTTTTCTTTGTCATCAGGCTGTAATTCTGTGCATATCTGTTATGTAAGTCAGGACTGCTCAGCAAATTGACTTTCCACTATCAAATTCTGGGTCGAACAAGCGTCTATATTAGTTAGCATAAATCAAACCAAGCCTGCACTTTCCACTGATGCTCATTGTTATTAGAAGCTACACTACACCTAACAGCACTCAGTGGAGCAGCGCATGCTAATGCGGGCAGCATAAAGCGGGCCGTGTCTGCCTTTTTAGTGCTGATTTGCATGTCTGTTTAATTCCATGATGCGGCAGGCTCATTAGAATTAGCTAGTGAAGAGAAGTTTGAGTGTACAGCACTGCACCTTAGAGCACACACCTTTCCCTAGAGAGGACACTACTTGGAGATGCTGGATAAAACATGGCAGATTGTTGTTCTCGTGGGCTGAGCTACTCATTAGCGAGACATTAGGGCAGAAAACCTCAGTCATGTGGGTCATTATGAAAACGGGTACTGCATCAACACATGGAAGCATGACAAGGCGTGAAAAGGAACAAACCATTCCTGACAGAGTGAAAGTACGTCCTGTCAACACGCCCTCAGTCTTATATTAGATGTTTGCAGGTAAACGGTTGCTTGTTGAATTTGGATGGGTACCATGATAACAATCCGTGGTTTCTGTCATAAAAGCCTTTGTTTCTAGACTAATTCATACAACAATACACTCTGGTGTTAGCCACTACTGTAAGAGAAAATATAGAAAATTAAAGTATAGAAAATGAATCTGTTGTTCCATCTATCATCTATCTATCTATCTATCTATCTATCTATCTATCTATCTATCTATCTATCTATCTATCTATCTATCTATCTATCTATCTATCTATCTATCTATCTATCTATCTATCTATCTATATATCTATCTATCTATCTATCTATCTATCTATCTATCTATCTATCTATCTATCTAGTCTGTCGTTCCATCCATCCATGTCTGTCGTTCCGTCTGTCCGTCCGTCCGTCCGTCCGTCCGTCCGTCCGTCCGTCCGTCCGTCCGTCCGTCTATCTATCTATCTATCTATCTATCTATCTATCTATCTATCTATCTATCTATCTATCTATCTATCTATCTATCTATCTATCTATCTATCTATCTATCTATCTATCTATCTATCTATCTATCTAATGTCCGTCGTTCCATCCATCCATCCAAATAGTGTCATAAAATGTCACAATGAAAAAAAAAAATCTTGAGTAAATGTTCATTAAAAACAGGCTTCATTATCTTTATGCCAAAGATAATTAATTTCTTTTTTTTATTTTTATTTGTGGCTGTAAAATGTGTTCCAAGTATGTTTTTGCGAGTCTCCCTCTTGTATTAAATGCATTTTGGCTTAGTAGTAACAATAACTGCTGTAATTTATTTTGTTTTGGCAGAAAGTACAGTTACAATGGTACATTTTTAAGGGCAGTTTTACCTTCTGTAATATTGTTTAGCTGGCAAATACTTTGCTCTGCAAATGATTCAAAATGTAGAGGTGAAAATGCAATGGGAACGCTAGCAGGATAGTTCACTCGCTTTGTTGAGTAAATACTCAATTAGCAATGAATATTAATAAGACATTGACATGTTCAGCTTTGTGTTTACTGCTCTCAGACGAACTGGATTTGCTGCTGCTGCTGCCTGACAATGAGCTGTTTTTGGATTTTAAAGCACATTTAACTTGTGAGTACAGCTGAGGGCAGAATGATTGTACATGCTGAGCCACAGGAAGCTGAAGTCCATGCCAGTGTAGCCAAGCAGTGTGAGGTGAGTGATGAAATCATGACTGGACAGCGAGACTGTTGCACCACCTTGGCATTGCTCACCTTTTTTCAGTATTGTTTTTGTTTTGTTTTTTTGATTGGACAGAATCAACATCCGTTTACACTTTTCGATGGTCGACTTTAGACATTCTACTAACTATAAGTAACTTTGCAAGTACATGTTAATTAACTCTCAGAGTACTAGCAGACTGTTAGATTAGGGTTAGGTTATTAGGGTTCGGGTAAGTAGAATATAAATTGACATGTAGTTGCAAAGTTACTTATAGTCAGTCAAATGTTGGTGGAGCATCAAAATAAAGTATTAGCAGATATTAAGCAGACAGTCTACTAATCTCTAATTAAAGTAACTAACTTATTAAGTAGAATGTTTAAAGTGGACCATCAAAATGTAGGCTGTGTTTACACTAGCACCAAAATATGATTTTTTTTTTACTCGCATCTGACACAAATCAGAATTTGTTGCACACGTGTAAACACAAAAATCCATTCAAGATCTGTTTTTTAGAGTCTGTTCTGAGCCACTTATAAATGTGCTTTTAAATCGTATACATATCTGATATCTGGACATCTGACCTATGTCTAAACACGTCAATCCGATTCCCCTTGGAATTCCAAGCCACCACAATGCAAATGCTGAAATAGAATTCTAATGTAGTATTTATGGAGCAGGCGTGCCTGTATACGCTTGAACTAAAACTCACAGCTTTATTTTTTTGCTGAGGTGGAAACTTTATAGTTAAATTGTGCACACACACAAATATTCAGGAGCATACTAAAATATCAAATGAAAATTACTATTATTTTCTGGTAGCCTGTCCGTTCAGTCAGATTTTGTGCTGCAAGCATCCATGTACTCTTTAAACTTGTATAATAATCATGGCCACCCAGCGTGAATTATAAAATCATTTTAGTTTAGCCATTCAAAACCTGATTCAACCATGTCGCATAGTAAAGCGGTCATCTAGGAATCGTTTTGGGCAGGGATTCATGTAAACACAGATATCGGATACTACTCATGTCTAAAGTGAATGTAAACAGGCGGGAATAAAAAATAAAAAAAAACGGATATTGTTAAAAGATCAGATCTGTGCATTAAGTGTAAACACAGCCAAAGTGTTTCATGTTTCATTAGCAGTTAAACCTACAAGGAATTTGACTCACATAGCAATTCCCAGTCTTTTTTCCCTCTTCTCACATAAGATAATTTTACCTCAAATCAATAATTCTTGACCATGTTATTTATTGATTTTCTTGGCAAGTAGTGGTGTAATAATTGGAATAAGTTGCAGTCATCTGGTCAATATCACTAAACGAAGCTCTTTGATCAAAAATGTAGTAAAATGATAATATTCTGAAATATTATAACCATAAAACTTTCTATTTTAATATATTTAAACAGTAATTTATTCCTGTGATGGCAAAGTTGAATTTTCAGCATCATTATTCCAGTCTTCAGTGTCACATGATCCTTCAGAAATCATTCTAATATGCTGATTTGATCCTCAAGATATATTTCTCTAACAGTGTTTTAAACAATATTTTATTGTGGAAAGCAATTTACATATTTTTTCAGGATTCTTTGATGAATATAAAGCTCAAAAGAACAGCATTTATTTGAAATAAATATTTTTTGTAACATTATGAATGTCTTTACAGTCACTTTTGATCCATTTAATGCACCCTTGCTGAATTAACTTAGACTGGGTAAACCCAGCCTGATCTGCCAGCGATTTGATTTCGCCCGGCAACTCAGTCTGGAAACCCGTACATTCATTTCTTCTGCTTCTGTTACACTTTTGCGGGAACCAATCACAGACGGGCTTATCCACCTGGCTCGCTATTGGAGGGATTATCACGATGACGGATAGAGAAGCGATGGGTCGTTGCCCATTGATCACGCCTCTTGTGGTCTGATTGGTTGAAGGACTATCCAATTGCGTTCAGAGACATTTAATTTATATGCGTTTATGCTCGCGTGTGCAGTAGAAAATACAGAGCAGACTCCCCAGACCAATGTTCAATCTTAAATTCAGCTTGGTCTGGTGATAGCCAGACAAGAATTAACTCCCTTAAAAAAAATAATAATAATACTCTTCCATGCAGGAGCACATGCGCTTATGTCTGCAGCACGTGCGCTAACCTTTCAACCACATTTCTGGATGACTTTTCTTTTTTTCACTTTTGCTTTGGAAATGAGTGCAGATAGTCAAGCAAGCTGGTATCAACCCAAATGCTTACCAATCTGTCTCGCCAGCATATCGTGCCGCTTATCTGATGGCCACCCCCGTAACGCAGTCCCTCTCGAACGTGCTCATCCCTCACCGCATGGACCTATCAGAGCGCACATCTGCCTCCACCTCTGTTTCACTGTCACAGCTGAGACAAACACACAGCTTATCAGCTTTCCACGCTGCAGATATGACCTTTAAGAGAAAAGGGTGAGTGATCCATTGAGAGGACTGATAGAGGACGACCACTTCATCAGGGAAAAAGAGAGACAAAGAGAGAGGAGGAGGAGGAAATATGCTTGGGAGAAGGGCACTAGATTCAGAAACAAGCTGAGATTGTTTAGCTGGAGATTCAAGAGACAGATGTGAAGGAGAGTGGAGAGAGATCAGCAGCACTTTAAGGAGGAGACGGGACACTCATAGGGAAATTAATGGGAGGAATTGCAATGCAACCGGCATGATGAGATGAATCAGCTGTGAAAATAATATGTCAATGTAATTTGGCAAGGAATCCGTTTTCTTGATGTTAAAAATAAAAGGAATAGTCCTTTTCCAATACAAGTTACAGCTCAGTTACCACAACAAATGATTTCAGCTCATCTCCTGTTTTAGTTTATTGAAAATATAAAGCAAAAGTTCTGGGTTACAGTGAGGCACTTACAATGCAGATTACAGTGCAGCTCTTAAAGGGCCGAACCGTATTGAGGTATTTTAGTCTGGTATAGTATCGAAGTCATAATTTTGGTATTGTGACAACACTATTCTATATAAAAAATATAGATATTCTATATACAAATTTGTACCTTTTTTACATTTTTACTCTTTTAGTTTTACATTTTGTCAAGGGCTTGTTCACATTTATACGTTTTTATAGTACACTACTGAAGGCCAATGTTGCAAGTTAAATTAAATGTTTTTAAGTAAATTTGTTGAAAATGATTGTGATTAAATTAGTCGATAGATTAATCGATCAATCGATAAATTAGTCGATAGATTCATCTATATAAAAATAGTCATTAGTGGCAGCCCTAGTGCAAGCTCAACTGGCTTTTAAAGGGAATGGGAGATGAGCCTCTGATTGGGTTATTGTACGTTACGCCCAAAACACACCCATCACTCAACCCTTTTGGACCATGTGCCTGGCGTGCTGACCATTTCTCCATCGTTAAACTAGCAAAAGTGGATTTGGACACCTGCGCCATTCGCTTCAGACCATGCGCTCAGATCCTTAAAATAGGGTTAAGCTCAAATAATGCAAAGGTTTTCACATAAATGCTTTTTATAAAATCATAAGCTTTATATTTGTATTATTTACATTATTCATTTAGCAACAATTTCTGCTTTTAAATCGTTCAAAAATCCTCCCTATTCACTTCTATTGTAAGTTTCTCACTGCAATCTCGATTTGTGCATTTTTTTTTAATTAAACATAAGGGGTGAGCCCAATTTCTTTGTGTGTGTGTGTTACTCAGCATTATGCCACAAATACTGTTGATTAAGCTTAACTTGTATTCAAATATCCCTTTAACATTCTACAAGGGAAAGCGCTTGTAGTTAAATTGCATCAGTGCATAATGCATCACATCATGATTAAGATGAACGATTATGAATGCATGAATCAAAGTCACTTCAGAATGACAATGATTTTGTAATTATGTATCTGCACTGGGCAGAGACAAATTATATAGAAGAGTAAAGTTGATTACATTAACATTAACATCTTGTCTGCACTTCGACTCACAGCAAACTAATCATGCGAGACAAGTCGCTCTTATTTGCATAAAGTTGCACTTGAAAATTTGTCAAGTCGCCAACACCCGCTGTAGTACTCATTGAAAATGAATGACTTCAAGTTGCTGTTTCGCTGTCAGAGTGATATTTTTTGTTAAAGGCACGGTTGGTCATGCAAACTGCACCTAAAAAGGCACTCACACACCGCTTACACCATTGACGACTTTATCACTGCATGCCGCTAGTCTCTGTGCTGGGAAGTTGCTTGTGGGCATTCCAAGTGTTGTCACTTTTTGTTTGATTTGATCTTATATTGTTATATTGATACAGTAACACTTTAGTTTAAGGTCCCATTATCACTATAAAGTCGTTGCTTATTGGCATGCATATCACTAGGATATTGGCTGTTTATTAGTACTTATAAAGCACATATTAATGCCTTATTCTGCATGACCTTACTCTACATCCCTTAACCCTACCCAATACCTAAACTTAACAACTACCTTATTAACTATTAATAACCTGTAATGAGGAGTTCATTGAGGCAAAAGTTGTAGTTAATAGTTAGTTAATAGATAGAATTGGACCCTACACTAAAGTGAAAACATTGATGCATAACTTAGCGAGGTGTTTTTGACCAACTGTATGGACTTAAAGAGGCTTTAAGTCCAGTAAGAAGTTTAATGTATTAATCGCTTTTTTATTGCCAATATGTGAAAAGCTTGTAACGAACCTTCAAAAAAACAAGACTTTCCTGACTTTCTAGGATGTCTATGAAAGACTGTAGACTTATTTTTATGTGAAGGACTCGGGGCATTTTTACTGGGAAAATTTTAAGGATGTGATGTACCTGCGATGCCAAGAGCCTCTCTTCCGTTTTTTTTTTTTTGACACATCTCAACACTGTCGTTTTTATTTTGTTTATTTTGTTACTGAGAGGAAAGCTTGCAGCATATATTTTCATATTCATCTAAACGTCGCTCACTGTAAACCCTAATGCTCAAAATAATTCATTGGTTTGAGTACTGCAAACTTAAATTAAACAAATTAGTTCAAACTAATTAACTGTGAGTATTTAGAATTTTATTTTTATTTTGAGTTTATGAAACTGACACATTTTAAGTTTCAGTTTTGAGTTTAATGAACTTGTATCTTTTAATTTAGACTAACTTAAATGTAACTTTTAACTGAAACTGGGGTGGGATTTCTATTTCCCAGCATGCTTTGCCATGGCATTAGAAAAGGAGAGTAAATGCTAAAATTATTATGTTATATAATGTTTTTTTTTTTTTTTTTTTGTGTGAGATTAATGTTAAGTGGGAGATTTAATTGTGTTTAATACTTTGCTATGCTAATTTCTGTTATGCTGGGTTTTTAAGGGGGTTACTTTAGTTTGACAACAGACATATTGTTCTATTTTGTCGTACTCATTCAGCAATTGCTGTTAATCAAAGCTTTTGTAACCAATTTAGCATTTACTGAATTAGCTAGTAATATTTCAATTGAGATTTCATGATCATTTTAAGTTAATTGTAGAGTTAGCTTACTCAAATAGTTCAAGTTAAGAGCCATAGTACAAAATAGAAGTAAATAAACTTTGAATTTCTTAACTTAACAATTTTGAGGTAACTGATTACCTCAGTTTTTTTTTGTTTTGCCAACTTATTCGGGTTTACAGTGTGTGGATGATGACGGGATGTTCTTTAACAGTATAATGTTGCAAAGGTATTTCCAACTGTTTTTACTTATGTGCAAAAACCGACAAAGAACTTCACTGCAACTAGATCGGGGCATTGAATCAATTACGTTCGGTCTCTTATATGTTACGTGTGCACAAGTGCGAGCATGTGCAATAAGTTGCTGGCTGTAATTCACTTAATGGTCATCGGTATCAATAGCAAGGGTTTCTGAATTCTACATTTAGCTTCTTTAAAATAGCATGCAAGATGGCGGCCAAATGGATAGACTTGCATTAAAAATGACAATAGAATGAAACAAGGGCTCAGAAGAGGCCTTGCTCAAGCCTCATCTCTTTCTCGTCACACTCAGTTCTCTGCTGTGGGCCTTGAGCTTTGCCTGAGCAGTGAAGAGCAGAGGAACACAGACAGGTAGTAAATAATGCATATGCTTTTCTTTAGCGAAGGCGTTCACACGCTTAGCCTCTACGGAGCCTCTCTGAAGTGCCCTTATTACAAAAAGTGCAAATTTATGTCCTTGTTTTCTTGGGGTTTAGTCAGAAACACGTCCCATCTCAAAGACCAAAACTATCCCAAGAGATAACTCTGAGATGGAACTGTGCTCTGAACGAGGTGAAAGGAAAGGAACACAGCTACTCAAGTTGCTGTATTTTGCTCTTGTTTTGGTCTGAACCAGAGTTTCTCCATTTGCCCCCACATGACTTTTTTCACATTGTACTTTTGCGCCCAAAAAACACGGTACTCTGCATCATCATTGCGAGTACCACCGCCAGTACTAGCGACAGCTGTTTACCACTGTAGCTAGGTCACGACTCGGGAGGGGAAGACATTGTTTTCACTCTAGTGTTTTCCCTTTGGATTTGCTACTAGAACTTTGCACAGAATGACATTTGCAGATGCGTTGCATGAGATGTGAAAAATGTGTGCTGCTCTCAGAAGGTAGTTTATTAGAAGACAAACAGCTATGAGAAATGCATTATCCTATAATGAGTGTGACTGGAAGCATGCAAAGATGCAAATTGTATGTGATCAGTAGCAGTTCTCTTCCACAAGCCAGACTTCTTTCATACTACAATCCGCTCTTAAGTTTGGCATTTTCTTTATCAGTATTTTGTCTTGTTTTCCAGTCTGAACATCCGCATACAATATATATATATATATATACACTCACCTAAAGGATTATTAGGAACACCATACTAATACTGTGTTTGACCCCCTTTCGCCTTCAGAACTGCCTTAATTCTACGTGGCATTGATTCAACAAGGTACTGAAAGCATTCTTTAGAAATGTTGGCCCATATTGATAGGATAGCATCTTGCAGTTGATGGAGATTTGTGGGATGCACATCCAGGGCACGAAGCTCCCGTTCCACCACATCCCAAAGATGCTCTATTGGGTTGAGATCTGGTGACTGTGGGGGCCATTTTAGTACAGTGAACTCATTGTCATGTTCAAGAAACCAATTTGAAATGATTCTAGCTTTGTGACATGGTGCATTATCCTGCTGGAAGTAGCCATCAGAGGATGGGTACATGGTGGTCATAAAGGGATGGACATGGTCAGAAACAATGCTCAGGTAGGCTGTGGCATTTAAACGATGCCTAATTGGCACTAAGGGGCCTAAAGTGTGCCAAGAAAACATCCCCCACACCATTACATCACCACCACCAGCCTGCACAGTGGTAACAAGGCATGATGGATCCATGTTCTCATTCTGTTTACGCCAAATTCTGACTCTACCATCTGAATGTCTCAACAGAAATCGAGACTCATCAGCCCAGGCAACATTTTTCCAGTCTTCAACTGTCCAATTTTGGTGAGCTCGTGCAAATTGTAGCCTCTTTTTCCTATTTGTAGTGGAGATGAGAGGTACCCGGTGGGGTCTTCTGCTGTTGTAGCCCATCCGCCTCAAGGTTGTGCGTGTTGTGGCTTCACAAATGCGAAGCCACGAGTGGTTATTTCAGTCAAAGTTGCTCTTCTATCAGCTTGAATCAGTCGGCCCATTCTCCTCTGACTTCTAGCATCAACAAGGCATTTTCGTCCACAGGACTGCCGCATACTGGATGTTTTTCCCTTTTCACACCATTCTTTGTAAACCCTAGAAATGGTTGTGCGTAAAAATCCCAGTAACTGAGCATTATGTGTGTGCATAAGCAAAATTATAAAATTGTGTAAAGACTTGCTTTCAAAGAATACATCTTGTATTAAGTTAGTAGATATTATTTTTCTTACCCCTTTGATAATTAATTTTCTTTTTTTCAAGCATAAAAGTTTTTATTGATTCATGCCTTAAACAAGCAATAATTCTTGATGCTTGCCTTTGAAAAAATAATGAAATACAAATCCACATTTATGGCTGATTACATCCTAAAGCGATTAAGGTATTCTTGTACGCTTCCATTAAAAGATTTGGGATCTGTAAATTTTTTCTTTAGATTTTTGAAAGATATAAAAAAAAAAATCAATTATTACTTTTTGGCAGGAAGGGTGAAATAAATTAATCACAAGTGATAGAAAAGATATGTATTATGTTACAAAAGATTTGTATTTCAAAGAAACCTGAAAAGTGTATCATGGTTTCCTTTAAAATATATATTAACTACTATCAACTCTGATAATAATAAGAAAAGCTTCTTGATCAGCAAAAATTCTTCTTTTTCTGAAGGATCATATGACACTGAAGACTGGAGTAATGATGCCGAAAATACAGCTCTGTATTTTCATATGGAAAACCATTATTTTACTGTATTTTTGTTCAAATAAAACAAAAGTCTTGATAAGCATAAGAATCTTCGGTAACACTTTATTTTACAGTGTCCTTGTTACGTTACATGTACTTATCATAGAAATAACAGTAAATTATGCATAATTACATGAACTAACCCTCAACCAAATCCTAATCCTACCCTAACACTATAGTAAGTACATGTTGTTCATTAATATTACTCAGTACTTATATAATTATATAATTACACTGTAACAACAGCACCTTAAAATAAAATGTAATCGAGTCTTCTTTCAAAAACATAAAACAAATCTTACCAAACCCAAGTGTTGGAACGATAGTGTATCACTTTTTAATAGCAGAGATGCCTCAAACAGATTGAGTTAAAAACAGAAGTTTTCATGACAGGATTTCTTAACTCAAAGTGAGTTCTACTGAATGGTTGAAAGGCCTGCTAAAGGGATAAGAGAAGAAGGGTGGGGGCGGCTCGTCCATGCTCCTATGTCGGCCCAGGCCAACTTGCCGCTTTGCCTTGTAATTGCTGGCTTACAGCGTGGACGGCAGAAACATCAGAGCAGAGACAGATGGTTGTGCCTCTCACATCCCTCTCTGGAAGGGATTCAGTGTGCAGGCTGATTGAATTCAAGTGTTGGGACTCCAAGCCTGCCTGCTGCCTCCATGCCATATTCCAGCATAGGAAGGAGGGTATTTTCACATGGCCATTTATTTCTCCCTTCCTCTCACTGTTCTCCTCTTTCTCCCTCACTGTATGGCTTTTGAGCTCTTTATCGTTGTCTTATCCCCTTTTACACCTTTCATTGATCACAGTGACAGTCGTTCAACAAGCGATGCCCACCCTGTTTCCTCACATTTGGTGTCCCTGCAGAACTGAACAGCCAGTGTAAAACATCTACAGTAATATAATTGTGTGTGTGTGTGTGTGTGTGTGTGTGTGTGTGTGTGTGTGTGTGTGTGTGTGTGTGTGTGTGTGTGTGTGTGTGTGTGTGTGTGTGTGTGTGTGTGTGTGTGTGTGTGTGTGTGTGTGTGTGTAACTCGTCCTACTCAACCCACTCCAGGCGGGATTCGAACTGCCGTCTCTGGCGTGGGAGGCAGGCATGGACGCTAAAGACTCTAAAGATGCTCACAGCCTCTAATGTGCCTCTTAAAGGCCAGGGGAGTGAGGTTTACATGCACAGCTCTTACTAGCCTACATTACACTCACCCCGTTAATCCTCACTCCCATCTGGGTCACGGCACCAAATGTAACCATTCCTACTTGACCCGCTCTGAGAGGGATTCGAACCGGGGTCTCTTGCGTGGGAGGCGGGCACTTTAGCAAAGACGCTAAAGATGCTCACAGCCTCTAATGTGCATCTTAAAGCCCAGGGGAGTGAGGTTTACACACACAGCTCTTACTAGCCTACATTACACTCACCCCGTTAATCCTCACTCCCATCTGGGTCACGGCACCAAATGTAACCGGTCCTACTCGACCAACTCTGGACGGGAATCGAACCGGAGTCTCTTGCGTGGGAGGCAGGCACATTAACAAGGACGATGAAGAGTCTAACGACAGTAGCTAGTGCTCCTCTTGAGGCCAAGGGAGTGAGGTTTACACGCACACCTCTTACTGGCCTACGTTACGTGTGTGTGTGGGAGGTTGGTCCACTTTAGACATTACTAACTATAAGTTTCATCAACTAACTCTCATTAACTTACCAACTGCATGTCAACTCTCATTTAGAGTATTAGTAGACTGTTAGGTTAGGGTTAGTAGAATAAGCTGACATGTACTTGCAAAGTTATAGTTAGTCGAATGTCTGTTCGGGAAGCATAAAAATAAAGTGTTAGCGGATATTAAGCAGACAGTCTACTGATACTCGAATGAGTAGTATGCATCTCCATAGTTACTTATAGTTAGAAGAAATTTAAGAAAATAAAGTGTTACCAATATTACAAACAAAAAAAAATAGCTGAGCCTGTTGAACAATTCTAGGTAGTTCCCAGGGTATTGCTATGTGGTTACTAAGGTGTTCCGATTGTTTGTCAGCAGGTTGCTAGCAGTGTTGGGAGTAACAGCGTTTAAGTATAACGGCGTTAATTTTTCAGTAACGGAGTAATCTAATTAATTACTTTTCCCAATGTTGCAACGCCGTTAGCGTTACTGAGAAAAAAAATGTGGCGTTACTATAATTGAGCTCACTGAAGCGGTTTTCATCCGAACAGGCTCTCTGTCAGTCGGACCTGCAACGTGCGTGTGTGTGTGTGTGTGTGTGTGTGTGTGTGTGTGTGTGTGTGTGTGTGTGTGTGTGTGTGTGTGTGTGTGTGTGTGTGTGTGTGTGTGTGTGTGTGTGTGTGTGTGTGTGTGTGCGCGCTACACATAACTGATGATGATTGGTGGGTGGGAGACAAGGTTGAGGTTGATAGGTTGAGTCCACACACACACACACACACACACCTATGACGCACAGTCGCACACGCATATGCACAGTCAGCGATGGCAAGTCCAACGACTTCTAAGGTAGCTTTCGCAAACTGGAAGTATAAGCGCTACTCTTCCCTCGTTGAGGTGAAAGGTAAGAATGTTTATGTGACGTGCAACTTATGCCCAGGAAGAAAGAGTCTCTCCACGTCGGTGGCCAGTAATTCTAATCTAATGAAGCCTCACATCATCACAGCCACAAAATGAGCTGCTAAAAACCCAGGCGATAACGTGAGCTCCACTACCAAAGGAGTAGTAAAGTACTGATAATATTTACACTATAGTAGGTCTACTGATAATATTTACAATATATTGAATTTGATAGGTGTCTCTCACATTGTCCCACAGCAACATTACAATAGTGTACATTAATGTACAATGTTTAGTGTCTAATTCATTCATTTAACATATTTAAATTGGGGGCATCCAAGTTATTTGACATATTTGAACTTTTGACAAAAAAAAAGTAACGCAGTAATCCCTGGTAATTAGTTACTTTTATAATGATGTAACTCAGTTACTAACTCAGTTAACTGAGTAACTAGTAACTATAACTAATTACTTTTTTAAAGTAACGTGCCCAACACTGGTTGCTAGGATGTTATGGGTGGTTGCTGTTTATCAAAAAGATTCCAGGCTAACATTTCTATGAAATTCTGGTCCCAGTTTTGTCATCTGTCAGGCACACATTTTAAATCTGATTGCTTTAAAAAGTATCAGACGTCATCTCAACATGCTGCGTGATTTGAGGCATCATTCACATCTGTTGCACAAATGGTTTGCCATAAGTTTGAGCCTGGTTTCACCCAAGGTTTTTTTCTCTCCATTCTGTCATCTGATGGAGTTTGGGTTCCTTGCCACTGTCACCTCTGGCTTGGCTTAGTTGGGGACACTTATATTCAACAATATTACTGATCTGACTGTACTGACGCTGCTTGAGAACTAAACTGAGCTGGACGATAACATAATTTTTTGCAGAACTGCTTTATAGATGAAGGGAACTAATTGAATAATTGATGATCTTCCAACTGAACTGAATAAGCACAGAAATGACTTCAGCTGAACAACCTGTTATCAAAGCTGCTTTGAAACAATCTGTACTGCATAAAGAGCTATAGAGATGACTTGACACTTGAACTTTAAGGTTTTACCTCAGTAAACACCATTTCCAGTGGGCAGACAAATACATTTGAAATATCACACACTCAGTGAGGCTCCAATTGTAACATTTCAAACTTGGGGCACCGCAACTGCGGCAAAATAGTGCAGAAAAGCACGGCCTGGACTTAATGCACCCTGCAGCCTGTGCAGAAAACTGAGAAGAGATGAAAGGAGTTTGCTTTTTCAGGTCAATTTGCCTCCAGGGTGTTTACGGCTGGTAAAGTGAAATAGATCAGTGAGGGCTGAGCTAGACTCTGCAGATGATAACAGTGTTTGGCTTATCTGTGCATCAGTGTCAGCAAAGCAACATCCTCAACCGCACAACCAGGGGATCTCTTGACTACTAACGCAGATCACTGTTACTAGCTGATTCACAGCTGTTGCCTTTGACTAGTTGTGCACATTCTTTTCTCGGGTCTCTTTTTGGGCATTCTTATACCTTGTCCAAGCCAGGCATGAAGCTGTAAAGTGACAAGTAATAAATCACTTGCAAGCCGATGTAGTTTTCGCTCTAATCAGACAAGTTTTATGGGTCACTTGGTTTCTATTTCTGTTGCACTGTGCTGTGGAGCCCCGCCCAAAATGTATTTCAGCTTTATTTTAAACATCACATTTGTTCCATTTGGCTTTGATTTTGTTGTTTTGTTGTTTTGAGTCCAGAATATGAACGAAACGCGTGTAATACACGTTAAGCGTTTCCCCCCATTGAAAACCAAGAAAACGCTTATAATGAGGCTTAATGCACCAACGGTTATAAAAAAAGACACACACAAAAAAAGTTATACATTATTAATAAAAAACAGGTTTAGTGATTTGCAAAAACAAAATCTGTACTCGCTATTAGATTGTCATAAGAGGGAGTACTATCCTAACAATTTCTCTCACCCTGAACACAAATTTGCATATTTCATCATATTCTGGGCTCATCTGCTCTTTTGCACATAGTATGCTTTATTAGTATTTTGTTTACTGAGTTTGGTATTTTAATATCACTTTCTTTGTACATTAAGCGTTTTAGAATGTCCCCATCAGGGGAAACACATGATCAGTCACGTGGGTTTAATGTTCTCTACATCAGAATTTATTCGGCAAATGCGTTTCCATCTCCCATTATTCGCATTAACTCTTTTTCGCACAAGTCAAAAAACACCTCAAGCGAGTGTAAAAACTTTTTGCAAATGAAGAGATTTTTGGCGAAATTCTGCATTTCCATCACTCGTTTCTGATGCGCAACTTCAAAGTTCGCATAAAAACAGGGTGATGGAAACATAGCTAGTGAGGACAGAAAAAAACTACTCGAACACTTTGCAAGGTTAGAAAACTTGTTAAAATGTCAAAATCTCATTCATTTACATATTTGTTGCATTTTATTTTGGATTTGCATCTGAATATTTGAATAGATTTGAACATATATCTGTATCACTTATTTTACAGCTGAGTAAAACCCAGTCTACCAGGAGAAAAATGTTTTGAATTTTGATTGATTTGGTAACACTTTACAACAAGGTTGTATTAGTTAATGCATTAGTTAGCATGAACAACACCTCTTAATCTTTGTTAACGTTAGTTAATAAAAATACAGCTGTTCATGGTTTGTGCACGTTAGTTCACAGTGCATTAACTAATGTTAACAAGATTTTAATAATGCATTAGTAAATGTTGAAATTAACATTAACAAAGATAAATAAATGCTTTATAAGTGCAGCCCATTATTAGTTCATGTAGTTAACTAATGTTAAAGTGCTACAATTGATTTTATATCAGTTTCCTCTGAATCCGAGGATATTTGAGCCAAACTCTTCTGTCATAAGATGTCGTCTGAAAAATCTGATTTCTCAAAACTATATTTTGTAGTTGTAGAGAATTTGCATCTGAATATTTGAATAGATTTGAACAAATATCTGAATCAGTTATTTTACAGCTGAGTAAAACCCAGTCTACATTTGATACAAAACCTCAAACATTTTTTTGAATTCAGATTGATTTTATATCAGTTTCCTCTGAATCTGAGCATATTTGAGCCCAACTCTTCTGTCATAAGATGTCATCTGAAAAATCTGATTTCTCAAAACTATATTTTTGAAGATGTAGAGCAGTGTTGTGTATCTTTATTTTTAAAAGTGGCTTACTTGCTTTCCTGGATAACTTGGCATTTTTTGAAATTGTTGCTTTATTGAAACAGCTGGTTATGGAACTGAAGAATGGGAAAACCTTGTTTTTTGCCATGAAAAAAAATCACAAAGATCTTTTGAACATTTCAAGTTGTTTCTTCTAGATGTCAAACAGATTAAATGGAGAATACATCTTTGTCAGTTTTTTTTCTCCTTTCAGAGAAGATCTCAGCAATGTCTCTAACAGGAAACATTCCAAAATGCCAAGGTGATTTCAATATGAACTCGTTATGAACATTTCTCAAAGACCAAATAATCTTGTATATTCTATCCACATTCATTTCTTAGACACTAATGAGTTAAATGTTGACAACAAGATTAGGGATGTTAGGGATATGTTTAGGCCCGAAGCCTAAATCGGAATTCGGAAAGGCACAGGAAATGTGCAATGTGCTCTATGGAGCCCCTAAAGGGACATGGTTAGGCTTTTTTGCGGTAGTCGGTTACATTACAGTACATCAGATTTCCCTTATCACATGAAGATAGTAAGGAGAGATGCCTGACAGGACGATAGCGGAGGATTTGGTGCACAACAGATCCTGAGCGTCATTGATCATCATCTTATCTTGTAAAATGTGTGGTCAGTGCCGCCACTTCCTATACACAGATGACGCCTGAATTCAAACGTGAAAGTGAAAAGCAAGCATGCATTTAAAAGACATTTGAATATCTTGATCAATATCTGATAGTGGCTCCTTGATGTCTGCAAATGGACCCACTTTATATTAGGTGGCCTTAACTACTATGTACTAACATTTTAATTATTCATTTGATACAATGCACGTATTGTGTATACATGTTTTTACATTGTACTTACATTTTTAAAAAATACCTGCACATCTGTAATTACACTGTTGACCCTTCCCTTACACCTAACCCTACCCTTAAACTTACCCATACCACCTCACCTGTCCATAACCTTACCAGTATCCCACCTCAATATCAGCAAAAGTGTTTTGTACTTATTTTTTGATGTAAGTGCATTGTAGTTAAGGCCACCTAATATAAAGTGGGGCCCTCCCATCTCATATTTTTTTTCCCTCATAGTAGAAAGCATAATTTCCTTTCCGGACATAGTATTCAGGTTCGGGCACATCCCTAATGACAGCAGATATGTTTCCATCCACCTTATGCAAATTTTGGGATATCACATAAAAACACTGGATAAGATGAGCATACATTCTAAAAATGTGCATAAAAAACATACGGCATGCACTAAACTGAGCCGGTCAACTTTTTATATTCCCATAAGAAGAAGTGCCTAAAGTACAATGGAAACCCATTTACTAAATAAATTCCTCAATGCCATATAAAAAGCTTGCGTGGCTTTGCCTCAACAAAGTATGTGATTGGATAACTGGACTAACCAGTGGACCAATTTCATAGCACAGCATCTCAAATGTTGGTTTGGTCATTATGAAAAGCAAAGTGCAAGTAATTTATGATGTACAGTACGAAGAAACAAATCGCAATGGCTTCCCCGACAACTTCCATTTACATTTATGCATTTGGCAGACGCTTTTATCCAAAGCGACTTACAGTGCACTTATTACAGGGACAATCCCCCTGGAGCAACATGGAGTAAAGTGCCTTGCTCAAGGACACAATGGTGGTGACCGCTGGGATCGAACCAGCAACCTTCTGCGTATCGGTTCCATGGTTTAACCCACTGGACCAACATCTCACTTGTATCCCACCTCAATATCAGCAAAAGTGTTTTGTACTTATTTTTTGATGTAAGTACATAGTAGTTAAGGCCACCTAATATAAAGTGGGGCCCTCCCATCTCATATTATTTTTCCCTCATAGTAGAAAGCATAATTTCCTTTCCGGACATAGTATTCAGATTCGGGTAGATGTGTTGATGGAAACATGACTATTACAGATATTTTGCGCCAGGAAGTGAAGATTTAGTATGCGTTCACACTTGTTGTGTTTGATTCGATTAAAGGTCCCCTTCTTCGTGATCCCACTGTTCAAACTTAGTTAGTGTGTAATGTTGCTAACAAACCAAAAACAGGACATGATGTCACAAGATGTGACCCTAAAAAAGACAGAATGCTCAAGCACACCTGTTTTTTCTTGTCATAGTCGTGATGTTGCCCAGCACATTTCTGTTCAGGCATCAGAACCTTGTCTCCTCACAGCAGATCTTCGTTTGTGTGTGTGACGGAGGGATTCCTGCCGCTGTTTTGACTCCTTTACACATTTTATAAGCTCTTCACAAGTTCTCAACTGGTCAAAATAACATCATAATAGGCTATGCAGATACAACGAGCGCATTTAGCCCAGCACACAGCATTGGTTTGGATGTTCGAGAAGTTCCATCGCGAAATAATAGCAGACCAATCAGGTTGTGAACATATCCCTACGACTTTAAGTTCGGTATCTTTAGTTTCGGTGTTAAAATGCCAATGTGAACGCTAACAGACCAGGACTAAATGTGTTTTTGTTTTTTTTGCAAATGTTTTGATGCAATATTCCAATATTGCACATAAGTTAAATTCACAACTTTGGATGGAAACATAGCTAGTGCTATTTTTATTCCTCCAAAGATAATGTAGAAACTTAAAACATAATTGTGAAATGAAATCCTAACCAAAATCGAATTCCCTGTATGATAATTAGGAGTCTCTGGCTTGATTTGTAAGAAAGCCGATACCATGTCTAGGTGTTGCTAGAGGCCGTGTGTCATGCTGTTCTGTGTTGCTCATGTTTCCTCTCATCATAATTATGTGTACAAATTGGAGGGAGGAAGCTTAATCTAGATTTTAGGCAAAAAGGAGTATTTCATACCAGATGTGTTGATGGAAACATGACTTCTAACACATGCTCCGCTCAAGGGCAACTGAGTCTGCCGTGTGGAGTGTGTGCAGTTCTGCTCCAGATCATATTTCAATATGAGCAATGCGATTTAGTGTTTTTCGTCTGAATTTGTTCATATCCAAAGACAAGAACAGAGATGTTTGTTTGGGTTAATATGTCCAAAGTCACCCTGCAGAAAGTCCACGAATAATATAGGCCTACTGATATAACTGAGATTTGAGACCTTTTCTTCTGTGCTTTTGCTCTATAGTCCAAACAAACTTATTGATGTGTAAAACCTCAAAAGAGAATTGGTTATAAATTAGAGCGAACAGAACCATTTCTGGAGAGATGACTGCAAGAGAAGCATATGGACAGAAGGTTGTTTTTGAGTGTGGGCATGTTTACTTCTGGATCAGAGTTATTAATGGATGCTTGTGGGGATGAATCAACCACCCACAATTTGGATTCTCATGTAGTTGAGGACAGCAGGAAAAAGCATTGGTAACACATTTAACATTTTTAATGTGCCGTATTTTAAACATTTAGAAAGAAAGAAAAATTATAATTTTATCCATTAGAATTTAATTGGATTGCGGATTAAGTGGGTATATTAGGTGCTATTCTTAAAGGTGCTGTATGTAAGTTTTTCACTTTACTAAAGCATACAAATACCATAATATGCTTGCAGATATGTAGGAAAGGTTTCTCGTTTCTCAGGAAAAACAATGCTACAGCCAGTTATTCTACTTTGAAATGTGCGTTCCGTGTCGGAATGTCTGTTTTTGTTTTTGTCTGAGCGAAACTGCACGTCGCCGGTTTACCCAATAATATTTTGACACCCCAGGTTGCCAGTTGGTAAAAAACACAGCGTATTGCAGCAGCCATGATATCCAGCAAACAAACTATGTCAGAGATCACAGATTCTACCCGACCTAAAAAGCCTCGGCATCCATCCAAAAATCTCTTTGAACGCGAGCATAATTAAAACTTGGATAAACCAACTCATCAACTTACAGTGTGGCTTTCATTGTAAATTGTGCTCGCTCCTGTTGTGTGTCCTCAAGCTGGCAACCTGTGTGAGCGTTGAGTCTGAGGAAGAGGGGGCGGGGGTAACAACCATCTCCAATATTTTGAATTTTGACTGCAGTACCTGTTTCAACCACTAGCTGTCAATCCTACATACCGCACCTTTAAGACCAATAAAAATTGGTCTTGATTATTGATTATTATTTTCATATTATTTTTGCTGTTGATTAAAGGGGTGGTAAAGCACAGTCTTTCGAAGGCTTGATTGTGTTTGTGGGGGGCACTGTAACATGTGTTCATGCTTCGTTTTTAAAAAAATTCAGTATTTTTCATATATTTGACCTTTATTCTACACTGCTCTGTCCCTCCTTGTAAAAACGGTCTGATGGTTTCCGGATTCTGTGAAGCCAGTCCCTCAAAAATACGCAATGGGCTCTGATTGGTTAGCTGGCCCAGTGTGTTGTGATTCGCTAACCGCCTAGTGAACATTTCTCGAAAGCGTCACGCCCCTTACCTCTACAGGTAGCCTCAGGCTACTAGCCTGAGCTTTGTGTACAATAGCGTCAATGAAACCATACCAAGAGCCCGAATCAGACCCAGACAATTTTAGTGAAGATGATCGAGCAGAACCTGTTCAGTCCTCAAGAGTAAAGACTGCGGATCTATAGTGATCGCTCCTGAATGGCAATGTTACTTTTGTATTTTTAGAACGATTTGCCAAATATCTGTCGCAAGAACGGACACTAAACATTGCTAGTAGCCAAATCAAACACAGAACCATGTTTAGCATGCCTGTAGATAAACAATACATAAAAGCTCTAATCAAAGATTAATTTACACTAATGCCAAGTTCGCTGTTGAGATTTTAAACAGTTTGTAACGTTAGGGGTTTGTCGGATAACGTTAAGTATGAATGAGCATTTAACAAACTGGTTTGCAGAGCCAAACAGCGCTGTCATGTTTACTTCCTTGCTACAACGTAGGCTACAATTAACAACACGAACTATTACAGGAAAACACATCGACGAAAAATAAATCACACTTACAGGTTGTAGCCCGTACTCGCGAAGATTGTGGAAGCTTTCCTCTGCGAGATGTGCCGCGGTAGCCGCGCGTGCCCGCCTGTCTCGTGCAGCTTAACTCGTGCAGCTGAAGGCTCATGTATTGCAAATACAGATGAATATTGTCCATTATGTCACATTTTCCGATCTTCTCCTCCGACCCCTGTCTGTCTCGTGCTTTGATTTATGATGGGCAGCATATATCCGATGCAAATGCGATCGTGTTCCCCTCATGTCTCTTACACACATGAATATGACGCACTGCAACGCACCCCCGTCCCTAGGAAGGCTGAAGAAAGTGGACCTGCAATCCGGATGAAAATAACAGCGTTTCGTCGGCATTGTCAACAACACTCCAGCCTACTAACTATACCACAACAACTATTCCCCGCGGCGATACAAAATGGCCCCCCTTATTTCATATTCTCGGAGGAGGGGTTTATGTAAATATTGGGCCTGGTGATGTCAGCAAACCCTGGGTGAATGTGTAGTAGTCCCTAGCGGCCGTTTGCTGTAGTCCTTAGAAATCGATTTCTTTAAAAGCAAATATCTCCCTTTGCTTTAAAATTTGAACGTTGTAACTTTGAAGATGTTGTTTATGCTCAAACAGCAACATTACACACTAGCTAAAGTTAGAAAAGTGAAATCGTGGTTTACCACCCCTTTAATATTTTAATCTCCCGCAGTACACTGTAAAAAAAAGAAGAAGATTCTTTTGAAGTTTTAAATAAAACAAATATAAGTTATATAGGGTAAGGGTAATAATCAATATGGCTAAATAATAATAAGTATTATAATTATTACTATTGTTGTTGTTATAATTATTCAATGTGTTAATTGTTGTTTTTTGTAGTTATTTGTAAAAATTTACTTGCAGTTAAGAAAAATGACTTTGCAATATTTCAATATTGTGTACATGGGCAGAGTACAGGCTTGAAAACAAGATATGAGTAAACATACTGCCAGCATGAACTTGACTCTGCAGGCTGACCGTAATGTTCCCTAGACACAAACAAACAAACAATCCCACACACACACACACGGACAATGTGTGTTTTCATGTTTGATGGGTAACTTTCCATAGACACAATGATTTTTATACTGTACAAACTGTTTATTATGTCCCCATACACTAACCCTACCCCTAAACCTACCCATCACAGAGAACTTTCTGCAATTTTACATTTTCCAACAAAAAAACCCCCCAAAAAACATTGCTTGGTTTGATTTATAAGCTGTTTTCCTCATGGGGACCAAAAATGTTCCTACAAGGACAAGGATTTCGGATATTGTCATCTTTATCATATGTAACCCTCCTGTTCACACCGCCCGCTCCAAGCGGGACTCAAACCCGGGTCTTTTTTATCTAAGGTTTACTCACGCAGCAACTACGAGGTGGCCTCCATTACACTCACCCCCCTAAACCTCACTCCCATCCGGGTCACGGCACCAGTGTAACCCCTCCTGTTCGCACCGCCCGCTCCAAGCGGGACTCAAACCGGGTCTTTTTTATCTAAGGTTTACTCACGCAGCAACTACGAGGTGGCCTCCGTTACACTCACCCCCCTAAACCTCACTACCATCCGGGTCACGGCACCAATGTAACCCCTCCTGTTCGCACCGCCCGCTCCAAGCGGGACTCGAACCCGGGTCTGCCGGCATGAGAGTCGGACGCTCTAACAAGGAGGCTAAAGGCTACAACCTCTAGCGTCAGTCGCTAGAGCGTCTCTTGATATCAGAGGAGTGAAGTTTACTCACACAGCGACTACTGGCCTCTGTTACAAATACAATAATTTAGGGTTTACCTGGCTACACACACACACATATATACTGGTTTCTATATGGGGACTTTCAATAGACATAATGATACTGTACAAACTGTATATTCTAAACTGTACTAACTTTGTGGGCACATTTCGTCATCATAACATAGGGTATACCAGGAACACACACACACTCACTACCTTTCTCTCTCTCTCTTTCTCTATCCCTCCACCTCTACACACATTACCTTTGTCTCATTACTGAGATCACACTTCATTAAACCAACACACTCTCAATCTCCGTGGCTCATTATGGTGTTTTAGGGCAGGGGCCAGCATTACTCAGCTGTTTGTAGATGACACACATTTGCTGCAGGTCTGCTTCATCAGCACACTGCATTATAGAGCCCTTCTGCAAAAGGAGCAGAGAGGATCATAGCTTTCTCTAATACAGTATACGTTACTATAAACTGGATTTTTTTTTTTTCATTTTCAGAGGGAAATATGAGTAGTACATGACTTCAAAGGTTTTAAATTTATGCTTTTATTCAGCAAGGACGCATTGAATTGCTTAAAAGTGACATTGAAGACATTTATAATGTCACAAAACATTTCAATTTCAAATAGAAATGTTTTTGTTGCGAATGCAAACCCTAAACCTCAAAGATATCAAATGCATCATGGTTTCACAATAGTACTGTTTTAATGTATTTTTGATATAAATAAATGCAGCCTTGGTTAGCACTTCTTTTAAATACTTTACCAACACCAAACTTTTTAATGAGAGTTTTCATTCTTGTTCAGCTTTAAAATATTTAACCGGCTAGGTGGTCTTCGCGAGCACTTAATGAGATGCGTGATGAGAGCGATTAGTCTGTCCGTTAAGGGGCCATTGATGCAGACGTTTGTACACTAACAAGTGTAATCATCTAAGTCTAGTCACTCAAAAGATTGGTACTGGCGTATAAATGGAAATCTGAAATGATTTGTAAAAAGCTCTTATCCACGAAACATTTGCAACTGAAAAGGTCATGGAAAAGTATTAGAAATCCAGTGGTCAGAAGTGTGGGAGCCCTGTAGTATTAGCTCAGAAATGAGGGGGCATGTTTGTGCTGAATCCACAATGTCTGCAATGTGGTTTATGTTTGCTAACTAAATCAAGACAATTGATTTTCAATACTTGTGTCACATAGGCCTTTGAGTAATTGTGTCAGCCTCTTTCACAACTTTGTGTCCTAACTTTATACACGCTCAAGCCATTAACATAACTGCTCTGTTTACCGGCTGCATCGATACAAGACATTGGCAGAACTGATAAAAACCTCTTAAAGAAGGGTAAAGACAATCTCTTGCAAAGTATTTTAAGAACAATGAACAATACAAATAATAAAATGGCATATGAAGCACAGGACTTAAAAGGATTAGTTCACTTTTAAATAAACTTTTGCTGATATTTTACTCACCCCCATGTCATCCAAGATGTCCATGTCTTTCTTTCTTCAGTTGAAAAGAAATTAAGGTTTTTGATGAAAACATTCCAGGATTGTTCTTCATATAATGGACTTCAATGGGCTCCAAACGGTTCAAGGTCCAAATGACAGTTTCAGTACAGCTTCAAAGGGCTTTAAACGATACCAGACGATGAATAAGGGTCTTATCTAGCGAAACGATCAGTTTCTGTGAGAAACCGAGCAGTATTTATGCTGTTATTTTACCTCTTATCAGTCGAACGTGATCATCTCTGAGCTCCGCCATAACTTCCGCTAAGTGAGGTCAAATATGAGCGTAGTCATAGATGTTTATCGATCGTAGATGCCTCATTCTACTGATCCGTGCAGGCGCTAATGAGGCATCTACGTATACATCTATGACCACGCTCGTATTTTGACTTTACTTAGCGGAAGTTATGGCGGAGCTCAGAGATGATCACGTTGGACATCTTGGATGACATGGGGGTGAGTAAATTATCAGCAAAAGTTTATTTAAAAGTGAACTAATCCTTTAACTCTTGAAGCCACAGGCTCATGTTTTAGCCTGGTCAGAGTCCAGATTTGAACCCTACAGTATAGTGAATATTTGGTCTCACATTAAACTCAAACGAGACATTTTTCAATTACTTGTGATTTGTTTGAAGCCATTAACAGTTATTCCGTGCTAAGTTACTTTATCTACAGTATCTGTGCGATTATTGATAATGTCCTGACCAGTTAATTGTGATTTAAAATGGTTAAGACCATTAAAAAATCACTATATATTTTGACAATTTTGGCTTGGCCCCTTTTTTTTTTTAACCAGGAATTTACATTACCACATTATGGCTGTCTAATATTACAGCATCAAACTATTTTTTTTTGATGTAAAAACTGCAGGTAGCCCTTAAAGGTGCAGTAAGCAATTTCTGAGAAATGCTGTTGATATTTGAAATCACTAAAAACAAACACGGCCCTAGCCAATAGGATCACACCCCTATCTTGATGACGCTGCCCCCAAATTCACGAACACACTATAGGCTTGTTCGACTTCATACAGCAATGCGCAGACCGATCGGCTTGAAGCAGTGCATGCCGGTTAGACATTTTGTCGGACTTGAGGCAGCACCGACACCACGTGACTGTGACGTATGCCAACAAAGTGCCGTGAGAGCGATTCGAGAGCAGCTGGCTGGTGCATTTAGCGCAGCTTCTACAGAGCGACTGCAGGATTGATAATGACAACACAGCTGTTCCACGATTGGCCGGATTCACCGTATGAAAGCAATCACGTGCGCTTCGTGTTTATTCTAAAGCCTTCAGTTCTGCTAATGCTCCCAAAGCTGTATTGTATAACAGTAAAACCTCTTTTCATGTAGTTGCGATGTTATATTGTTATGTTTATCAAAATGAATAGTTAACATTAATAGTTCACTTATGTTGAACTTCATTCTTGTACAAACACACAATGTATTAAGCAGTACATAAAGTATTAGCCTACATGAAAATGTCTCAGAAACATATTGTATTGCATTTATTTCACTCCAACTGTGATAAAGTATGCAATCACAGCGCGAGCGTCACTGCGGGAAGCAGAAAGTGTCCGACTTCACTGTCCGTTTGCAGCTCCTCCCCGTCCACTGTCCGTTTGCCCCCACTCCCCTCATGAGTGGTGTGACACGCCCCTTACTACTGATTGGCTACAAGTGTGTTTTGGTGCTCGGTCCGATCCACTTTCAACAGCGTTTCTCAGAAATTGCTTACTGCACCTTTAAAGCTTCTTTTGTTGATAAACGCTTCTTTTTACAAGCATAAAAAAGATGGTTGGTTCCCGAATGCACGTTCAAACAACCCAAAAATGTGTTTTGGTAACATTTCAGCTGGTCAGATCGGGAGATGCGCTCGCTGACCAGCTTAAACTTGCTCTTTATTGTAAATGTTAAAACCGAAGACTCGTCCCTTGTGATCTACTGTAGTTGGTAACCAATTAATCATCCTGAAAATAGCACAGACACACATACTTTGACTTGTTCTGCTCATTCATCTGCGCTCTCATTTCACAGATATACGCGCATTCCCGCACTTCCACCGACAGGACGATACTGTATAGCATCAGGCTAATAATTCAGCAGCGATGATGGAAAGCCTCTTGGATTGTATGCAGCTGAATCATTAGCTCCCACTTTCCCTCAGTCTGGGGTAATGCATTTTTACCCCCTTAGGCTGGCAACCTGGAAATGCAAAATTGAATTTTATTGCTAATAAAAGCTCTGGGAAAAAGGGGGAAGACAGTTAGTCAATTCGAGGGAAAAAAGAACATCATTTTAATGGCGCTGTGATGGCTCATTTGCCGTATAATTAAGGGAGGATCTCACAGAGAGCCTTCAATCAGATTGAATACACAAAGGAAGGGCTTTAGGCGAAGACAGGTGCCATTTTTGCGTCTTTGAAGGGCACTGCGGAAAGGGGACGCAATTAAGAGGGTTTTCCCAAACATACAGCGGGAACTTTGAGGATCTAATTTGGCTGTTTGTTTTATTTTAAAACCCGGCATGGGTTTTATACACCCTAAAACTGTTAAATGTTTGATATTATATTTTATGCAAATTTAGGCCTACATATTTTGTGTGGCTTTGTTTATTCAAGTGCAAGCGTGTATTTAAAAATGTTATTCCATGCATACGGTGCACAGTATATATGTAGAGTACTCTGAAGAAATACAAAGAACAGTATGGTAGAATACGATAAAAAGTTTCTTGTAAAAGATTCTTGTAACTTCATCATTGCATTCGAAGCCCTCCAAACAAAGAATTAAATTATCAAAGTACTTTTAATCTTGAACGAAAAACTCTTAATGCTGGCAAATATAGAGATAGAGCCAGCTACAAATCCTCAGAGCGTGTCAACACAGGGGATCGAAATGTTAAACCGATGAGACAGTTCCTGACAAGTCAATGTCTGACTATGAAATATTTAGTAGTTGTGTGCAACCGCAGGTCTTAAGCCTTCCAAACTCTCATTTTGAGAGACACACGATGAATAAACTCTTCTGGTTTTGGTTAATAACAGCGAATGCACTTTTATTGACTCTTAATTCACTGCATATGCGATGAATGGGCTCTACTTACTGCACAGTCTTCTGACTTTTCCGGATATTTAGTGTCGGAGTAGCCCAATGCTTGTTGAACAGTAAACACATGCATAAACTCGAAGCTGTTATGAAATAGATTCTGGTATATTTAGACAGAACAAGTAGCATCCCATATGGCATTTTCAAATATAGCTATACAGACAGTAGTTGCCAAAAGTGATGCCCGGATTCATTATTGTTTTTTATTCAATATTTTTATGGGGTTTTTTTTAGCCACACACACCCACCCACCCACCCACCCACCCACACACACACACACACACACGCACACACACACACACACTGTTTCATGTTTTATGGTGACTTTCCATAGACATAATGATTTGTATACTGTCAAACTATATATACTATCCCCCTACCTACCGATCACAGAAAATGTTCAGCTTTTTCCAAAAACACAATTTAGTCTGATTTATAAACTATTTTCCTCATGGGGACCAAAAAAAATTTCCCACAAGGACAAGGATTTCAGATATTGCTATCTTTGTGGGGACATTTTGTCCTCATAATGTAGGGTTTACCAGGACCACACACACACGTGTGTGTGTGTGTGTGTGTGGGTGTGTGTGCATGTGCATCTTCATAAATGTATATATTGTCAAAATAAATACTTATATTGTCCACAATATGGTTGGGTTGAGTAAATGGTTGACTTCATACTGATATCTTACTTCAGACTGGTCAGACTTCTTTAAAGAAGAGGTTTTTTTTCAGGGGAAGAAAAAAACGTTGCTCTCCATTTCATCTCACTGCCATCTAGAAGGAAACAACTGAGATATTAAATAGATCTCGTTCATGATTTCTCTTTCTTATGGTTTGGCATTTTCTTTTTAGAGAAAAGAGAAGCCCTCCTAGATAATTTAATGCATTCGCACATAAAATGGTTTTTCGGAAGGATGACAATGAAAGACCACTGGAATTCTCTCTCTCTATCTCTCTCTCTCTCTCTCTCTCTCTCTCTCTCTCTCTCTCTCTCTCTCTCTCTCTCTCTCTCTCTCTCTCTCTCTCTCTCTCTCTCTCTCTCTCTCTCTCTCTCTCTCTCTCTCTCTCTCTCTCTCTCTCTCTCTCTCTCTCTCTCTCTCTCTCTCTCTCTCTCTCTCTCTCTCTCTCTCTCTCTCTCTCTCTCTCTCTCTCTCTCACTCTCACCATCAGCTAGTAAGTGTCAATCTGGATTCCCAGTGTTTGTCTTTTATTTATTTTTTTAGCTGCTCTTGTGAAATACAGGCTGAGCTGTGACACTTGACATATGCCAGCTAGATGTGTCATTCTGAGCAAAGTCATGCAAAAGTCAGTCACCCCACCTCCTCCTACAGAGACCAGAGAAACTGGGTCTCCGCTGGCAGAATATGGATTATCTCGTTGCACGAGTTACATAATGTATGCACCATGTTAAAAACTGACAGAATGATAAAATGCCACCATGCCTTTATAAAAAGCCTTTGTTGTTTGTGTATTTTAGTGCGTCTGTGATGCAGGCTATTTTTAAAATGCCAGAGAAATGTACAACTGCTTTGGTCACACATTTACATGGTGTGGTTGATTTTTCAAGCATGTAGAACAAGGGACAAATCCATTGTTTTATCCCAAGGACAGAAAATAAACTGCCAGGTTTTAAAGCACCGCAACTACACACATGGGTCCAAGGTGTGTTCATGATAATTTTTGGTGTATTGCTATTTTGAGGAAACTGAAAAGGACTGCGCCATTGACAAAAAAAAAAAACCTGGTCTAAAGTCAATGGTGCAGTAAATATAAAATGAGTACAATGTAAAAGATTATTATTGTTTACATCAAGATAAAAATGCCTACATGTCATGTCATTGCATGTATCAGAATTACCTGTTTGCAGTAATGACGAATGAAATTGGCTACTTATTTAACCAATCGTGGCAATACACACATGTATTTAAACTGACTTGTCATATTCCGCCATGTAAATAGTGAATCCGCCATGGTGCAAGTGCAACTGGCTTTTAAAGGGAATGGGAGATGACACTCTGATTGGTTTATTGCACATTATGTCCCTGGACAAAATAAACCCATGACTCATTAAGAGACTAGGTACAACCCCTTTGGACCATGCGCCTGGCGCGCTGACCGTTTTTTCCGCCGCTAAACTAGCAAAAGTGGATTCGGACACGCCCTATGTACACCTGTGCCATGCGCTTCAGACCTTGTGCTCAGATGGGGACTTTCCATAGACATAATGATGATCCATCATCTTCCACTTATCTGGGGCCGGGTCACCGGGACAACAGTCTAAGCAGAGACGCCCAGACTACCCTCTCCCTAGACACTTCCTCCAGCTCTTCTGGAGGAATACTGAGGTGTTCCCAGGCCAGCCAGGAGACATAGTCCCTCCAGCGTGTCCTAGGTCTTCCCTGGGGTCTCCTCCAGGTGGGACGCGCCAGAACACCTCCTCGGGAAGGTGTCCAGGAGGCATCCGGAACAGATGCCCGAGCCACCTCAGCTGCCTTCTCTCAATGTGGAGGAGCAACGGCTCTACTCTGAGTTCCTCCCGAGTGACCGAGCTCCTCACCCTATCTCTAAGGGAGTGCCCAGCCACCCTGCGGAGAAAGCTCATTTCGGCCGCCTGTATCCGGGACCTTATCCTTTCATTCATGACCCGCAACTCATGACCATAGGGGAGAGTAGGAACGTAGATCGACCGGTAAATCGAGAGCTTTGTGTTGCAGCTCAGCTCCTTCTTCACTACGACAGACCGGTACATTGACCGCGTTACTGCAGAAGCTGCACCGATCCGTCTGTCAATCTCCCGTTCCGTCCTTCCCTCACTCGTGAACAAGACCCCAAGATACTTGAACTCCTCCACTCGAGGTAGGAACTCGCCATCAACCTGAAGCTGGCAAGCCACCCTTTTCCAACTGAGAACAATGGCCCTGGACTTAGCGTGCTTCTATCTCATTGCACGCTGAAGGTCCTGGTGTGATGAGGCCAACATGACAACATCATCCCCAAAAAGCAGAGACGGAACCGGACACTCTCCGGCCCCTGGCTGCTCCTAGAAATTCTGTCCATAAAAATTATGAACAGAACTGGGGCCATGGTTTCTCATTTTTATACTATACAAACTGTATATTCTATCCCCTACACTTATACCTACCCAACACAAAAAAGTCCCCATAACATAGGGTTTACCAGGATCAAAATCCAGGAGTGTGTTCTGAAGAGACCCTTGTATGTCCAGAACAGATGCTTTTCACTACACTGTACAAAAGAAAGCTTGTGCTGCACATCTATACGGTGTTGTGTCTGTGAAGAATCTGAGCCATATCATCTGACCTACAGCTGACCACAGAGCGAGACAGTGAGACGCTGCCGTTCAAACACTTAATCACAGAAGCTCAATATTGACAGTTGACAGCTCCACGGTGCCATTCAGCTATTTTTATCCAGAATTCATCGAAATTTGAGAGGTCGTTGAGTCTTGTCTTAGTCTGACTGCTACAGGTGGATACAGCGAGTGAAATATAATCACTGCGGTTATTAGCGGTCCTTTGCAGCTTGAAAAGAAGGTCAAAAAGGTAATGATGTAAAATATGATTTGTATAGTATATGTTTGCGAGAAAGCATGGCTGCTTTGCTGCATCTAATGAAAGAGCAGGTAATGGCTTGGAAAGTTATAATGGGGACTAATAATGGAAAGTGGGATTTATGCTTTTGAAATAGAGTTTGAAGTGGTATGTAGACATTATCTAAACATTTACAACACAAAGCTCCTCCAAAAGCTGCAAATTATTAATATTTCTTAATATTAAGCCTAAAATGCATGCGATATCACTATGATCAAAATATGATCACCGTATAATATCATTCTTTAAATGCAAGATATTTAAAGTGTATCTAAAGTATACATGCAATAGTTCCACTTTAGCACAATCAAATATACTTAAATATATCTTTAGTTGGACCTCAGCACTATTTCTGGATAACTAAAGTAAATTAAGTACAAAATTAGTTGTTCCAGTTTAGCAGAGCACAATTGCAGGGCATTTATATTATGTACATGAATATGTAAATGTATTTGTAGTATACTTAGCATAAAATAAATGTATCTCAAATACATTTTAGTATATTTATTTTCCACGAGGGAAGTTGATATATTGATGTCACATTAAAGTAAACATTTGCACCCCGTTTTATATTCATAATGTGACAAATGTATGTACAGAAGCTTAATTCCATACAGTGGAATACAAATATGAAAAAAGTAATTGCACTTTTTAAACACTCAAAGCAATTGCAAGATATGAACATAATTCTGGGGAAGAAAATCTAAAAATTTTAGGTAACACTTCATTTTAGAGTTCAATTATCGCTATTAACTAGTTGCTTATTAGCATGCATATCACTAGGATATTAACTGTTTATTAGTACTTATAAAGCATATATTAATACCTTATTCTGTATGACCGTATTCTGCATACCTTAATCCTACCCAATACCTAAACTTAAATGCTAGAAATATACCTTACTAACTAATTATTCGCAATAAATTAGGAGTTTATTGAGGCAAAAATCATAGTTAATAGTGAATATGTGTTCCCCATACTCAAGTGTTACCAAATGGGTAAAATAGTGATTGGTGAAACTTGTTGCAACCCCAACCACCTGCCATATAGACATTTTTCACACTCCCAATTCCTGATGATAAAAACATGGCCCACCATACATTTTATTTTAATCCTTGTTGAATATAATTTCTATGGAATCTTGTTTCCACCACAGAATAAAAATGCTTCAGCCTGTTACTGTATGAACTGTGGGTTATGATCTTGCATAATAAATGTACTAACAAGAAATACTCAGCGATTACATTAGCGTGAGAGATGAGGAAAGGAATTATTGCTGACTACAGAATAAAATGTACATGGATATTTATTAAAAGGAGACTAGCAAGCAAGCGATTCATTCTAATTTCTCTGCACTGTCCTCCAGTTGCAGCTAGAGCCACTTTGGGCTATTTATTTGGATAAAAGTGTTATTTGTGTACTCAAGATAATGGCCAGTTGATGACCCCCTTTAGATGACAGCCCATCCTCAGTTATTTGTAATCAAGATTAAATGCGCAGAGACAACACGCTGCTTTCTAGGGCTGTTGACTTCTGTTGCTCTGAAGGATTTCTCCATTGTAATGAAAGGTATGGGAATACAGTTTCAGCACAAGCATGTGCGTGTTTATATATTGGGTGAGAAAAGCCTGAATGAATGACAGTGCTTTGTGCGCCAAGCTATTTTTTCAATTTGCTTCCAACGTGCAGCTTTTTAAACGCGCAGATGTTTTTACTCCAGACTGCATTTTGAATCACTTTGCCACCCAAAACTGAATTAGAATGTTTATCCGCCAGTTTATCCGCTCATTAAGTTAGGCACCTAAAAGATGCCACTGTCAGTCTCTGTGAAGTTGGGGGATTTCCAGCTCACGTCTCGACTCGCAGAAAATAAATTGTTTACATTGTGATGAAAGCAGCGTGTTTGGCGTGCCGCTGAATTTATTTTTTTTATGGGAACGGAGGCGTAGAGGAGCCTTTTTTATTTTGACAGATCTGTCCACAGGGTTAGCTATCTGGAACTAAATGTGTCTTTGTAGTGAGTAAATATGCTGGATCCAAGGTACCTGAAAGGTATGGTGTGGTTTATGTACTGATCAGTGTTGGGAATAACGGCGTTATAGATAAACGGCGTTACTAACAGAATAATTTTTTTCAGTAACGAGTAATCAAACGAATTACTGTTTTTCCCGTTACAACGCCGTTAGCGTTACTGAGAATAAAATGTGGCGTTACTATAATTGAGCTTTTTTCTCTGGTTGGTGTGTGTGCGTGCGTGCGTGTTGGGGGGTGGGTGGAGTGGTACATAACTGATGATGATTGGTGGGTGGGAGACAAGGTTGAGGTTGATAGGTTAAGTTCACACACACACCTATGACGCACACGCATATGCACAGTCAGCGATGGCAAGTCCAACGACTTCAAAGGTAGCTTTCGCAAACTGGAAGTATAAGTGCTACTTTTCCCTCGTTGAGGTGAAAGGTAAGAATGTTTATGTAACGTGCAGCTTATGCCCAGGAAGAAAGAGTCTCTCCACGTCGGTGGCAAGTCATTCTAATCTAATGAAGCCTCACATCATCACATGCCGCCACAAAATTAGTGGCTAAAAACCCAGGTGATAACATGAGCTCCACTACCAAAGGAGTAGTAAAGGAGATTCAATAATATATTGAATTTGATAGGTGTATCTCACATTGTCCCACAGCAACATTACAATAGTGTACATTAATGTACAATGTTTTATAATAATAATTTATTCTATTTAGTGTCCAATTCATTCATTTAACATATTTAATATTGGGGCATCCAAGTTATTTGACATATTTGAACATTTGAAGAAAAAAAAAAAGTAACACAGTAATTACTTTCCCTGGCAATTAGTTACTTGTATAATGATGTAACTCAGTTACTAACTCAGTTACTATTTGTAAGAAGCAACTAGTAACTATAATCCATTACTTTTTTTAAGTAACGTGCCCAACACTGGTACTGATGTAGCGTGACATTTGAGATACTGAAAATCATCTGTAGCGTGGACACATATGAGCAGGGCCAGACAGAAACTGATACTTGTTTAACATTTTCAGTGCTGGATTGAGGCAAAAATATGTGGATGTCTGCATTGATGCTGGGAGTACTACATTCTTATGGATATATGAAAGCATAAAAAAATAGTAAACACTTCAACACCCTCTATGATACAAATCCATATTAGCTTTGATAATATAGTGCTAAAACTAATATATATATATATATATACAGGGAGTGCAGAATTATTAGGCAAGTTGTATTTTTGAGGATTCATTTTACAACATTAATAATTAAACAACAACCATGTTGTCAATGAACACAAAAAACTCATTAATATCAAAGCTGAATATTTTTGGAAGTGGTTTTTAGTTTTAGCTATTTTAGGGGGATATCTGTGTGTGCAGGTGACTATTACTGTGCATAATTATTAGGCAACTTAACAAAAAACAAATTTATACCCATTTCAATTATTTATTTTTACCAGTGAAACCAATATAACATCTCAACATTCACAAATATACATTTCTGACATTCAAAAACCAAACAAAAACAAATCAGTGACCAATATAGCCACCTTTCTTTGCAAGGACACTCAAAAGCCTGCCATCCATGGATTCTGTCAGTGTTTTGATCTGTTCACCATCAACATTGCGTGCAGCAGCAACCATAGCCTCCCAGACACTGTCCAGAGAGGTGTACTGTTTTCCCTCCTTGTAAATCGCACATTTGATGATGGACCACAGGTTCTCAATGGGGTTCAGATCAGGTGAACAAGGAGGCCATATCATTAGATTTTCTTCTTTTATACCCTTTCTTGCCAGCCACGCTGTGGAGTACTTGGACGCGTGTGATGGAGCATTGTCCTGCATGAAAATCATGTTTTTCTTGAAGGATACAGACTTCTTCCTGTACCACTGCTTGAAGAAGGTGTCTTCCAGAAACTGGCAGTAGGACTGGGAGTTGAGCTTGACTCCATCCTCAACCCGAAAAGGCCCCACAAGCTCATCTTTGATGATACCAGCCCAAACCAGTACTCCACCTCCACCTTGCTGGCGTCTGAGTCGGACTGGAGCTCTCTGCCCTTTACCAATCCAGCCACGGGCCCATCCATCTGGCCCATCAAGACTCACTCTCATTTCATCAGTCCATAAAACCTTAGAAAAATCAGTCTTGAGATATTTCTTGGCCCAGTCTTGACGTTTCAGCTTGTGTGTCTTGTTCAGTGGTGGTCGACTTTCTGCCTTTCTTACCTTGGCCATGTCTCTGAGTATTGCACACCTTGTGCTTTTGGGCACTCCAGTGATGTTGCAGCTCTGAAATATGGCCAAACTGGTGGCAAGTGGCATCTTGGCAGCTGCACGCTTGACTTTTCTCAGTTCACGGGCAGTTATTTTGCGCCTTGGTTTTTCCACACGCTTCTTGCGACCCTGTTGACTATTTTGAATGAAACGCTTGATTGTTCGATGATCACGCTTCAGAAGCTTGGCTATTTTAAGACTGCTGCATCCCTCTGCAATATATCTCACTATTTTTGACTTTTCTGAGCCTGTCAAGTCCTTCTTTTGACCCATTTTGCCAAAGGAAAGGAAGTTGCCTAATAATTATGCACACCTGATATAGGGTGTTGATGTCATTAGACCACACCCCTTCTCATTACAGAGATGCACATCACCTAATATGCTTAATTGGTAGTAGGCTTTCCAGCCTATACAGCTTGGAGTAAGACAACATGTATAACGAGGATGATGTGGTCAAAATACTCATTTGCCTAATAATTCTGCACTCCCTGTATATATATATATATATATATATATATATATATATATATATATATATATATATATATATATATATATATATATATATATATATATCCACTATATTGCCAAAAGTTTTGGGGCGTTTGCCTTTACATGCACATGAACTTTAATGACATCCCATTCTTAATCCGTATGGAGTTGGCCCACCCTTTGCAGCTATATTAGCTTCAACTCTTCTGTGAAGGTTTTCCACAAGGTTTAGGAGTGTGTTTATGAGAATTTTTGACCATTCTTCTAGAAGCGCATTTGTGAGGTCAGGCACTGATGTTGGATTTCTCATCCAACATCAGTGCCTGACCTCACAAATGCGCTGACCTGGTTCGCAGTCTCCGCTCTAATTAATCCTAAAGGTGTTCTATCGGGTTGAGGTCAGGACTCTGTGCAGGCCAATCAAGTTCTTCCACAACAAACGCGCTCATCCATGTCTTTATGGACCTTGCTTTGTGCACTGGTGCGCAGTCATGTTGGCACAGGAAGGGGCCGTCCCCAAACTGTTCCCACAAAGTTGGGAGCATACAGTTGTCCAAAATGTCTTGGTATGCTGAAGCATTAAGAGTTCCTTTCACTGGAACTAAGGGGCCAAGCCCAACCCCTGAAAAACAACCCCACATCATATTCTCCCTCCACCAAACTTGGCACAATGCAGTCAGGCAAGTACCGTTCTCCTGGCAATGCCAAACCCAGACTCATCCATTGGATTGCCAGACAGAGAAGCGTGATTGGTCACTCCAGAGAACACGTCTCCACTGCTCTAGAGTCCAGTGGCGGCGTGCTTTACACCACTGCATCCGACGCTTTGCATTGCACTTGGTGATGTAAGGCTAGTCGGAAGGTCACATGAAGTTTGGAGGTCTGTAGCTATTGACTCTGCAGAAAGTTTGGCGACTTCTGCACACTGTGCGCCTCAGCATGTGCTGACCCCACTCGGATGCAGGGGGCCTACCACTTCGTGGCTGAGGTGCTGTTGTTCCCAATTGCTTCCAAATAGAGAAGCTAAATTGAAATATAAAAAAACAAAAGTGCATAAGAAATGACTTAAACTTCATCTAAAATTAAAATCAAATTCAAAGTATTACTATAAAAGTATAAATAAGACAGTAACACTTTACAATAAGGTTTCATTAGTTAACATTAGTTAATGTATTTACTAACATGAACTAACCATGAGCAGTACATTTGTTACAGTTTTTGTTAATATTTGTTAACATTAGTTAATGAAAAAATCCAGCTATTCATTGTTTGTTCATGTTAGTTCACAGTGCAATAACTAATGCTAACAAATACAACTTTTGAATTTAATAATGTATTAGTAAATGTTGAAAATGTTGAAATGATGAACAAAACATTCAAAATGTATAGTCTTTTTCTTGTAATGTAATGTCTAGTTACCAAGTCAAGTACCACCATCTCCTGACTAGCAATACAAGGAACAAATCATGGTTCACAGCTGTGATGCACACAAATGCTATCGGCTTGCTTTTAAATGTTCCCAAATTTCCTATTTGAAGAAATGAAAGCTTTACAAGACATGTTACGGGGTCTTTAAGTGGCAGGGGATTTGCAATACTTTGTGAATGATGAGTGCTACTGATTTCTGTGGTGATGCATATTGCAAGTAGGCTCCTAGGCTCTGTTAGTACTAAAACTATTAGTTATGACTGTGCTGACTTAAGATAAAGCTTTGGGGATAGTTATAAATATAATATGATTATGCTTGTGTTTGTGTTTATTTTGGCTCATAATATAGGTAGAGCATGTGGGCTTGTGAGAAATGAGCTGGGAAATCATAATTGTTAGCAGGAGAAGTGGATTGCATGGGTGGAAATTGTTTTGAGAGAGAATTGGAAAGTGCTATTAGAAGTAGTCAAATATTAAATATTAATATTGTTTATATACTAATTAGATTGGGTCAACTGTTTTGGACCTGAAACCTCACCTCCCAAAGTCTTATATTATTAACCACTCACTTTAAAGTTTAGTATTTACGGTGTCTTCAGTGAAAATCCATAATCAATTTAAACTCTGCAGTCTCAGCCTTGAAACATAATGTACAATCTTACGGTGGTACATGAACAGATGCTTTTAGCCTCCGAACTCAATTTCATGTCTATCGGCTCCTAAATGTGTCAGAATACTGTAGAAATTAATACTTTTATCCTGCATGGATGCATTAAATTTAGCACAAGTGCCAGTTAACCCTCTACTGCATAGCGTTGCTCTCAGGCAACGGAAAGTGTTTTTAAGTTTAATTTCCAGTACATGTTTCTTTAAATAATTGCAACCAATCAAAATGGTCAAATGATTGCTATAGAATGGTCCAATAAGGTGTGGGAGTCACTATCAAGCATCATTTGAAGGCGGGGCTTCCTTTTCTGACATGTGGTCACATGAGCACATGGTGTGAGAAGAAGGGAAGATTATTTGCTTCAGTAATCTTATCTACAATGACATGAACTGTAAATAAAAAATATATGTATGTGCATGAAGGTGTAGAGAAGTTGTTTGTCAAGTTTTATTAACTTTTTTTTAATTTAGCATGTTTAGAAATTCAGTTTTTCTTCTTGTTGCCTCAGGGCAACGTTATGCGATAAGGGGTACTTTTTATGGAGGTCTTTGCTGACAATGTGTTTGGATGTTATCACACATCATTACATGTTATTTGTGCACAATATGGTAAAATAATAATAATAATAATTAAATTGTACTTTTACAGGCTAGTGTTCAGTGCAATAGCAATGCTAATGGTAGATATGTGTCTTTCTTGAAGGCCAAAATCAGTGTTTTTGCTTTTTCTGCACTGATGTTTACAGGAAAATGGACGCAGGGACATTTTATGGTAGAAAGGAGCTATCAGTCAGAATCGTACCCAACAATGGATTTATTAGTGAGGACAGTGAGCTTGAGGAAAGTGACAGTGATGAAGAATGGACCCCAGAAAGAGGTTTGAGATTTGTTACATTATTTTTAAAAGGAAAATTACCACTGTTTGATGTGTGTAAATGGACCAAATACTACAATTAAATATTTGAAACCCATTATTAATTGAAAAGAGTGCCAGTTCCCTCTTGATTTCCCTAATAAACATTGAGACAATATTACATTTTTCTCTGTGATTTACTACCTATACTGCATAGCGTTGCCCTGAGGCAACAAAATAAAATCTGCTAAGGGGGTGGGTTTTTAAAAAAAAAATTTTTTGTTTGTTAATCTGTTATCTTAAATCTTCAAGAAAATAAGATTCTTTTTTTTTTTTTAATGCAAAAACATAATTCATGCATTAGAGGGTTAAGACATTCAGAATGTTACAAAAGATGTCTGTGTTTACAAAAGAATGTACTTTTTAAAGGTTCTATTCATCAAATAATCCTGAAAACAATTTATATCACAGTTTCCACAAAAATATGAAGCAGACCAGCTGTTGTCAACATTTATCAGAATAAGAAGAAATTATGTAAGATCCCAAACTTTTGAATGGTCTCTTTCATATATATAAAAAAACTACTGTGATGGCGGAGCATCAGTTTTGAACAGAACATTAAGTTAGATCTAGATTTTTAAGATTTATACACTCTTAAAAATAACAGTGATGCCATAGAAGAACCATTTTTGCTTCCCCCAAAGAATTTTTCAGCAAACTTTTTTTTCTTAGTGAACACTTTAAGGGCCCTATTTTAACGATCTGAAACGCAAGTGTCAAAGTGCAAAGCGCAAGTAACTTTGTGGGCGGGTCTCGGCGCTGTTGCTATTTTCCCGGCGGGATAAATGGCTCTTGCGCCCGGCGCAAATCTAAAATGGGTTGGTCTGAAGTAGCTTCATTATTCATAGGTGTGGTTTGGGCGTAACGTGAATAAACCAATCAGAGCGTCATCCAACATTCCCTTTAAAAGCAGGTGCGCAAGTTCCATTATGGATTGCTATTATTATGGCGTATTTACCAGGCGCACGCCAGGAGCGGTTCACAGCCGAGGAGACTGATGTTCTTGTAAGAGCAGTGAAAGACAGAGAAGTTGTGTTGTATGGGGATGGGAGAAACCCACCCAAAATAGCGTCGGTTAAATAAATAATTAGCCTGAATAATTTGTAAACTACATTTATGCCTATTTTTTCACATCTTCGTGGCACACCACAATGATTTCCGTCATCTCATGTGTTAATATTTTTTTTAGTGTAACAATTTATGATTTGCAAAAATAACTGTTGCATCTGTGTAGATTACATGAGCAAAGTGTATGCGCGTTGTGCACGCTATGGTCAAGCATGCGCCCTTAAAATAGCATAATGAACAACGCGCAACGCGCCACTGACTTTAGACTAGGTTTGTTCTGGTCAGTGGCGCAATTGTTTAATGGAACAGCAAAATAGCACCAGGGATTGTTTGCGCCGGAACACGCCTCCTTTTTTGCGCTGAACCGCCCAGGGAGCGCAAGTTCATTCACTAGTTTAGCGACGTGCTTCTGTGGAGGGAAAAGCGCGCTTTGCGCGGGTGCAAAATAGGAATGACACATGCGTCGGTGTACAAAGTCAATTGCTCTGGGTGCAAGATAGGGCCCTAAAAATCTAAAGATCTTTTTTTCCACTATCAAGAACCTTATGTGAAATGGAAAGATTCCACAATGTAAGGTTCTTAATGGACCCACACAATGCGGCGCCAGGCGCAACGCAAGTGTTTTTTTTCTAGTTTCAGCCAGACTCAGTTATCATTTTCACGTCCTGCGCCACATTGTTTAAATAGCAAATGCATTTGTGGCCCATGGGTGTGCTGGTCTGAAAACGAGGTGTGTTCAGGCGCATTATTGGTGTAAACAAACAAATTGCAACTAAAATAGACTGCGACATTGACCTACAAAAACCTGGTCTAAAGTCAATAGCGCAGATTTTTTTGTGCGCGTTAGTAATATGCGCCTATAGGTGGATGCACAATGTGTGTACACTCTAGGGCTGCACGTTTTCAAGTTTTTCATTAACCGTTAACCGAGGCCCTTAGCGGTTAATACTCGGTTAACCTAGCCGGATCTCACGAAAAATGCGTATAAATAGTACGAGTGTGCAATGTCGTGGAATGTATATGATACGCACTTTATGGCGTATTACCGTATTTCCTCAAATAAAAGCCTGTATTCAATTAAACGCCGGGCCTCTGAAAGTGGCCGGGGACGTGGCCAGCACGAACAAATAAAGGCCGGTCTCAAATTAAGGCTGGGGAAAAAATATTTCCTTTCATTTCATGTGCATTCAAGTTCAGTGTAACGTACAGTAGGGTTATGCCGAAGGAGCGAAACCATCGTGGCCATCGCCCCCCGCTGTAAGTCTTGCGAGTGCGACGCACAATCCTGGTCTCTTCTATACTTAACCTAAACACTTTGCAGGGATTGCTCTGTAAATTAAATAGAGAATATAACTGATGCATATCTGCTATTTTAAATACTGTAGTCTATGAGAGATGTGACGTGTGTTAGTCTGTGAAAGCTACACAAATGATCTTGACAATCTCTAAGTCTCTCGTCTTTTTACACATCTTATACTCTGCATTTAACTTAAAATATTTTATTTTGTACAAGAAAACAGCATAGGCTTCAAAATAAATTATGTTATTGAAATATTGTAAAGAGGTCATTTGAACTACTCGAACGAACATTTAAAAAACAATATGCAAAATCAAAATGGAATAGCTCCATAACGGATTGAGAAAAGTGTGCGCATTAGTTGGGTTAGAAAATTAAAAAAAAAAAAAAGTAGAAAATAATATTTATGTAAAGAGATATATATTAAAATTAAAAGTGCTTAAAGGAACACAACTCTTCTTGAGTGGAAGGAAGCTTTTTCCCTCACGTGGAATATAGAAAGCACATTAGTTGGGTTGAGTCTATAAAACACGAAAGAACAACAAATATATCACAAAAAAAACTTTCTTTAAAATGAATTTCGTTTGGTATAAATTGTATCTTAATTTTAATCTATGTTTTATCAACCAAATTGCCCGGATTTAATAAATAACAAGCCATTAGCTATAACAGACAATGACATGAGGTGGATGCGCAGGGCGATCAACGGCTTAAATGAACAACTAGGCTACTAGAAAAGAAAAAAACTTTAGTTAGGGACAGTCCTTACTATTTATTTCAGATAGGCCTATATTTTGTCCAGCATGTCACAAAGGGAGTTCTGGGTTGAACGGCGGTGCTGAGCGGAATGAGCTTCAGAAATGAGCGGAATCTCCAGAAAGACGCTCTCACTCTGGAGGAAATATTACTGCTCTTTCAACGCACATACCGCAGAAGTCACAATATGACCTCATGTATGTTTTAAAAACACAATTCAACTTATAAATAATACTTTTTAATGGGCCACTTAAAATGTTTATTACAAATAAATTAGTAATTCTAAAAATGAACAAAAATTTGCATTGCATTTGCAATCCTTTGAAACCACCCCACTTCCCGCGCCCCTGATGATTTCTGTCCTCTGGAGCGCTATCGCTTTCATTTAAAACGGTTTATTTAAAACATTATTTTTTCAAATAGATGGAATTCGAAATACAGGCCTGCCCCTAATAAAAGCCTGCTTCAAATAAAAGCCGGTGACCTTCTGCAGTTCAGGCAAATAAAGGCCCCGGCTTTTATTTGAGGAAATACGGTATACATACGAACCCCCCACCCCACTACCCTAAACCTACCCAAGAGAGCGTCATATATACGCCATAAAGTGCGTATCATATGCACGCCAAAATGAGTTTTGGCGTATACATTCCACGACATTGTGTGATCGGGGGGTTATTATTTTTAGTTTATTAAGTTGACGACCGCCATCTCCGTAGTGAACGCGCCTATAGAGAGAAATGCACATCATCGATTACATAATCAGAGAGTAGCCTATTTCTTTTCGTTTTAAATTGTTAAAAGACATTTCAAGCTGAATTTTGCACACATAAGTTGAAAGGCATTTGTTTGTGCATGCATGTAAAACATCTGCAACATTTATAAAGTTCACTGATAATTATGCGTGCATTTATGAATTATTATCTAAATTAATAATGAAACAAGGACGAAGCATAAACTGCTTTGTTTGTTTAGAATGGAATGGATCGCATCGCAAATAGATCCGAATGAAGAAACGAACCATAGCCTAGTAGAAAATGTTTGTTCCGTCTATTTGAAAGTTAGGCTAATAAACATGTTGCATTCGGCGGCCTGATTATGTAATTTTTTAAGTTACATAGCCTGCCTCCAGTTTTCTTCAACTTTACTTATTGAGGCGATAGTTGACCGGCATAGCCTATCATCAAAATGTCTGGAAAACGAAATCTCTGCCGGTCACTTTGACCGGCACCCTTTTTTTCTAACTGAAACTCTGGTGTGCGCACCGCAACCCCGAGATACAGACACACACAAAAAAAGGGTAGTTCATTTTTGCACTGCATTGCAATACTTGCATTTTGCCCCGTCACTCTCAATTTTAAAGTGCTCCCACGCTGTACTTTTCTTTGCCCGCTTCATGTTAGAAAACTCATGATTTCTTCTTGTGGATATTACAAATGTCTGGGAGCGTTCTGGCGGTCTCTAGTGGTGCAAAAATATATTACAACTAAATTCAAAGCACGCCATTGACGCCACTTAACCGAGCAAAATGTTTCACTCGGTTACGCAATTTTTAACGGTTAATCGGTTAATCGGTTAACCATGGACACCCCTAGTACACTCTGCCTATTACACACACAAGGACGTGCAGCAGCACACGCCAAATATTAAAAATAAAAGGATTACAATAATGGATAGTCATTGCATGTATCACAATTACCTATTTGCAGTAATGGCGAATGAAACTGGCTACTTATTTAACCAATCGTGGCAATACACACACGTATTTAAATTGACTCGTCAGGTTGAGGGTGTCTATATTCCTGCATGTAAATAGCGAATCTGCCATGGTACAAGTGCAACTGGCTTTTAAAGTGAATGAGAGATGAGACTCTGATTGGTTAATTGCACATTACGCCCCAAACACACCCATGGCTCATTAAGAGAATAGGGGCAACCCTTTTAGACCATGCGCCGGACATGCCGGTAAAGGTGCTTTATGTAGAATTCAGAAACCCTTGTTATTAGCGACACCGGTGGCCATTAAGTGAACTGCAAACGTATTGCTCGTGTTCGCTCTCGTGCACACGTAACATACAAGAGACTGCCGTGAGTATATCGAAGCACTGAATCACGTTCAAAGTTCTTTTTTGTTCTTTGCTTGGAAGAACATCCAGACAGCATCCAGCGTGGATCCAATGTCTCGTTTTTTACGTTTTCGAAAAAAAGTGATTAATAAATAAATTCCTTTAAGAGAGTAGATGCTACCTAATAAATTGTAATACTAGCGCCCCCTTGAGGGTTATTACCATCACAGAAATAAAAAAAATAAAGTGAAGTGTGTAATTTCTGCCCCACTAGAGGCACAAAATAAACAATTCTAAGTCAGAAATAACTGTAGAATTTCTGGAGAATTCAACCTAAAATGGCGTACTTACAGCTCCTCTATCCATCTCTCTATCAAGCTGCTTTTAGAAAAAGTATCTTTACTTTTGTATTATGATAAATGTGTTGGCCAAGCATTTATTTGCATTTGTGAACTTGCACAAGTATGTTTCTGGCCTCAGTAGTAAACCAGTTTCTGTGCGAGTTGCTTTATTTATTTTTCCCGCAACCTGCTCGATTCTCTGTTATTCATGAACCATCTGGCAAACTTTGAGCATGTGGTACAGAAGGCAGACACAAATAAGTCCTGATCTGCTTTGCTTTGCTCCAGCATCTATAAAATCATCTGCATTCCACAGCTCATACTCAATGTTACAGCAGAAACCTCAGACATCTGTTCTCCTTGAGCATCCATCTTTACATTTCTGTCCCAACAACACCTTTCATCTGTGTCACCTTTCCTGTTGCCTCTTAACTCTCACCCAATGTCTCTTCTAAATGTCCCTCTCTTCTGCCCTTCACGTTTCCCCGGTGCCCTTTATGTCCACAGGACATGCGGTAAATATACTGTGTCTACATGGTAAAGGGGTCAGGGATGTTGTTCACTTGTTTTGTTTTGTTTTTCTGTGCTGGTATAAGATAAACTGATGAAGATAGGCACAAGGGGTTAAATGGTAGCGCATTTATTAACAAAAGCAAACTCAGGAAACCCATAAAGGTACAAACTCAACGAAACAGTGTGCCATTCACAAACAATACCGGACAAAGGAACAGAAGAAACTGAAGGACTTATATATGCAAGATAACACAACTGAATACTAACTGGTGTGATATAATTAATGAGTGACCAAGGAGACAAACAAAGGAATATTAATTAAGGGGCCGTTTACAACATCGTTCTCACCCAAAAATTATTATTTTATATTATATTATTTATTTTCAGTAACGGTGATATGATTTTTAAACACATTTCCGATATTAGCCTACGATATATACATTACAGCATTTCTCCGCTGCAAAATGTGCCGACTAGGGGTGTAACAATACATCGGCATAGATCGATACATCTATCTAATGTCTAACAATACGATGCATCGATGCCAAGCATTACAAATTTATACATGTAGCCTAGGCTATTTATATATTTAAGAGGCACATTTGTTTTAACACTCTCCACATTTTCCCACAATATCAGTCTATGTATTATCTCCAACGCGTTCATTCTCGTTTAAATGACCTCTCAGAGCTTGTGAAAGACGCTCGGACAGTGCTTCACAAAAGTTTATCATTTGCTCGTGTTTAAAGCCTTGCAAAAAGCAGCACGCACTCCAAACAGAGCACAAATAGGCCACTGAATTGAGTCTTCTTTTATAATTTTTTTGTGCTTCAGTAGATAAAGCTTATGGTTTTCGTTCTTCACACTGAAATTTAAAACTGTTAAAAGAAAATGCTCAACAAACTGCGGCATAGGAGCGCTGCACGCTGTGACTCTGCTTCAAGGACATCATTCTGCCACACGGGATGCGCATAAGTGCTTTGTGCCGCTCTGTATTGAGGGTATGCATGTGACATCACCGTCAGCTGGAGTGACTGCGGTTATGAATCGTGATGAACCGTCCGATTTACACCCCGGTGCCGACTAGCAGCAGGAACACATCAAATCTGTTCTGTTCCACCCAATAGAATATTCTGAGAGTCAGAAGATGAAGATTCTGTTTTCAGCAAATCTGAGCACTTTTTCATAGTCTTTATCCTGGCTGAACCACTTTTGTTTCAATATAAATTAAGAATAATATAATCAGCCTACGTTATAGTCTAAAGTTAAAGATATTTATATTAATAAAGTGAGTGAGAGTCTTATGTTTATTTGACAGTGATTTCACATTTCTGTTTTGAAGGAAGGCTAAATACAAATAAAAGGTGAACATTAATTAATTTGTACCATTTTTATTTCTAAAATATGATATAGTTTTATAGGAGGAAGTTTCATAGACTTGGCAAATTCATTTTTCAGAAGTTTGTAGGTACAGACATCCGTTGTGGGTGTTCTTGGCAGTTTTTCTGAGGCTGTTATATAGTTCATATCGATATCGTAATTATATCGTATCGAACGAAATTAAGAAATATATCGTAATTATAAATTTTGGCCATATCATCCAGCCCTTCATTTTGGCCATTCATTTACACAACAATGGCATTTTGGGGGCCTGAAAACGTAAACTTTTGAAAGTATTTTTTTAAAGTGCAAGTTTTTGAATACAATACCTCTATCGTCCCCATATAAACTATAGTCTATAAGTGCATAGTGTTTCTTTACAAAGTGACATTTTTTTGCAGATCCATGTGAACAAGAATAATTTTGGCAGTGGAGTCTGTATCCAAAAAATGCAAAGGAAAAGCTTTTCCATTTTTAGTACATCGTTGTCGTGTAAAGGTAAGACAGGCAAAACAGGAACAGAAGACCTGCCCTGTCCAAATACCACTTGAGAGTGCATGCATCAGGAAGTAAGTGCGCAAGACGGTCCCATGTCTTAAAAAAGAAAATGCCAAAGTGCCTTAATGCACACTAAACCATTTCAGAGGGGTATTCGAGGCTAAGCGTATCCCATCATGCATTATGTTCAGGAACTCAAGTGCCTCGAAATCAGGAGATGTCGAGTAAAACGTTTCACTGCAAGTTAAATAAATTGGTAGTAAAACATTAAGTGTTGCACATTTTATTGGTGCAAAGATGAGAAGGCTGTGTATTTTGTAACTGCTTTTTATCACTTGATTGGAAGCACCACAATTTTTAAATTGTGTCTTCTGTTAGTTATAGCGACTACTGAACATACATTCAGAAGTTGATTTCAAAATGCAAAGTATTGAAAATAAATAAAATGTAAAAAAGCTAGCATTTTTGCAACACTATAAGTGCGTATCGGGTAATCAAAGTTCCATACACACTTGCAGTCGTCACGCCTACTTGAACACTTACAGGCCAAATACAGGAAATACTTCATGTAAGTAGACAAGTGGTCAAGTGCAAAGACCGCAAGTGTGTGTATTTGGACAGGGCAAGTGACAATGAAAACTGAACATAACACAATAAGAGATATCTTTAAAAAACATTTAAAATATTACTGAGCCCAACCCATTGTTATTTTAATATGATTGAGATACTTTTTTATAAATATTTTGAATTCGTTTTTATTTTTATATTTTCCAGTTTTACTTAAAATTTTGCTACAGGTTTAGCCATTTTGTTGTATTATTATTATTATTATTATTATTATTATTATTATTATTATTATTATTATTTAATGTTTTATTTCAGTTGTAGTTATTTTAGTACATCTAGTTCAACTAAATGAAAATGAGAAATGCTGCCTTGGCAAGCTGGCCTAGCTGAAATAAATTAAGTTTATGTTTTCTTTAATAAATAAGTTTAAATTGCATCTAAACTTGAGAATGTGAGAACATGAGCACAAAGCTTTTGTCTTTATTGTTTTTGTTGTTGCTGATGAACAATATACTTTTTTTTTTTATATAGAAACTACTTGCAAACATTCTTATTCTTATCCTCTGTGACTTTCTTACACCAAACTAATGAATACTATTACACATGCTGTAGTTGCTCAGACAGCTCAAAACAAGAACAGAATAGAGTCCAAACAATTTCAAATAAAAGGGGAAAGCAGACAAAAGAGGTGAAATTATATTACGGATTGTGCCGCAGGGAGAAGAAAAAGAAAGCAGCAATTAGGAAAGGCATTGAGAGGAGCTGAGCGAACAGTGTGTGGAACAGCCTGTCATCGGCTACAACACCACACTGCTCCTCCCTGACTTTAACCTTTACCTCCACATCGACACTGCTGCTGATGATCAGATGAACAGGAACTAGAGGCTGATACGTTTGAACTTATTACCGTCCATGTGTACGGGTCAATAATGCCTGCTGGATGATCAGAAACTAGGTCCAAACAGTCACAGTCAGGGGAAAAATAATGAAAGCGGTTTCTGTCTTCCATAAATTGATCTATCGTTCATGTCCGCATGTGTGTGTGTGTGTGTTTTAAGTTTTCCAAGTGCACAGCTGGTCACCAGTATTTGTTGTTTTGGAGGCTGGTCTACAGCATGAGTTGCTGGTGTGCTGGTTTCCTCATTAACCTTTTTAACTAGGTTAACCTCCAAGATATTCTTGGTCAATACATAGACTTTCCATGAAAATCAATGTGTTCACTCCAGTCTCTGAAATGTTTAGTACCGTACATTAGTGGTTAACAAAAATAGATAAAGTCTCGATCACTATTTTTTACTCTTTCTCTCTACATATAAACTTGGCACTCGATTTTAATTGATACTTTAATTCTGTGGTTAATTGGCCTTCAGAAAGCTCACAACGGAGCGGAACCAGTGGGTGCTAAAGAGGCTTGAAATGTGGTGAATTTATTTTTATATTCTGCAGCATGATTAAGATGTTGGCACTGTCACTCATTTGTTTATTCAGTGGTAATTAGTGTAATCATTCGCACATTATATTCAAATCAATTCTGAACAGAATATCTGTGTGTTCGCCTGTGCAAAACTTGTGCAATGCCAGGGTGGGTGGTTGCCAGGACATTTGTATGCGGGTACTAAGGTGTTCAGGATGGTTGTCCGGGCGTTGCTAAGATGTTATGGGTGGATGCTTGCCCAAGTCAAATTATCCCACTAAAGTCATATTTTGTCGTTTTGCTTTAAAACTATCTAAACATCCATAAAAACGCAAAATTGCTTGGTTTTCATAGAATTTGTCTTGAAATTAAATTTTTCTTACCCTATTGGTGTTTTTTGTGCACAAATCTAACTTACAGAGCCACTAAAGTGAAATGGTAATGTAACAAATATGAGGTGGAAGGAAAAAAAATATTTATCAAACGTTTTGCGTTCCCCGAGAAACTGCGTTTGCTTGCAAAAACCTTTGTGTTCTTTGCACGCGATCGCACATTTTTGGGGGGGAGCGCAAACGTTTTGCAAGGGAACACAAAGGTTTTGCAAATTTGAACGTTTATCGGGTGAACGCAGAGGTTTTGTAAGCGATCGGAAAGTTTCTCGGGTGAACGCAAACGTTTTACGGAAATGCAAAGGTTTTGCGAGGGAATGCAAAGGTTTTGTAAGCAATCAGAAAGTTTCTCAGGGTAACACAACAGTTTTGTGAGGGAACACAAAGGTTTTTTAAGTGACTGGAAAGTTTCTCGGCTGAACGCAAACGTTTTGTGACGGAAAAGAAGAGCATTGAGAGAGAGCAAAAATGTTCCTCCAATCTTAAATATTTTTTTCCTTCACTATGTCCCTTTAGGGGCTCCGTAGAAAAATGTGTTATTGTGTTAATTGTTTGATAATTTAATAAATGTTAAAAATGTAGAATTATCTTACACTACAGTATTTACTTCACTCTTTCCCCGCCATTGACTGAAATTTCCAGCTTTCAGTGTTTTCATTGTTATACGGTAGGGAGCTCTATTATTCATCTTCTAAAAGAGTACAGCATTTCCTGATCAAAACACAGGAGAAAAAGATGCAGAAACAAGTGATATCTCATGTTAGCAGATGCATATGTAAAATAAAACGATCACCAGCATTAAACAGCATATAAATCAAAACAGCCTAAAGATACTGAATGAAATGTCGACCCAGGACGAGCTACAGGACTGTAAAGCTTTTTAATGTTGCTTTTTTTTATAAAAATGACTAACATTCAAGTGTTGATAAAAAAGAAATGCATAAAGCTATTTAAAAATTATTTGGTTCCTAGATATGGGTCTGTGGGATGTTTCCACCCATTTTCATTGTCCGCAAGGTGAACATTCTTATCATTTTTAAGTTCATTATTTATGTCTGTAGTGCAAATAATGCAGGATGAGATGTTGAACGTTTACAATTTGGAGTTTGTCCAAATCCATCCACACCATGTCCAAAACACACCTGCTGGTCTCAAGACAAGGGCCACCATTACTTTTCATATCCACCAGTTGAGATAAAAGGTTGTTGATACATGCTTCCTATATGCTGAAGGCATACTGTATGCAAATGTACTAAGTCAGAGATTGCCACTTGTCCCTGCTGCCTCTCTCTCACTCTATGCTCAATTATCTCAAGTCCATGTTCAGTATTCTATCTCCTTTTGTTTTCCATACAAATAATTCAATTAGACAGCAGAGAAGTATCCTTGATTTCGCCTCCCTGTTTATCAATGGTTTATTCGCTCTCCCGTGGCGTCTTTTATATCAGGATGAGAGCTTTTCACACAAGTGGAGAGACAAGCAGCAATCAGTGCATTTTATGCAAAGCTGAAAACACCGTTCGGCTTGTCAGTTTTGCAAGAGGGTGGTCCTCAGCACGTCGAACGGAGCGCTGCTAATAAGCTCGTCATCTGAGAATGCAGCTTGGCTTCTCTGCAAAATGAGTAAAGCGGTCGGCTGGAGTGCTGCTGCTATTATGAGGAATTCTCTTGAGTTTAGAAAAATACTGGAGGTAATGCAAAACTAATAGGTCGGTAAACAGTTATATAGATTGTGGGCTGCAATGCAATAACCTTTTATGAAACAGGCGTGTAGCTGTTCCTCCGATGGCACGACAGGATACGAGCTTCCCCTTGACTAAAAAGAAGAAAAACAGAAATATAAAAAGGCAAAGCGGGGCTCCTTACTGGGATTAGAGAAAGGAGAGGCATGACCGGCATACTGATGGAGACGAGGTAGAAAAACATTGAGTGCTACTATGTAGTCCATGTCTGCCAAATGGCCTTTACAGTGAAGGGCGCCCAGCAATAAAGGACACGGGTATGTGACTGTCCAGGGGACGAGACAATGCACCGAAATAATTGGAGAATGGCGTATGACATTTTGAGTAGCTTTACTCAGCAATAAACAGATGAAAGACACAGAGGAAGCGCAAGGTTAGCAAGGTCGGCTACGGATGAAAAAAAGGAGCTTTGAAAACGGGTCTCCGACGTGCATTGTGTGGGTGGGGATAGTCCACTAATGACTAGAAGATAAAACAGAAGGTCTGGTAGATTCCTAAAGCCTAACGTTTCAAAGCGCAGTGATGGAATATTTTTATCGGCAGCGAGGGTGAAAGAGAAGCGCTGTGAAGCAGAAAGACAGAGGAAGGCTGACAGCTCACTGGTGGAAGATGACAGGAGCGAGAGAGGGAGAGGGAGGATATTTGAGGGAAAGTGTAACACAGGGATGCTGTCAAGCCTCAAGCAAGCTCCATTTAACAAGCTGCAAGATTGAGGGACGGAGAAGAATTCAGGAAGCCGGGCAAGATGATCTAGAGTCTTGGGTTTGATTATGTAAACATGGTTGGAGAAATAGCTGGTGAACGGTCATTGAGGTATATCTATCATTCCGTTGTTCTATCTATCTATCTATCTATCTATCTATCTATCTATCTATCTATCTATCTATCTATCTATCTATCTATCTATCTATTCATCCATCCATCCATCCATCCATCCATCCATCCATCCGGTTCCCACGCTTCTTGAAAGTTCTTGAATTTCAGACGCATGGATCCAAGGCCTGGAAAGTACTTGAAAACAAACATAGGTCCTTGAAAGTGTTTGAATTAAGCATGAACTGCATTTTGTTAGAGTAGCATGGTGCTATTACAAAAATTGGCCTTCATGCGCTGCCAAAGCCAGAACAAAACAGCATTACGGGAGGAAGCTATTTCAATATATTTCTGCTGTTCCCTAAGCACCATCTACTGTCAAAAGCCCTATTCGGATGGTAATTGGTTCCCGTGGGGCCGTAAGGTATTTTCATCATTGACAGGTTAGTTTATGATTGTATTGCCGTCTGAATCCAGAATGTCAATGTTTTTCTCCCACCACCTGCGTAAAAATCCCCGGCCGAATTACCTACTGTTTTAGACAAACACCAAGGACGTGTGGTAATTGAATTGCCGTCTGAATCCACATCTCTGAGTTTTTAAGAATATATCACTTCAAAATTCACTGTTTATATCCTTTTTGACCACTGCAGGCCACCGTACGGTTGCGCTTTGCTGTAATTTGGATGCATTTTAAAGATCAAGACTTTCATTACTGAAACTCTGGCAAGTATTTACAAGAGCAATATTTCATCACCATTCATGTATACAATATTATCTCTATATTTTGATGTTTTAATTAAGTAATGATTTATAAAAAAGAAAACTAAAACTAGTGTGAAATAAATGTTAAAAGCAGGAATAAGAGCGCCGCAAACTGCATCTCACGTTGAAACTCGCTCGCTCTTGTACACCAGCCTCTTTCCTCATTGGATTTTGTCAAATTGGACATTTTTCCTCAATGGAAATTGTATTTTAGTTGTCAGTATATGCCTTAGCGTTACTGCATTAATGATAGACACAGGTACAGTAGGTATTTGATATATAGGCAGTAACACACCCACCTTTATCGTATTTATTGTGCTTGATTTAAAATAAAAGGTGCTTTAAAATCTGGTGAATCTTTTGAATCTGGTGTTCATGAAAGAGTGGGAACCCTGCATCCATCTATCTCTATCGAGATCAGTGATATTCAAATGGCGGACCACAGTCCGGACAGTGGGACATAATTGTGCCATTTTACCATTTCTACAGTTTAAAGTGAGCATTGCGTCAAAACAACGGAAAGGTTCACAACACAAGTGCTCAGGGTCGTTTATCTTTTGCCGCTATATCCTCTAATATTTTTATCAGAGACAAACGCGCATCATACTTTCCACTTCTCTCTCCCGCCAAGCCGTAAAGCGCCACATAAGAGCTGCAGATGATTCGGTTTTTTTAACAACAGTAGCAGAAACACAGTGAGCAGAATAGATATTTTAGATATTTTCAAATAGATATTTTACTAAAACAATGCAGAAAATAAAATTATTTTAATCTGTCATATATTGCCAAATGTATTGTGACACCCCTCCAAATCACTGAATTCAGGTGTTCCAATAACTTCCATTGGGCTTGGCCCCTTAGTTCCAGTGAAAGAAACTCTTAATGCTTCAGTATACAAAAACATTTTGGACAATTTCATGCTCCCAACATTGTGGGAACAGTTTGGGGACGGCCCCTTCCTGTTCCAACATGACTGCACACCAGTGCACAAAGCAAGGTCCATAAAGACATGGATGAGCGAGTTTGGTGCGGAGGAACTTGACTGACCTGCTGACCTCAACCCGCCAGAACACCTTTGGGATGAATTAGAGCAGAGACTGCATCAGTGCCTGACCTCACAAATGCGCTTCTAGAAGAATGGTAAAAAATTCCCATAAACACACTCCTAAACCTTGTGGAAAGCCTTCCCAGAAGAGTTGAAGCTAATATAGCTGCAAAGGAAACCCCACCCTTTAAACCCTACGGATTAAAAATGGGATGTCATTAAAGTTCATATGCATGCAAAGGCAGGCGTCCCAAAACTTTTGGCAATATAGTGTACAAACAGATGACTCCGACCGTTGAACTAAACCAGGTTTGTGACAAGTTAACATGTATTATTTAAAATAATAATAAAAGACTGATCAAATCTGATCTAACCTTTTTACAATCATATCCAGTTGGGAGAAATATATATATATATATTTTTTTTTGGGGTAAATATTGGTAAAAATGTAATCACTGCTTTGGCTCTCGAGGCCCAAGATTCTCATCTTTGATGACTATTTTGAGTGTTTAAGATTGAATTACTTTTACAAAGTACTACAGCTGCCCTGGTGAAAATGATGGTCCCTTTAACACATTCTGTTGACTATAAGTAACTTTGCACCTACATTCTCATTAGAGTGTTAGTAGAGTATTGGTAGACTGGTAGGGTTAGGGTTAGAATAAGTTGACATGTACTTGCAAAGTTACTTATAGTCACAGGACCATCCCAATGAAGAGTAAGCAGATATTAAACAGACAGTCTACTAATACTCCAAGTAGAGTTAGTTGACATGTAGTTGCAAAGTTACTCAACAGAATGTTCAAACGGGACCGTCAAAATAAAGTTACCATAATGTACAACTGTTCCAAAAAAGGACAGAGGATAGAGGCTTGTAGTGCACAAGTATCAGATGTTGTGGATTGTTGACATGTGAAGCATTAATTGTCCAGAGATTAATGTTTTTTCATCTGCTCTACAAAATAATGGCTGACGTCAAGAGTGGCTGAATAAAAACAACATTTCTTATCTGTGTGCCTCCCGTAGATAAACCCACCCTCAGATGTCTCTGTGCCACATCCACACACAGACCACTGGGCATCAGATCAGAGATGAGAGAGGCCATCTTATCTGTAACTCTCCAGAATCACTTCAAGCATGTTCACACTCGCTACACTCCCATTAAACACAGATCCAACATCCTTAGTCCTTCCCCTGGCCCCATCTCACCCAACCACGTATCGAACACCCACAGCACACTTATCTCCCCCTGGACAGACTAAATGTCAACCTTACACCATGCTGGAATGTGATTAGCTAGTGCTAATAGCAATGATGGAGCTTGTTCAAGCCTCCCTCCTATGTTTCATTTATCGGTTCTCTCATTTGGCCAGCTTTTCTCGCTTGCGTTGGCTGATGGATGGGAATGGATCCCGCGGCACAAATTTTTGCCGGTAGCATTCACACATGCAGGCGCGAGTACAGACAGGTCCTGCACTCACAGGCAGGCGGCCATTTTAGAGCTGTTTAATGTATAGAAGAGCTGTGTCTGAATTGAATGCATGCTGTTTTACTCATTTGAATGAAATATTTACTTGTGGTGAAGAGATTTACACTATTCTTCCATTAGAATGTATGTGATATGTGAATGTGAGTAATAGATTGATGTATTTAAAGCCGATGTATTTAAAATGAGGTGAAATCATTAACTATGAACACTCTGAAGCAGGGAAGTCTCAAGAGAAGCCAGGTTATCTCTGTATATTTGTACATTGATATGAACAATCAGTGTATTTAGCAATATAGCGGGTGAATTATGTATATGATGTATATTACGAAGTAATGATGAGCACTATGCCTTTCTCCACTGATGTGGGAATAACATTTCTAAGGATGTTGCTTTTTAGAAGGCAGACTGAGATGGAGAATGGGAACATGGTTTGTGTAACATTAGCAACACGTTATTAGCTGTTTGAAAATGTAGTCAAACAAAAGGCTAATCATATTAATTACCGTTATGTGTCCGACGTTGTAAAGAGCGATACCTTTGTGCAGCATTTACTACAGTAACTTGAGTAAAGTTGACCGTGTGGATCTCTGAGCTGGTGTGAGTGAGTGGATGTGGGGCTAATTTGCATATTAATGGTCCATGTATACTAAATAAAGCAAGGGTGTAGAGTTGCATTCAAGCTATTTTAAGGCATGAATAAAATATTTTTTTTAAATATGCCATTTTGGTGATCAAAAAATTATTTTAAGGGATACAATTATTGACTACATGGGGACTTTAATATTTGCTTTGTATTAAGTTACCGGTTTTCTACCGATATAAATGTTAGATGTACATTAGAAATGTACCATTATGACTTTTTTTATTTTCAATTTAGATTTCTTTGTAAATAATTTTTTACATCTTTCCATTATAAATATAATTCAAAGCAAGTTAAAACGTTTTACAAAGTTTGGGGTATGTAAGATTTTTGAAAAAATGTGTTTTTGAAAGAAGTCTCTTCTGCTCACCAAGGCTGCATTTATTTGATCAAAAATACAGTAAAAACTATAATAATGTGAAATATTATTACAATTTAAAACAACTGTGTTCTATTTAGATATGTTTTAAAATGTAATTTATTCCTGTGATTCAAAGCTGAATTTTCAGCATCATTACTGCAGTCTTCAGTGTCACATGATCCTTCAGAAATCATTCTAATATGACGATTTGCTGCTCAAGAAACATTTTCTGATTATTATCAATGCTGAAAACAGATTTTGCTGCTTAATACGTTTGTGGAAATCACATAGAAAGTTCAAAAGAACATCATTTATTTGAAGTATAAATATTTTCTAACTATCAATGTCTTTGCGGTCAGTTTTGATCAGTTTAGCATCCTTGCTAAATGTATCTTTTAGTGACTCCAAACTTTTGAATGTCAGTGTATATGTTGCATGATCACAGTTTTCAAGCTTGTGTAAAATTGCTCAGCAGATCAACAGATTCAACAGCAAACATTCAATTATTTCACCTGCCAAATGAAGTAGCTACTGTCTTTGACCTTGAACTGACCCGTTGCCTTTCTGTCTCTTCTTAACAGGTGGTCGCCTCCTCTGCCTGGTGTTATGGCTTAACCTGGTGCCAGTGATGAATGGCTGCCCGGCGAAGTGTGTGTGCTACAGTGAGCCGAGGCCAACCGTGGCCTGTCAACAGCAGGGTCTGTTCTCCATTCCCACTGAGATCCCCGTCCGTAGCCAGCGAATATTCCTCCAGAGCAACAAACTGACAGTGGTCCGGTCGACCAGCTTTAGTTCTGTGCACAACCTCACGGTCTTGTGGATGTACTCTAATAATATCAGCCATATTGAGGCGGGGGCCTTTTACGGGCTGGAGAGACTGGAAGAATTAGACGTCGGCGACAACAGCAACCTTCGCATCATAAGTCCCACCGCGTTTCGTGGTCTGACCAAGCTGCACACCCTTCACCTGCACAGATGCGGGCTGTCCGAGCTCCCGGTGGGAGTTTTCAGAGGACTCTTCTCGCTGCAGTATCTGTACCTGCAGGATAATAACCTTCTGGCCCTGCACGAGGACACTTTCCTGGACCTGGCGAACCTCACCTACCTATTCTTACACAACAACAAGATCAAGGTGGTGACCGATCACATGCTGCGTGGTCTCATCAACCTCGACCGCTTGCTCCTGCACCAGAACCGCATCATACACGTGCAGCAGCGGGCTTTCAACGATCTGGGCAAGCTGACCACCTTGTTTCTCTTTTACAACAACCTCACCATGTTGACAGGGGAGGCCATGAACCCTCTGGTGTCCCTCCAGTATCTAAGGCTCAATGGGAACCAGTGGATTTGTGACTGCCGAGCCAGGCCGTTGTGGGACTGGTTCAAACGCTTCAAAGGCTCTAGCTCCGAGTTGGAATGCCACATTCCCACTTCTCTGACTGGGAAGGACCTGAAACGACTGAAAAGCGACGATTTGGAAGGGTGCGTGGACTCTCCGTCGCAGGTTCAAACCAGCATCTTCAACACTAAGGCACGTGCTGGAAAGTTCCTCTCCCTTGATGATCCTCTTGTCGAAAGCATTCCCAGGTGCTGTCTTTCGGATAACGACAAATCCTCCATTATCTCCAGTAAGTCCCTCCCGGATCCTTCCTCCTACAACAGCCGGCAGATCACCAACAATCCCCTGAAAGAGAAGGAGAACATCTCCAAGACCAAGTTTCGGGAGGTCGAGCGAACGAAAAACGACACTCGTAATAAGCAGAGTCTCAATGATGGTCCTTTGGGAACCATGTCCAACAAACTCGACCAGACCTTGGATCAAATCAACCCAGAGCTGCTGGACAATCTGGAACCTACAGCGCCATCTAAAAAGAAAAAAAAGTGCTCCAAAAAGCCCAAATCAGACCAGTATTGCCTAAAGGGTCATGGGTCCATCAATCAAATATCGGCTGTTCTGTTTCTCCCCTTGTTCTGGTTGTGTCTGGCTTTGTCCTAGTTCATACTCTCATCCATCAGTTTGCTCTTGACAATGACACAAAATACCTGCAGTAGCCTACGTGGACAGACAAAAGACGTTGAAAAGGGGGTTACGATGTTGCTCCGCATGGTTGAGAATTAACAAGTTGCAATGCTAACGACGCATTAAAAGAAATGGATGCCTTTACAGAATACATGAAATCTAATGTATATAAAACTGTGCCCAAATGTTTGTTCTATGTACTTTTAATGTGCTGTGTTTAAGCAACACTGCGAAGAGCTCCCTATTCTCACATCACCTCCTAAAAAAAAAGCTGATCAGAAAGTGACTATTGTAGATGAACCACTAAAAAAAAGAAAGACAAAAAATCCTTAAACCAGAGCGCCGAAAGCACACAGGAATGTTGTTGATAATGAAAACGAAGGGGATTTACTTTTTTTTTTTTTCCCAATATTTTTTTTTCTTTCAAAAGTGATACATTTGTTTGATGCTGTTTTTTATGTTTATAAGTATTTCAGTAAAGACCCAAATACGTGCTATGTTCTGTTTGCGTCATGATACACTGCAGGTGGCATCTTGGGAAGGAATGCTATCTATTTGTTCACTGAAATTGGAATCATAGATATGCATTTTATTTTGCTGGTGTACAAGCATAAATATATGACAAATAAAATATCTCATTTTTTACAGATGGCTTTTCATGTGACTGAAGAACAACGTGGCATCAAATAGGTATATTGAATATTAAAGGATAATTGTCCATTAGTGATCAAGAGGGTTTTCAATTCAATACAAATACTAAATGAAACCCAGGAGAACGGAATGTCTATTTCATGTATATTCCATTAGGATTTAAACCTCAAGGCACATATTGCTGCTCACTAATGAACTTTAACATAATCACTAATGATTCATCCATGTGTGAAGCTCAGAAATTCACAACATGAAGCGTGCCAAAAAACCAGGCGTCTTTCATAACCAAATTAATGGATGTGACACTGACTGAATTTGAGAATATTCCTCATAGAACACGGTACTTCCTCTTGGCATTCACTATTAAGGATTTTCAATAATATTATGACATTTAAGAAGCATTTGAGTACGGTGTGATGAAATGGTGATTAAAATTTGCACATCAGTAGCAGTAAAACTCACATCCTTTGGCTATGCCTGGCATCATGCTCATAATCACCACTTATAAAGACTGAAAAATATTATTGCAGTGATTTACAGCACTAGACATTTTTTTCAAGATTAAACACCACAGAATTTCATGTAATTATTAGTGCTGTCAAATCGATTAATCGTGATTAATCGCATAAAAAAAAAAGTTTGTGTTTACATGTGTGTGTGCTGTGTATAATTATGTATACATACACATGCATGTATAATTAGGAAAAAATTATTTTATATATAAAATATTGATATTCATATATAATAAAAATGATATAAAAATATAAACAGAATATACATGCAAATATTTCTTAAATATATACATGAATGAGTGTGTATTAATATATACATAATTATACACAGTACGCACACACATATATTTATGTAAGCACAAACTTTTATTTTGGAAGTGATTAATCTGTTTGAAAGCACTAGTATTTATAAATAATAATAACAAAGTTATTACTGCAGTCCATAGTTTTTCCTCTTTGTCGCCATCTCTGTTTGAAATCTGCAATTGCAGTTATTCTCGGAATTGTCAACTTTACGTGAATTGTGCCTCGGCACGGCAAAGCGCGGAGGAATCCAATGTTTTGAGGAGAATGTGTGGCTGTCAGTCACCGCGCCGGTGTGGATACTGTCATTCGGAATCACAGATTCTACATGTGGAAAGTATGACCAACATAAGAATTTTCACCGGAAAATGTCATCTGAACAAGTAGATAACATCCACTTTTGTTCTGACCAACTAAGGGGAAAAACACATTGCAATAAATCGCGATTATTAAATCTAACGATCGCTTATCATATCACGTCAAACCGTGCAAAATGTTAACAACATCAGCGTTGCGCGACTACGTTTAAAGTGTATCAGGGCTACCTGTAGTTCAGTTTCCATTTCTGTGCAGTCTAATTTGTCACTGTCATATACGAACAAATTGATGTGGAGTAGAGGGGAATTGCTCCCTCTCATAGCTAGTGCAAAATAATTGATATTTACCATAATGCAAATAGCAAAACGAGAAAGGCACAGCAAAGAAAACTCCGTAACTGTGTGAATTAAGCGAACAAGTGTGCTTCTGTTACATAATTGAACCATTGAAATGTCTTGTCCAGCAGAAGAAAAGCGGTCTCTGCGTCCGTTTTGAACCCCTTTAAAACGCGGTGTTCACATCACCTTTCAAAAGCCCTTTTTATCCTTGTTTTCGCATAGGCCCGGTTGAAGTCTCTTTTTTTCTGTAGCCACTCCGAGAGTCCGAAGTCTTTTGCATTTTACAACGGGTGAATCTCCAGTTGTCACTATCACTATCATTATTACAAGCTTACCGTTTTAAATCGAGCTAAGGTAAGCAGATAGTATTGAACACTAGCTGGTTATGTACTTGCTCAAATTTATTTTGGATCATTTTTAACCCCAAAAAAGCTACGGACTGCAGCTTTAAGATTCTATTAAGGGCCCTAAATTCATAAGACATCATAACCAGTGGTTTGGGCAACAAGGTGATGGAAACATTTGTTTTTAATATTGAGCAATGAATAAGTTTCTCCCACACCTTTATTATGCAATCCATCACATTCAGAGTAAATGGAAAAAATCTAATTTGCAACAAAAGAAAATACTGACACTGGATAGACAAAGGACAATGAACTATTGTGACAATACATTTAGTATACTAAAGTTAGATTAAATGCTAATTAAAAAAATAATTTAATGTAAAAATAGTTCAATATGTTAATGTGAATTGTGTGCCACATTATTATACACAACACATCCACTGTAATCAGAAAATTTTCTGGATTTTTTTTTTCTCATTCTGTCTCTCATAAGTGAAGTGTACCTATGATGAAAATTACAGGCCTCTCTCATCTTTTTAAATGGGAGAACTTGCACAATTGGTGGCTGACTAAATACCTTTTTGCCCCACTGTACATCGCGGAGCAAAGAGGACACAGACAACAGGCCGACAGACAGGACAGAGCAGATTACTTTTTATATGAAACAAAATGATCATTTTTTAAAAAGAAATTTAAACAATAAATACCGTTTTACAGCTTACAGATTTAATGTGTCGTGATCGCTGTAGCGCCTCAGTTAAAGCTGCTCATGAACCGATCATCTCTTCCTTCTAGTTCATTGATAAGCACAAAATAAACATGAATGAACACTAAAAAAAATATGTTGTTTCAACCGCGGAAAGACGTAAGTACACACTGCTTTTACATCAACATTAATCTACTAACTCTCCTGACTGCTTTGTCGGACAAAACAGCAGATTCGGCGATGTGATTGGTCAGATCGCGTGTCAATCAAACTTGCGGCAAAGGGTGAATTGGGAACAACAGCAACTCTGCCACGAAGTGGTAGGCCACGTAAAAATCACAGAGCTTTGTTCCAGTGAAAGGAACTCTTAATGCTTCAGCATGCCAAGACATTTTGGACAATTTCATGCTCCCAAATGTGGGAACAGTTTGGGGATGGCCCCTTCCTGTTCCAGCACCAGTGCACAATCAAGGTCCATAAAAACATGGATGAGCGAGTTTGGAGTGGAGGAACTCGACTGGCCTGCACAGAGTCCTGACCTCAACCCGATAGAACACCTTTGGGATGAATTAGAGCGGAGACTGCGAACCAGGCCTTCTCATCCAACATCAGTGCCTGACCTCACAAATACGCTTCTAGAAGAATGGTCAAAAATTCCCATAAACACACTCCTAAACCTTGTGGAAAGCTTTCCCAGAAGAGTTGAAGCTGTTATAGCTGCAAAGGGTGGGCCAACTCCATATTAAACCCTACAGATTAAGAATGAGATGTCATTAAAGTCCATGTGCATGTAAAGACAGGCGACCCAAAACTTTTGGCAATATAGTGTATTTATTCATTTAAAAGAGAATCCTTGCACCATTTATACCCAATTTGAACTGGAAAAAAACGTGAAGAATGAACAACCTCTAATGAGTTGTACACACTGAAAAGCGCTCAAGTATGGGTCATAGACTATCAGACAGTAGGAATCCATGTTCTGTCCTCTCCCATAAACAGATGGCGGAGCGTGCTGGGATTGTTTGCGGATGATGACCCATTGCTTTGTCAAATCTGGCCGGCACTCAAGTCCTCGTCCACTGCCTTCAACTACTCGTGCACTGCAGGAGTCTGGCATAAGAGAGCGAGGCACACTTCAGTAGAGAGAGATTTAGCCAACAGTCGTATGTTATACTAAACACACTCCTGTCAGCTCACTTACTCCCCTGCTCTACACTGCTTGTGACACGACAAAACTAGAACACTCAGGTTATAACCAATGAAGCAATCCACAACATACAGTAAGCGTGCAATGACGAAAACGATTTGTTGGTTATAGGAGTGTTCTTGTATTGCTGCTGCACACTTGCAATGTAGATGGTGTGCAAGAGGACAAACACTTGAGGTTTTAAAAGGTCAACAGTACAATTGTGAATTGTACAGGTCAATTGTGTGTACTGGGAATTGATCGATTCAAGAAAAATTAGCATTTCATATTAGAATAGAACCAGACGATGCCTCACCTAAAACACAGCTAGAGCTCATTGGTTGAAACTTAAGTAGCATAGGGTTTATTATATATATTATATGTGTGTATGTATGTATGCATGTCCTTCACAATCAGAGTAATATTAGTATTGCTTGAATATATATGTAGTATATACTATTATTACTATGCTTTTACTTTTATATTTTAAGTTTTCATTATAATTTTTGTTAGTTTCAAAACTTAATCTCTTATCTTAATCTCTGCTTTTTTCTTTTAATTATGTGTGTAAAGGCAAACATCTGATGGTTTAATCGATACTCTTCAGGTTAGCAAAAATAATAACTTCTCCAGATTTATATCCAAGCAAAATTACATTCATAAGTAAATGGAAAAAATGTATTCCAATTGCAAGAAAATGCTGACCTTGAAGGCAAAGGAGAATGAATTATTGTGCTAATAAACTTACTTATTTAAGTTTTAAACGTATTAAACTTACTTACTTACTTATACTGAATAAAGGCGGGATGCTAGATAATGATTTAAAGGTGCAGTGTGTAGCATGTATGAGGATCTATTGATAGAAAAGCAATATAATATACATAATTATGTTTTCAGTGGTGTATAAAGACCTTACATAATGAACCGTTATGTTTTATTATCTTAGAATGAGCCATTTCTATTTACATACACCGCGGGTCCCCTTACAGTGAAGTCACCATTTTGCGCTGCCATGTTTCTACAGTAGCCCTAAATGGACAAACGGCTCTACTGGTTTTTTTTTTTTTTTAAAGCAGAGGGTCTACTCTTTTTTTATATATATTGCATGCTCAGATATTAATACAACAAAATATTCTATGGGTCATTACATTTTTGTGTAAATGATCAAAAACCATGGCGGTGGCTGCCAACTTTTTTTTTAAACGCTGGTGGGGAAAGAGTTAAGAGACAATAACGTTATTCTTTGTGCACTTTAATCTTTAAAACTTTGCAGGCCTTTTACATTCACAAACAGCTATATTACACACTACATGAAACATAATATTTGAAAAAAGCATAATAGGGGCACTTTAAAGTGAACAACACATGATGGTGTATCCACTCAGCAGCATTATTAAAAATTCAGTCCTAAAACATAGATATTCAAGGAATGAACTTAACCAACACAAGGACCTTGTTGGATGAACTCCCGTATCGACTTGTGTTGAGCGAGAGCTGTCTGGGGAACAGTCTGAGGTCTTGTTTGATGTGCCTTCTCTATTCTTTTTAAAAGTAAAGGTCACTGGTTTCGCAGTGACCTGTTCGGGGTGACTGACATTCAAAGATTTTCATAGCTTGTGGCTTTAAATGAAATCCCAGAGTAAAAACCATCCATCCTTTATCCAAAAAAGAAAAAAAAGCCTGCACTGTCACTACAGAGAATTCACATCTTATTGCAAGATTTCTGGGTCCCACATTTAACCTTTATCGGCACAGGAAAAACATTCCACTGGAATATTGTGTTATGAGGGGCATCTATACGTCGTGATAAGGAGGAAAGCAGTAAGTGATGACACTGGGGGAAGTGTCGCTGTCATAATGTGCAGTGGTAATTATCACTCTTACTCTCTCCGGGCGCCAAGCCGAGCTCCTCGACATGCCGAGGAGCCGCTGCTGTATTTACATCATCTGCCCCAGGCATCTGCCGCAGCCTTGCGAGAGTATGAAATTGAGTTTATTTACGCCACCCACTCTTAGTACCACACAATATCACTCATCACAATTCTCCACAGGAAAATCACACAACGCGGTGGGCCGATGAGAGTCCAACAATCAGATGTGCTTTATGTGTTTTGATTGGATTGTGATGTAAATGAAGGCCGTTTGATGTCTTTTAATCAACTTCTGCTGTTAACCTGCAGCCTCATTTTGAACAAGAATTAAAATGGCTGAAATGCATGAAGCCTTTAAACTATAGGCATCATTGTGGGTTTTTTTTCTCTTCTGGGAAATGCAAACATTTTTCTTCCCATAACCACGTCCCTTTAAGGGCCTCTAGAATTACATATATTCAGCAGGAAAAAATGCAAGACACTGTACTTATTTAGGTTTAAAACAGGTAACAAGTCTGGCCATGTTCTGCTTTAAAGCAACTAAAAACAATAATAAAGATTTTCTAAGAAGTGTGTCATGTGACTATAATTTTTTAAAATATGATGGGGGGCAAAAAATATATATATTTTTTACTTTGAATCATTTAACAGATGCTTTTATGCAAAGCAACTTACAAAAACCAACAATGGTGCAACAATATGCAAGTGCCAGTTAGTCTAGCACAGCATAGCAAGGTGTTTTTTGCTAGATATATTGAATAGTAAGTGTTAGTATTAATGGGTCAAGTGTTGACGAAAAGATGCGTCATCAGCCGTCTCTTGAAAATGGCTAAAGACTCAGCAACTCGGGTTGACTTGACTGAGGCAGGTCATTCCACCAGCTTGGAACAGTCAAGGTGAAAGTCCGTAAAAGTGATTTTGTGCCTTTTGGATGGCACCACAAGGTGCTGTTCACTTGCAGAACGCAAGTAGTGAGTTCAGGTATAGGGGTGCAGAGCCAGTGGTTGTACGGGAGGCAAACATCAGTGCCTTGAATTTAATGCAAGCAGCAATTGGCAACCAGTGCATGTTTATGAAGAGAGGTGTGACATGTGCTCCCTTTTGCTTGTTAAAGACCACTCTTGCTCATTATGGATCAGGGGTTTGACAGTCCATGATGGAAGGCCTGCCAAGTGAGCATTGCAATAGTCTAGAACAAGAGCTTGGACAAGGAACATGCTCCGATAGGAAGAGCCTGATCTTCCTAATGTTGTATCTGCAGGACTGGGCAGTTCTAGCAATGTGGTATGTGAAGTTTTACTGATCATTGATCACAACTCCAAGGTTCTAGGCTGTCCTGGATGGAGTTATGGTTGACTAACCTAGCTGAATGGAGAAGTTGTGATGAAGTGATGAAGCAGTTCTGTCTTCACAAGGTTTAGTTGAAGGCGGGGTCCTTCATCTAGCAAGAAATGTCTGTCAGGCATGCTGAGATGCGAGCAGCTACCATCAGATCATCTGTCTGGAATGAGAGGTAGAGTTGTGTCTCATCAGCATAGCAGTGATAGGGAAAGCCATGTTTCTGAATGACAGATCCTAGTGATGAAATGTAGATGGAGATGAGAAAAGGTCCAAACACTGAGCCCTGAGGCACCCCTGAATTTTAGGGACCTCACCCCTCCATGACACTTCTTTTTTAAATTCTAGATCATATTAACAGTATGCCAATTTGAGTGAAAAGTTGCACAGTAAAAATTATATTATATATAAAATGCATAATGAATATAAATATACAAGTTTCACTTTTTGAATGGAATTAGTGAAATAAATAAACTTTTTGATATTCTAATTATATGACCAGCACCTGTGTGTATATATATATATATATAAATAAATAATTCCATTCAAAAAGTGAAACTTGTATATTATATTCATTCATTACACACAGACTAGCATATTTAAAATGTTTATTTCTTTTAATTTTGATGATTATAACTGACAACTAAGGAAAACCCCAAATTCAGTATCTCAGAAAATTAGAATATTGTGAAAAGGTTCAATATTGAAGACACCTGGTGCCAAACTCTAATCAGCTAATTAACTCAAAACACGTGCAAAGGCCTTTAAATGGTCTCTCAGTCTAGTTCTGTAGGCTACACAATCATGGGGAAGACTGCTGACTTGATAGTTGTCCAAAAGACGACCATTGACACCTTGCACAAGGAGGGCAAGACACAAAAGGTCATTGCAAAAGAGGCTGGCTGTTCACAGAGCTCTGTGTCCTAGCACATTAATAGAGAGGCAAAGGGAAGGAAAAAAATCTGGTAGAAAAAGTGTACAAGCAATAGGGATAACCACACCCTGGAGAGTATTGTGAAACAAAACCCATTCAAAAATGTGGGTGAGATTCACAAAGAGTGGACTGGAGCTGGAGTCAGTGCTTCAAGAACCACTACGTACAGACGTATACAAGACATGGGTTTTAGCTGTCGCATTCCTTGTGTCAAGCCACTCTTGAACAACAGACAGCATCAGAAGCATCTCGCCTGGGCTAAAGACAAAAAAGACTGGACTGCTGCTGAGTGGTCTAAAGTTATGTTCTCTGATGAAAGTAAATTTAGCATTTCCTTTGGAAATCAGGGTCCCAGAGTCTGGAGGAAGAGAGGAGAGGCACACAATCCACGTTGCTTGAGGTCAAGTGTAAAGTTTCCACAGTCAGTGATGGTTTGGGGTGCCATGTCATCTGCTGGTGTTGGTCCACTGTGTTTTCTGAGGTCCAAGATTAGATTAGATTAGATTCAACTTTATTGTCATTACACAAGTACAAGGAAACGAAATGCAGTTTAGGTCTAACCAGAAGTGCAATAGCAGCAAGTGCAGGATATATACAGTGGTTGCAGTGCAGGACATGGAAATGTTCTGAATATATATAAGAAGGTCAACGCAACCGTATACCTGGAAGTTTTAAAGCACTTCATGCTTCCACCTGCTGACCAACTTTATGGAGATGCAAATTATTTTCCAACAGGACTTGGCACCTGCACACAGTGCAAAAGCAACCAGTACCTGGTTTAAGAACCATGGTATCCCTGTTCTTAATTGGCCAGCAAACTCGCCTGACCTTAACCCCATATAAAATCTATAGGGTTTTGTGAAGAGGAAGATGCGATATGCCAGACCCAACAATGCAGAAGAGCTGAAGACCACTATCAGAGGAACCTGGGCTCTCATAACACCTGAGCAGTGCCACAGACTGATCGACTGCATGCCACGCCGCATTGCTGCAGTAATTCAGGCAAAAGGAGACCCAACTAAGTATTGAGTGCTGGACATGCTCATACTTTTTATGTTCATACTTTTCAGTTGGCCAAGATTTCTAAAAATCCTTTCTTTGTATTGGTCTTAAGTAATATTCTAATTTTCTAAGATACTGAATTTGGGATTTTCCTTAGTTGTCTGTTATAATCATCAAAATTAAAAGAAATAAACATTTGAAATATATCAGTCTGTGTGTAATGAATGAATATAATATACAAGTTTCACTTTTTGAATGGAATTGGTGAAATAAATAAACTTTTTGATGATATTCTAATTATATAACCAGCACCTGTATGTATGTGTATAATATATATATATATATATATATATATATATATATATATATATATTCCAGTTAAACTTCTTAAATTATTATAAGATGCACATGGGAAAAAAACCCTAACATTTAAATGTGGCCTCAAACTTTTGGATCCCATTGTATATAATATACACAAAATATATGGATACTTCCTGCTTAAGCAATTGACGGCAAGCTGTGTCTATATATTTGCTGGTGGGAATTATCCACTGTAGATAATCTTCACAAATTAAGAGAAGATCTTGTGGAAAATCCAGAGTTTCTCACAGTGAATGAGGGGATTAAATGTGGCAGCTTTGCAAATCCCAGCAGCTAGCCATTGTTTTCGATTAACCTTCACGACCAGAATAGCTTGAAGGAACACTTAAAAGACACTGATCTGCAGCTGAGGTCAAGAGACAGGAAATAAGTGAACAGTTCCCTCAGGAAAACCAGAGAACATCCTTTGAATGTGAGAGATTGGGATGGAGAAGACATTAGTTGTAGTAGTTTTGGGGCTTTCAGAGTTTGGCGACAAAAATAACCAATTCAATTTTCTTCCTCTGTATTTTTGTCTTGTTTTGTTTTCCAGTACAAATATCTAAACATTCTTAAATCAAGAAACATTTATTGAGAAGAAGACTTAAGGTATTAAAGGGTTAGTTGACCCAAAAGCGAAAATGATCCCATAATTTACTCAACCTCAAGCCATCCTATAGGTGTACATGACATTCTTCTTTCAGCCAAACATAGGGCTCTTCCAAGTGTGATGGAGCGGTACAGATTTCAGACCCAAAGGAATTTCGACTACGCCACCCTGGGAATTTCACCCAGGGAAATATGAATGACACCTAACAAATTGTCATTAGGTCACACAGGTTTGATTCTCTTTAATAAAGGTAGGCAGAAACGTGGGTATCATAAAAGTACACAAATTTTATTAATACAAAGTTAAGTGAAAAAGGACAAATTGCATTAAAATGGTATCAATGAAACCAGCAACCTCGGAAGGATTTGAGGTGCACAGCTGGCAACAGATTCTAAAGAAAACAGATAAGAAAAGAGAAAGACACACACTCACGGAGCTGAGGCTCACCACAAGGGAAGTGATCACCAAGCTAGTTATCCAAAAGCACACGTTTCACACACACACCACCGTGCACTCAGATCACACAACACTTCAAAAGGTGTCACACGGCAAACATTGGAAGGGCACCACCACCAGTGGAGACCTTTCACCCATGGGACCCCAGCTCCTGAAAGGAAAAATCAAAGATAAATAAAACAAACTTCAAAACAAATAAATTAAACCACAATTTGATGATGGCACAAAACAGCAAGTAATAATAATAATAATAATAATAATAATAATAATACCAACACAAATCAAAATCTGGGATACAGGGAACTGCACACACTCAAAACGTCAGCCAATCCATAAGTCCCAGCAAAGCGAAACAATCTGCTTTACACCGAACAGTTCACACATACCTGAGAGGTGAGCAGTTTAGAATCCACTAATGTAGCAAGCCGAAGGAACCACAAGGAGATGAAAAAGACAGGCTAGAACGCAACAATAAATTGTTAATGCCACACGCACAGCAACTAGGGGCAAAACTGCTACATGCCAACTACATACCTGCAGCTACCGTCAACAACAAAGGGGAGGAGCCGGATGTAACGGACGTGGCGCATCACAGGCTACAACCAACCAGCTCTTAAATAGGAGGCACTCCTCACTGATAGGTGCTCAAAGCTGTCAATCACCACCACTTCTCATTTATTCGGTTACACAAGCTTTATAATGGGAGTGAATGGTCTCATTTTTTGGAAGTCCAAAAAAGCTCATAAAATCATAAAAAGTAATCCACACGGCTCCAGTGGCCTTCTGAAGCAAATAGATGTGTTTCTGTGAGAAAAATATCCATATTTATAACTTTAAAAACCATAATCACTGGCTTCCGGTAACGGCCGTACACTAGTCTAATTCCGGTGGATGGGTGACCTTTGAGGGAGAATTTTTGTTTTTGCAGTGTATAATCTCCCTAAGGCATTGGAGGCAACCATTTTGAGTTTGCTAATTGTACTTGCCTGAAATAACGGTCTATGTGTCTATGGAAATCTGTAGGCATTGCGCACCTTTCTGAAGACATTCTTTTATGCTGGGACTGGGTTGTGAGAGTCTGTGGTTTACCCTGTTATCATAAGAACAGAAAACAGAAAATTAGGCTTAATTTTCTCCCATCTGCACCACAGACTCATTCCACCACAAACTAGCAATTTGGCAGCGACACAACATCTCAATATAGGCAGAAAATGTGACGCAAAGGATTTATACAAATGTTGTTGATATGTCAGTTACACAAACTGGCTGATTTGGCTCGAAAAAGTGCATTTAAATAGATTTTAGCACATTGTGTGTCACAGTTTAATACACAGTTTAATCTATAAAAAGATGTGTTGTTTTAGAGTAAAAACTGTTTTTTTGTTTTGCTTTTCCTGAAGGCAAAATCAAGTTTTACGAGAGGCTTAATACTGGTGAAATATGACTAGGATAAAACAAAACAAATAAATAAAAATTGATGTCTAAGCCAAATAGTATTACTTTTAGTTAATTTTAACCAACAAATGTTTTTTTTTGTTCGACTTTTAAACAAATCATTCTCCCCCATTCATGTGAACCAGCTCAATCAATTCACTGAAAAGATCCAATTCAAAATAGCAATTTGTTCACAAATCTAATAATCACTACTTGAACACGGCAAGAAGAGCTGGGGTGGATATGAAGATTATCTGTAAATCCGATTATTCTTCATATTAAGCTATTGTATGACTAAAAAAAAAAAAAAAAAGTGCACAATCGTATGGATCACATATCACTTTTGCATCCTTTCTGAACTATTGATCTATTCCTTTGGACTAAGAACATTCTTATCACAAATTTTGTGTTCTTATATGTTAAGGCTGCAGATTAGCACTGGATTCAATTGGCATGGGAGGAATATGGCCATCTGGCTAAAGGCTGCAAACACATTTCACCATTGAGGGCCATTTGAACTAAAGTTTATCAACTGTATGATTGTGTCAAACAGCATAGCAAAGCTGCAAAGATTACAGAGGCTGAGCCAAGAAGTGGAACGTGTGGGTATTGAATGAAAACTAATGTGTTAACAAAATAGAGAGAGAAAGAAAAGAAAATGGCTCTCATTCACTACATAATTGCTTACAAGTCTTGTTCTAACAATGTTATGTCATGCATTTGTCAAGGATGCATTGAATTTGGTAAATGTGAGACCTTTATAATGCTACAAATGATTTCTATTTCAAATAAATGCTGTTCTTTTGACCATTCTATTCATCAAGAAATCCTGACAGCCAGTTTCAGCAAAAAATTAGGCAGCCCGACTGTTTTGAACATTGATAATATGAAGAAATGTTTCTTGAGCAGCAAATATTAGCATGTTAGAATGATCACTGAAGGATCATGTTACACTGAAGACTGGAGTAATGATGCTGAAAATTCAGCTTTACATAGCAGGAATAAATTACATTTTAAAACTTAAAAAAAAAAACCTGCTATTTTAAAGCTGCAGTCCGTTTTGTTAAAAATGATCCAAAGTACTAGCCTGACAAGCCAGACCCACATCAAGATGTTGGGTCTGGAAACTCACCATTGACAGGGCTCAATCCGAGGGCGGGATAAACGGTTGTCTTTCAAATTCCCTCTGCAGGCAATTGGATAGCGCCATGAGCGCCACAACCAACCAGAGCAAAGAAGAAGGTGAAGCCGAGCTAACGTTAGTTGATAGACTTTCGCTGTATCCGGTAGGCAAAACTTCGAACACATCTTCTTTTCTTAACAATGACTTTAGTGCCGTTCTTTGTTCTTTTCTCAAAGAAAAGCTTAACTCCAAATCCGATTTAAAAAAACGCTGTTCGTCAGCTTCTGTGTTTACGAGTAGCACGCAGAACTTCCGCAACTCTGCCATGACGTGCCGTCATTATGTTAAGCCCGCCCACCGACTCTACACACGCTGTGATTGGCCTGATCAGAGTTTGGTTTTTCCAGCTCTCAGGTCTACCGAGAGTTGCTAGACTACACTCACAGCAAAATAAATTTTCTGCCGCTAGGGTGCGTCTAGATTTGTAGGCTACCAAAGTACATAACCAGCCAGTGTTTAAAACTATCTCCTTACCTTGCACAACGGTAAGCTTGTAATAATGTGTTATAATTTGAGTGGTACTGGCAGCTTTCCGCTTTGGAAATTCGAGCATGGCGCTGTTCGTCTTTGTGTCATTACGTCACGTCTGTATACATAAAAAAAGGAGTCTGGCTTGTAGGCTATCGCATGTGAGGATGCTGCAGGTGGCGGATCATTTACAGCCTTTTCTCACAGCAGCTGGAATAATTACATTTATCATTTTGATGGTGGATTGTAATCCAGAAAGGACATCATCAGTGACAACTGGAGATTCACCCCTAGTCAAAAGCAAAAGATTAGACTGTACAGAAATTGAAATCTACAAGTAACGCGGACCCATATTAGGTGGCCTTAACTACTATATCGTCGCTGTCCGATGAAACTCACGTATGTCCAAAACGCTTACTTTTCAGGAAGTGAAAAAAACACTGTATTTCAAAAGCAGTTGAATGTAGCGTTGTCATACTTGGTACGGCATCTTTACATGTAACCATATTCTTGCCAGTGTAATGATATAATCCACATTTGACCAAAATTTAGTTTAAATGGACATACGTGCATATTTTACAGTAACGGTGGTCGATACGCGTTCTTCCGATCATTAATTAGAATGGCAAAGTCGCGTTTCAGCAGAGGAATACGTGAGGAATACAGAGGAATACATGCTGGATATTCTCAGCCTCTGGCAAGCGGTGATAGCAGTATGAGTGAGGCATGTTCTAGTGACAATCATGACAGTAGCATTACAGGCTATAATTTGATCAGTTTGACTGAGAAAAAAAGGCTGAATCTTATCAAAGAGACCGAGTTTATTTACATACTAGCAAGCAAACTAATCTGTGAAGAACTAGATTAGAACTAAACTGCGGAGAGCTTCAATGTCGTACTATCGGCTATCCAGTGCTGAGCTTCGATGAAACAACTTCACGATACCAGCGAGACCGGCGAGATGCTTCCACAGGGCGGGAGATACGCGGCGTGATTGACAGCTTTGACACCAAATGGATATACATGAAAATCAGATGACATGATTTCACAACTTTTCATTGGCCATTTAGATATGTGACGCATACTGTATACGGAAATGAACCTGGACATTCAATCCGTCGAAAAATCTCAAAATCGGCAAAATGGACATACGTGGTTTTCATCGGACAGCGACGATATGCTTACTAGGGGTGTAACGGTACACGTATTCGTATTGAACCGTTTCGGTACAGGGCTTTCGGTACGGTGCACGCGTGTACCGAACGGTTATGAATGTAATCTTTAACAGTTAACAGTCGGCTTGTTGTAAGCGCGGAAACGCGTATCAGTTCAACTTAAAGCGGCAGCGCGCGGCGCGCGAGTCAATGCGATCATCTCTTCCTAAAGAATAAACATAAATTAATACAACTTAAGGTATGTTGAGGATACATTACAACTTACTGAAATGTATCATTTGCCGTGTAATCGCTCCATCTGCGTTTCAACCACGGAAAGACAATAAAACTGCTTGTAAACAATGTCATCATGCAGAATCACGTTTACTCAGAAGTCATTCAGTGTCCACAGCTGTTAGCTCACTAGAGAAATGATTAAAAATGAACTTAAAGGGATAGTTCACCCCAAAACGAAATTATGTTTATCTGCTTACCCCCAGGGCATCCAAGATGTAGGTGTCTTTGTTTCTTCAGTAGAACACAAATGAATTTTTTTAACTCCAACCGTTGCAGTGTGATAGTCGTATAATGCATGTCAATGGGGATATTTTAGAGTATGAGAACAATGAGAGTAAAAACACATAGACATACGAATCCTTATTAAACCTTGTGACACATTGATGTGTTAAGACACGAAACGATAGTTTTCTGCGAAAAACCGAACAGTATTTATGTTATTTTTTTACCTCTTATCAGACAAATGTCATCTAGTTTTCCCAGTGCCATAACTTCCGGCGAATAAGGTCAAAATACTAGCGTGATCAAATTATATATATATATATATGTAGATGCCTCATTCGACCGATCCGCGCAGGCACTAATGAGGAATCTATGTATATATCTATGATCGTGCCGGTATTTTGCATGTATTTTGACCTTATTCGCCGGAAGTGATGGCGCGGGGATGGCTGATGCAGAGCCATAGAAAAAAATTAAATACATTTTTAAATATGGATATTTTTCTTACACAAACGCATTGATTATCTTCAGAAGGCCTTTATTAACACCCTGAAGCCGCATGGAGCATGTTATTTGACGGACAGATGCATTTTTTTATGGACTTCAAAAACCGAGCAACTATTACTGCCATTATAATGCTTGGATTAGCCAGAACATTTTTAATATAACTCAGATTTTATTTGTCTGAAAGAAGAATGTCATATACACCTCGGATGACTTGAGGGTGAGTAAATCATGGGCTAATTTTCATTTTTGGGTGAACTATCCCTTTAAGAAATTGACTTTTGCTATGGTTAAATAAATGTTCAGCAATATCTTCCAAAGATTTTTTTAATTTTGGCGTAATTTTTTCTCTAAATAATGTTGATATGGCAACTAGTAAATACACTAAGTTTGGTCATCCTGGCATGTGTGGACAGTTTTAAACCATGTGTGTTATAACTAACCCCGTGTTTTGCCCCGCTCTCCCCTACTCTTCAAAACATTAGATTCATCCCCTCTGAGGAGCCGCCAATGCACAACCCACATAAAGATGATAATTACGCAAATAACTGCAGTTGCAGGTTTCAAACAGAGATGGCGACAAAGAGACAAACTTTACATTTAAATAACATTTTATAATATAACATTTTTTGTTTGGAAAATATTATTATCTTATTGTTTGTGCAGACTATAGTATGTATACTATATACACAGTATGTACATTTTCTGTATGCATAAACCTGACTTGCTACATTTGCAAAAAAATTAAAAATTTAAATGATAAAACATACAGGATACATGCAGATCTGGATTCCTTATGCAATCAAACTGCCAAAAGATTTTTACACAAAAATGTAATTTAAAAAAGAACTCACCTTATTCATTGTTGAATCAGTTCTCTGGTCAGCAAGATTTTCTTTAGTGCACTAGAACAAATTAGAAAAGAGAAAATCTGTCAAAGTATAACCAGCACAGGACTATTTCTACAGACTTACACATCCTGTTCTAGACTTTAGTAGCCTAGACTTTCTAGACTTTAGTAGCCTCCATTGGATGTAGAATATTTTTGCACTATAATAGTCTTTATCTTTTTGATATCTTTTGAAACGTATAGATGCAAAAAAGCATCATGCATTATCTATGAAACTTCATTGATTTTTCTCAGAAAGTTAATCTAAGTTCTGAATGCACAATTGAGCTCATCCAACATAATTAGACTGAAGATGGAAGACGCACGATGTGCTCAGCAGAAAATGTAGTTTCACTTAATTGAGCTTTAGAGATGCTGTTCAGGTCCGGGAGCCTCTGGTCGCTGTGAACTTAAACAATTCATTCATTTCCTACGAAAAAAAAAAACAGCATACAACTTTGGAAAAACAGGAGGAGTAAATAGGGAAGAATATTTATTTATTCCTGGAGCTTGTGTTTAATGAAGATTAAAGTTCACCCGTTGATTTGATTTCATGTAACTCATCCTAAGTTTCTTGAGGGAACTTCTTTAAATTTGGAACCTCCTAAAAGAAGTTGATTCGATTTTCCGTGATCTTACATGCAACAAGGTGCAAACACAAGATGTGGAAGTGATGTGTGTACAAAGCAAACAGGAGTGACTCAATTCTTAAGGATCATGGCCTCCTGAAACCGTGGGCCCGTATGTGGAGGATGAAGCTGTTCCTCCTCTCTCCTGCTTTTGATCCAAAAATAAAACCAAAAACGGCACAACTCCTACAGAACTACATACCAGCCAAACGGTTGATATATAGCAGTACATCCAGCATGAGTGTAGGCCAGCTGAAAGAGCTGTGCATTTGAACTTCAGCGCTTCAAAAAAGCCAGAACGCCCACTCTCAAACTGGAGAGGTTCACATTTCTCTTTTTAGATGTAACATGCACATTCGCACAGTCCTTTAACTGTTCCTGCACATACAAATAACATTAAATGGCATAAATGAACACAGATAACTCTGACGTATACACAGCCTCGTATGGAGTTATAAGCCTATTTAGCTTGAATACATTTTTAGTACATTTAAATAATACATATTATTTCATGTTTTGTTATCTTAAACGCCCAAAATGTCCTGTGGTGCAACTGCACAAATGAACAGACTAAGATAACTATTTAAAATGGTTTCTTAAAAAAACTCTAAATACTATGGCATCAATTTAGGTTTGAAACCTTTCATTTAAACACATTTCATAAATATCAGCAGTTTTAAAGCTGTTGAGATCATTTAAAAACTTTTGTTCAGCAATTTGTTTATAGTATTCTCAAATGTCAGGGTGGTACAACTACAAACAAGGCTCTTTTATTATGAATTGACAAGGTAATACCAGTAAACTTGATAATGCATCATCCAGAGGATCCCAACCGATCCTTGTGCCGAGTGAAAAGGTTTGGATATTTCTCTCAAATACTGATAAAATCAAGCACCAACATTTGTGAAAGAATGGGTCACTCTCGTGAGCTCAGTGAATGTTACCGTGATAGGTTGCCACCTGTGCAATAAGTCCATTCGTGAAATTTCCTCACTACTAAATATTCCACGGTCAACTGTTAGTGGTATTAGAACAAACTCAGCCACGGAGTGATAGGCCACGTAAAATCACAGAGCGGGGTCAGCGCATGCTGAGGTGCACAGTGCGCAGAAGTCGCCAACTTTCAGCAGAGTCAATAGCTACAGACCTCCTTCAGATTAGCTCAAGAACAGTGTGTAGAGAGCTTCATGGAATGGGTTTCCATGACCGAGCAGCTGCATCCAAGCCTTACATCACCAAGTGCAATGCAAAGCGTCGGATGCAGTGGCGTAAAGCACGCCGCCACTGGACTCTAGAGCAGTGGAGACGTGTTCTCTGGAGTGACCAATCACGCTTCTCTGTCTGGCAATTCAATGAATTTAGTGAGATTCACCCTTTGCTCCAATAAGCCAGACTCATTCGTATCCCATCTTCTGTTTCTACTCAAACCCTCTTGCGAGTCTTTGCGGACAGACTGATGACTTGCTCCTGGTCGGTGGTGATTATTTTGGGGCTGAAAGTAGCTGAGCTGACAGTAGGAAGTGTCAGAAAGCTTCTTGTCCTGACGCCCATCACAGGCACTGCTGGGGGTGACATGCACTGAACAGATGGTTCATCAATGTCACCTCGTAACTCTGGAACGGAGCGTGAGGGAAGAGGCAGCAGCGGACACCTAGAGAGTTGTAGGATTGTATGCCCAGGGATCATGATGCCACAAAATGCCATTAACCTTCACTGAGTGTACGGAGGGGAAAAAACCAAAGAATCCATCTGTCAACTCAACAAGCAGGATCTTTTGTTTCTTCCTTTTTTAATTTTTTTTTAAAGACAGACATCTTTTGTCAGTTAAACTAAGAAAGGGTAACGTTCACCAATTGGACACATCCAAAAGATTAAATTAAAATGTATGCATTTAAAAAAAAAAAAAAAATGACAATGGTTTCCATGCAATTGATTATGGAAGCTTGTTTCCTCCAGAATAAAAAGTAAAAAAAGGTAATTTTATCTCACAATTCAGACGTTTTTTGTGAGATATTTTGTGAGATATAGTCAGAATTGTGTGATATAAAGTCATAATTGTGAGATAAAGTCAGAATTGTGAGATATAAAGTCAGAATTGTGTGATATAAAGCCAGAATTGTGTGATATAAAGCCAGAATTGTGAGATATAGTCAGAATTGTGAGATATAAAGTCAGAATTGTGTGATATAAAGTCAGAATTGTGAGATATAAAGTCAGAATTGTGAGATATAAAGTCAGAATTGTGAGATATAAAGTCAGAATTGTGAGATATAAAGTCAAAATTGTGAGATAAAGTCAGAATTGTGAGATATAAAGTCAGAATTGTGAGATATAAAGTCAGAATTGTGTGATATAAAGCCAGAATTGTGAGATATAAAGTCAGAATTGTGAGATATAAAGTCAGAATTGTGAGATATAAAGTCAAAATTGTGAGATAAAGTCAGAATTGTGAGATATAAAGTCAGAATTGTGAGATATAAAGTCAGAATTGTGAGATATAAAGTCAGAATTGTGTGATATAAAGTCAGAATTGTGAGATATAAAGTCAGAATTGTGAGATATAAAGTCAGAATTGTGAGATATAAAGTCAGAATTGTGAGATATAAAGTCAGAATTGTGAGATATAAAGTCAGAATTGTGAGATATAAAGTCAGAATTGTGAGATATAAAGTCAGAATTGTGAGATATAAAGTCAGAATTGTGAGATATAAAGTCAGAATTGTGAGATATAAAGTCAAAATTGTGAGATAAAGTCAGAATTGTGAGATATAAAGTCAGAATTGTGAGATATAAAGTCAGAATTGTGAGATATAAAGTCAGAATTGTGTGATATAAAGTCAGAATTGTGAGATATAAAGTCAGAATTGTGAGATATAAAGTCAGAATTGTGAGATATAAAGTCAGAATTGTGAGATTATTCTGTGGCAGACTTCCATGATTAATAGGGTGTTCTGAATGTTGTGGCTGGAAAACACTTTTTTTTAGAACACTAATTTTTAAAGTCCACTTGGAAACAATACTGGATAACGACCTCTAAACAGCACATAAAAACTAAAAGTTGACGGGTTGCTGTATATGTTAGTCAGATGGTATTTATAAGTGGCCAATTCTTAGAATGCAGTGTTTTTTTTGTTTTGTTTATTACCCGTTTTATAGTCAAACTGACTGATCAATTAGTAAAGTAATAGTACAAGAAGCCATATGATATAATTTCTTCATTTCTGTATTTCAAATAACTCTACAGTGCAGGACAGGTCTGCTATAAATTATAGCTGTGTGTATGAAAACACGGTTACATCATTATGATTTCTTATTTAGGTCATCTGAAATACACTATACTAGGGGCTAAACTACACTAGAATAAGCAGATCCAGTCATTTAAATAAAACTAGATTTCCCCCGCAGTGACAGAGATGAGGACAGTGAGCCAGGCCTGAAAATTGGCTGGAATTGATCACCTGGCTCTGCTAGCACGGTCATATATTTCTATTAATCCCAATTTGCTGTCTTCTGTCAAGGCAGACACATGTTCCATTTATCTCAGTTCTGTTTCTGCACTTCAGATGCACATGGTGAGTGAGTTACACAGGCGCATTAAGACATACTCCTCACATCCAGTAACAGTAGAGGGACATCAGAATTTAATGTACATTAATTGCTCATTATTTCATTGCTGGCAGACATTGTGAAGGATTATCTTGTATTCAAGATGAAGTATGGTTATATTTTGTTCATTAACTAAACCTCAGTATATATTCCTGTGTAGAGTCAGTGGTTTATTTTGCTTACTATCTGACTGTACATTATCCCGCTTATTGTACTGCTACTTATGGTGGCCCAGTAGTGCGCAACACAACAAAATTTAAAAAGCAAACATAAATTCACAACACAATGAAATCAAGCCAAGTGGTTGAAATGTATCATTTGTATTAATTAAAATTACTTTTAACATTTAAAAAAGACACTACTGAGTCAGAATACAACCTTGGAATGTGAACGTCTTTTTTTAAATTTTAATTAATACAAATTATACGTTTCAACCACTTGGTGGAATTGGCAGACGTTTCCTTAGGCATCATGCACCGTGGTATCATCGGCTCAAAGCATTCTTGAGCATAAATATGCAGCTTGTGATTTTAGCTTGATTTAATTGTGTTCTGGCTTGATTTCCTATTGGCTTGATTTCCTAGTGTTGTGGCTTGATTTAATTTTGTTCTGGCTTGATTTTGTTGTGTTCTGGCTTGATTTTGTTGTGTTGTGGCTTGATTTTGTTGTGTTGTGGCTTGATTTTGTTGTGTTGTGGCTTTATTTCCTAGTGTTGTGGCTTGATTTCCTAGTGTTGTGGCTTGATTTCATTGTGTTCTGGCTTGATTTTGTTGTGTTGTGGCTTGATTTCATTGTGTTGTGGCTTGATTTCCTAGTGTTGGGGCTTGATTTCCTAGTGTTGTGGCTTGATTGCGTTGTGTTGTGGCTTGATTGCGTTGTGTTGTGGCTTGATTTCCTTGTGTTGTGGCTTGATTTCCTAGTGTTGTGGCATGATTTCATTGTGTCGTGGTTTGATTTCCTAGTGTTGAGGCTTGATTTTGTTGTGTTGTGGCTTTATTTTGTTGTGTTCTGGCTTGATTTCATTGTGTTCTGGCTTGATTTCCTAGTGTTCTGGCTTGATTGCGTTGTGGCTTGATTTCCTAGTGGCTTGATTTCCTAGTGTTGTGGCATGATTTCATTGTGTCGTGGTTTGATTTCCTAGTGTTGAGGCTTGATTTTGTTGTGTTGTGGCTTTATTTTGTTGTGTTGTGGCTTGATTTCATTGTGTTCTGGCTTGATTTCATTGTGTTCTGGCTTGATTCCCTAGTGTTCTGGCTTGATTGCGTTGTGGCTTGATTTTGTTGTGTTGTGGCTTGATTTCCTAGTGTTGTGGCTTGATTTTGTTGTGTTGTGGCTTGATTTCCTAGTGGCTTGATTTCCTAGTGTTGTGGCTTGATTTTGTTGTGTTGTGACTTGATTTTGTTGTGTTGTGGCTTTATTTCTTTGTGTTGTGGTTTGATTTCATTGTGTTGTGGTTTGATTTCCTAGTGTTGTGGCTTGATTTCCATTGTGTTCTGGCTTGATTTTGTTTTGTTCTGGCTTGAATTCCTAGTGTTCTGGCTTGATTTTGTTGTGGCTTGATTTTGTTGTAGCTTGATTTCATTGTTTTGTGGCTTGATTTTGTTGTGTTCTGCTTGATTTCATTGTGTTGTGGCTTTATTTCATTGTGTTGTGGCTTTATTTTGTTGTGTTGTGGCTTGATTTCTTTGTGTTGTGGCTTGATTTCTTTGTGTTGTGGCTTGATTTCTTTGGGTTGTGGCTTGATTTTGTTGTGTAGTGGCTTGATTTTGTTGTGTTGTGGCTTGATTTGATTGTGTTCTGGCTTGATTTTTTTGGGTTGCGGCTTGATTTTGTTGTGTTGTGGCTTGATTTGTTGTGTTGTGACTTGATTTCATTGTGTTCTGACTTGATTTTGTTGTGATGTGGCTTGATTTGTTGTGTTGTGGCTTGATTTCATTGTGTTCTGGCTTGATTTTGTTGTGTTGTGGCTTGATTTCCTATTGGCTTGATTTCCTAGTGTTGTGGCTTGATTTTGTTGTGTTGTGGCTAGATTTTGTTGTGTTCTGGCTTGATTTTGTTGTGTTGTGGCTTGATTTGTTGTGTTGTGGCTTGATTTCATTGTGTTCTGGCTTGATTTTGTTGTGTTGTGGCTTGATTTCCTATTGGCTTGATTTCCTAGTGTTGTGGCTTGATTTTGTTGAGTTGTGGCTAGATTTTGTTGTGTTCTGGCTTGATTTCATTTTGTTCTGGCTTGATTTCTTTGTGTTGTGGCTTGATTTTTTGTGTGTTGTGGCTTGATTTCATTGTGTTCTGGCTTGATTTCTTTGTGTTGTGGCTTGATTTCTTTGGGTTGTGGCTTGATTTTGTTGTGTTGTGGCTTGATTTTGTTGTGTTGTGGCTTGATTTGATTGTGTTCTGGCTTGATTTTGTTGGGTTGTGGCTTGATTTTGTTGTGTTGTGGCTTGATTTGTTGTGTTCTGGCTTGATTTTGTTGTGTTGTGGCTTGATTTCCTATTGGCTTGATTTCCTAGTGTTGTGGCTTGATTTTGTTGTGTTGTGGCTTGATTTTGTTGTGTTGTGGCTTGATTTGTTGTGTTGTGGCTTGATTTCATTGTGTTCTGGCTTGATTTTGTTGTGTTGTGGCTTGATTTCCTATTGGCTTGATTTCCTAGTGTTGTGGCTTGATTTTGTTGTGTTGTGGCTAGATTTTGTTGTGTTCTGGCTTGATTTTGTTGTGTTCTGGCTTGATTTCTTTGTGTTGTGGCTTGATTTTGTTGTGTTGTGGCTTGATTTCATTGTGTTCTGGCTTGATTTCTTTGTGTTGTGGCTTGATTTCTTTGGGTTGTGGCTTGATTTTGTTGTGTTGTGGCTTGATTTGATTGTGTTCTGGCTTGATTTTGTTGGGTTGTGGCTTGATTTTGTTGTGTTGTGGCTTGATTTCATTGTGTTGTTGATTTGATTTCCTAGTGTTGTGGCTTGATTTTGTTGTGTTCTGGCTTGATTTTGTTGTGTTGTGGCTTGATTTTGTTGTGTTCTTGCTTGATTTCATTGTGTTGTTGATTTGATTTCCTAGTGGCTTGATTTCCTAGTGTTGTGGCTTGATTTTGTTGTGTTTTGGCTTTTTTTGTGTGTGTTGTGGCTTGATTTCCTAGTGGCTTGATTTCCTAGTGTTGTGGCTTGATTTTGTTGTGGTTTGATTTCATTGTGTTGTGGCTTGATTTGGTAGTGTTGTGGCTTGATTTTGTTGTGTTGTGACATGATTCTGTTGTGTTGTGGCTTGATTTCTTTGTGTTGTGGCTTGATTTCTTTGTGTTGTGGTTTGATTCCCTTGTCTTGTGGCTTGATTTCCTAGTGTTGTGGCTTGATTTTGTTGTGTTTAGGCTTGATTTTGTTGTGGTGTGGCTTGATTTCATTGTGTTGTGGCTTGATTTCATTGTGTTATGGCTTTATTTTGTTGTGTTCTGGCTTGATGTCATTGTGTTGTGGCTTGATTTCGTTGTTTTCTGGCTTGATTTCATTGTGTTGTGGCTTGATTTTCTAGTGTTGTGGCTTGATTTAATTGTGTTCTGGCTTGATTTCATTGTGTTCTGGCTTGATTTTGTTGTGTTCTGGCTTGAATTCCTAGTGTTCTGGCTTGATTTTGTTGTGGCTTGATTTTGTTGTAGCTTGATTTCATTGTTTTGTGGTTTGATTTCCTAGTGTTGTGGCTTGATTTAATTGTTTTGTGGCTTGATTTCCTAGTGTTGTGGCTTGATTTCCTAGTGTTCTGGCTTGATTTCATTGTGTTCTGGCTTGATTTAATTGTGTTCTGGCTTGATATCATTGTGTTCTGGCTTGATTTTGTTGTGTTCTGGCTTGAATTCCTAGTGTTCTGGCTAGATTTTGTTGTGGCTTGATTTTGTTTTAGCTTGATTCCATTGTTTTGTGGCTTGATTTTGTTGTGTTGTGGCTTGATTTCATTGTGTTCTGCTTGATTTCATTTTGTTCTGGCTTTATTTCGTTGTGTTGTGGCTTTATTTTGTTGTGTTGTGGCTTGATTTCCTAGTGGCTTTTATTTCCTAGTGTTGTGGCGTGATTTCATAGTGTTGTGGCTTGATTTCTTTGTGTTCTGGCTTGATTTCCTAGTGTTCTGGCTTGATTGCGTTGTGGCTTGATTTTGTTGTGTTGTGGCTTGATTTCCTAGTGGCTTGATTTCCTAGTGTTGTGGCTTGATTTTGTTGTGGTGTTGTGGCTTGATTTCCTAGTGGCTTGATTTCCTAGTGTTGTGGCTTGATTTTGTTGTGTTGTGACTTGATTTTGTTGTGTTGTGGCTTTATTTCTTTGTGTTGTGGTTTGATTTCATTGTGTTGTGGTTTGATTTCCTAGTGTTGTGGCTTGATTTTGTTGTGTTCTGGCTTGATTTTGTTGTGTTCTGGCTTGAATTCCTAGTGTTCTGGCTTGATTTTGTTGTGGCTTGATTTTGTTGTAGCTTGACTTCATTGTTTTGTGGCTTGATTTTGTTGTGTTGTGGCTTGATTTCATTGTGTTCTGCTTGATTTCATTGTGTTGTGGCTTTTTTTTGTTGTGTTGTGGCTTGATTTCATTGTGTTCTGGCTTGATTTCTTTGTGTTGTGGCTTGATTTCTTTGGGTTGTGGCTTGATTTTGTTGTGTTGTGGCTTGATTTGATTGTGTTCTGGCTTGATTTTGTTGGGTTGTGGCTTGATTTTGTTGTGTTGTGGCTTGATTTCATTGTGTTGTTGATTTGATTTCCTAGTGTTGTGGCTTGATTTTGTTGTGTTCTGGCTTGATTTTGTTGTGTTGTGGCTTGATTTTGTTGTGTTCTTGCTTGATTTCATTGTGTTGTTGATTTGATTTCCTAGTGGCTTGATTTCCTAGTGTTGTGGCTTGATTTTGTTGTGTTTTGGCTTTTTTTGTGTGTGTTGTGGCTTGATTTCCTAGTGGCTTGATTTCCTAGTGTTGTGGCTTGATTTTGTTGTGGTTTGATTTCATTGTGTTGTGGCTTGATTTGGTAGTGTTGTGGCTTGATTTTGTTGTGTTGTGACATGATTCTGTTGTGTTGTGGCTTGATTTCTTTGTGTTGTGGCTTGATTTCTTTGTGTTGTGGTTTGATTTCCTTGTCTTGTGGCTTGATTTCCTAGTGTTGTGGCTTGATTTTGTTGTGTTTAGGCTTGATTTTGTTGTGTTGTGGCTTGATTTCATTGTGTTGTGGCTTGATTTCATTGTGTTATGGCTTTATTTTGTTGTGTTCTGGCTTGATGTCATTGTGTTGTGGCTTGATTTCGTTGTTTTCTGGCTTGATTTCATTGTGTTGTGGCTTGATTTTCTAGTGTTGTGGCTTGATTTAATTGTGTTCTGGCTTGATTTCATTGTGTTCTGGCTTGATTTTGTTGTGTTCTGGCTTGATTTTGTTGTGTTCTGGCTTGAATTCCTAGTGTTCTGGCTTGATTTTGTTGTGGCTTGATTTTGTTGTAGCTTGATTTCATTGTTTTGTGGTTTGATTTCCTAGTGTTGTGGCTTGATTTAATTGTTTTGTGGCTTGATTTCCTAGTGTTGTGGCTTGATTTCCTAGTGTTCTGGCTTGATTTCATTGTGTTCTGGCTTGATTTAATTGTGTTCTGGCTTGATATCATTGTGTTCTGGCTTGATTTTGTTGTGTTCTGGCTTGAATTCCTAGTGTTCTGGCTAGATTTTGTTGTGGCTTGATTTTGTTTTAGCTTGATTCCATTGTTTTGTGGCTTGATTTTGTTGTGTTGTGGCTTGATTTCATTGTGTTCTGCTTGATTTCATTTTGTTCTGGCTTTATTTCGTTGTGTTGTGGCTTTATTTTGTTGTGTTGTGGCTTGATTTCCTAGTGGCTTTTATTTCCTAGTGTTGTGGCGTGATTTCATAGTGTTGTGGCTTGATTTCTTTGTGTTCTGGCTTGATTTCCTAGTGTTCTGGCTTGATTGCGTTGTGGCTTGATTTTGTTGTGTTGTGGCTTGATTTCCTAGTGGCTTGATTTCCTAGTGTTGTGGCTTGATTTTGTTGTGGTGTTGTGGCTTGATTTCCTAGTGGCTTGATTTCCTAGTGTTGTGGCTTGATTTTGTTGTGTTGTGACTTGATTTTGTTGTGTTGTGGCTTTATTTCTTTGTGTTGTGGTTTGATTTCATTGTGTTGTGGTTTGATTTCCTAGTGTTGTGGCTTGATTTTGTTGTGTTCTGGCTTGATTTTGTTGTGTTCTGGCTTGAATTCCTAGTGTTCTGGCTTGATTTTGTTGTGGCTTGATTTTGTTGTAGCTTGACTTCATTGTTTTGTGGCTTGATTTTGTTGTGTTGTGGCTTGATTTCATTGTGTTCTGCTTGATTTCATTGTGTTGTGGCTTTTTTTCGTTGTGTTGTGGCTTGATTTCATTGTGTTCTGGCTTGATTTCTTTGTGTTGTGGCTTGATTTCTTTGGGTTGTGGCTTGATTTTGTTGTGTTGTGGCTTGATTTGATTGTGTTCTGGCTTGATTTTGTTGGGTTGTGGCTTGATTTTGTTGTGTTGTGGCTTGATTTCATTGTGTTGTTGATTTGATTTCCTAGTGTTGTGGCTTGATTTTGTTGTGTTCTGGCTTGATTTTGTTGTGTTGTGGCTTGATTTTGTTGTGTTCTTGCTTGATTTCATTGTGTTGTTGATTTGATTTCCTAGTGGCTTGATTTCCTAGTGTTGTGGCTTGATTTTGTTGTGTTTTGGCTTTTTTTGTGTGTGTTGTGGCTTGATTTCCTAGTGGCTTGATTTCCTAGTGTTGTGGCTTGATTTTGTTGTGGTTTGATTTCATTGTGTTGTGGCTTGATTTGGTAGTGTTGTGGCTTGATTTTGTTGTGTTGTGACATGATTCTGTTGTGTTGTGGCTTGATTTCTTTGTGTTGTGGCTTGATTTCTTTGTGTTGTGGTTTGATTTCCTTGTCTTGTGGCTTGATTTCCTAGTGTTGTGGCTTGATTTTGTTGTGTTTAGGCTTGATTTTGTTGTGTTGTGGCTTGATTTCATTGTGTTGTGGCTTGATTTCATTGTGTTATGGCTTTATTTTGTTGTGTTCTGGCTTGATGTCATTGTGTTGTGGCTTGATTTCGTTGTTTTCTGGCTTGATTTCATTGTGTTGTGGCTTGATTTTCTAGTGTTGTGGCTTGATTTAATTGTGTTCTGGCTTGATTTCATTGTGTTCTGGCTTGATTTTGTTGTGTTCTGGCTTGATTTTGTTGTGTTCTGGCTTGAATTCCTAGTGTTCTGGCTTGATTTTGTTGTGGCTTGATTTTGTTGTAGCTTGATTTCATTGTTTTGTGGTTTGATTTCCTAGTGTTGTGGCTTGATTTAATTGTTTTGTGGCTTGATTTCCTAGTGTTGTGGCTTGATTTCCTAGTGTTCTGGCTTGATTTCATTGTGTTCTGGCTTGATTTAATTGTGTTCTGGCTTGATATCATTGTGTTCTGGCTTGATTTTGTTGTGTTCTGGCTTGAATTCCTAGTGTTCTGGCTAGATTTTGTTGTGGCTTGATTTTGTTTTAGCTTGATTCCATTGTTTTGTGGCTTGATTTTGTTGTGTTGTGGCTTGATTTCATTGTGTTCTGCTTGATTTCATTTTGTTCTGGCTTTATTTCGTTGTGTTGTGGCTTTATTTTGTTGTGTTGTGGCTTGATTTCCTAGTGGCTTTTATTTCCTAGTGTTGTGGCGTGATTTCATAGTGTTGTGGCTTGATTTCTTTGTGTTCTGGCTTGATTTCCTAGTGTTCTGGCTTGATTGCGTTGTGGCTTGATTTTGTTGTGTTGTGGCTTGATTTCCTAGTGGCTTGATTTCCTAGTGTTGTGGCTTGATTTTGTTGTGGTGTTGTGGCTTGATTTCCTAGTGGCTTGATTTCCTAGTGTTGTGGCTTGATTTTGTTGTGTTGTGACTTGATTTTGTTGTGTTGTGGCTTTATTTCTTTGTGTTGTGGTTTGATTTCATTGTGTTGTGGTTTGATTTCCTAGTGTTGTGGCTTGATTTTGTTGTGTTCTGGCTTGATTTTGTTGTGTTCTGGCTTGAATTCCTAGTGTTCTGGCTTGATTTTGTTGTGGCTTGATTTTGTTGTAGCTTGACTTCATTGTTTTGTGGCTTGATTTTGTTGTGTTGTGGCTTGATTTCATTGTGTTCTGCTTGATTTCATTGTGTTGTGGCTTTTTTTCGTTGTGTTGTGGCTTTATTTTGTTGTGTTGTGGCTTGATTTCTTTGGGTTGTGGCTTGATTTTGTTGTGTTGTGGCTTGATTTTGTGTTGTGGCTTGATTTGATTGTGTTCTGGCTTGATTTTGTTGGGTTGCGGCTTGATTTTGTTGTGTTGTGGCTTGATTTGTTGTGTTGTGGCTTGATTTCATTGTGTTCTGGCTTGATTTTGTTGTGTTCTGGCTTGATTTTGTTGTGTTCTGGCTTGAATTCCTAGTGTTCTGGCTTGATTTTGTTGTGGCTTGATTTTGTTGTAGCTTGACTTCATTGTTTTGTGGCTTGATTTTGTTGTGTTGTGGCTTGATTTGATTGTGTTCTGGCTTGATTTTGTTGGGTTGCGGCTTGATTTTGTTGTGTTGTGGCTTGATTTGTTGTGTTGTGGCTTGATTTCATTGTGTTCTGGCTTGATTTTGTTGTGTTGTGGCTTGATTTGTTGTGTTGTGGCTTGATTTCATTGTGTTCTGGCTTGATTTTGTTGTGTTGTGGCTTGATTTCCTATTGGCTTGATTTCCTAGTGTTGTGGCTTGATTTTGTTGTGTTGTGGCTTGATTTTGTTGTGTTGTGGCTTGATTTTGTTGTGTTGTGGCTAGATTTTGTTGTGTTCTGGCTTGATTTTGTTGTGTTGGGGCTTGATTTAAATGTGTTCTGGCTTGATTTCATTGTGTTGTGGCTTGATTTCCTGGTGTTGTGGCTTGATTTTGTTGTGTTCTGGCTTGATTTCCATTGTGTTCTGGCTTGATTTTGTTGTGTTCTGGCTTGAATTCCTAGTGTTCTGGCTTGATTTTGTTGTGGCTTGATTTTGTTGTAGCTTGATTTCATTGTTTTGTGGCTTGATTTTGTTGTGTTGTGGCTTGATTTCATTGTGTTCTGCTTGATTTCATTGTGTTCTGGCTTTATTTTGTTGTGTTGTGGCTTTATTTTGTTGTGTTGTGGCTTGATTTATTTGGGTTGTGGCTTGATTTGTTGTGTTGTGGCTTGATTTCATTGTGTTCTGGCTTGATTTCCTATTGGCTTGATTTCCTAGTGTTGTGGCTTGAATTTGTTGTGTTGTGGCTTGATTTAATTGTGTTATGGCTTTATTTCATTGTGCTGTGGCTTGATTTCCTAGTGTTGTGACTGTGGCTTGATTTAGTTGTGTTCTGGCTTGATTTTGTTGTGTTTTGGCTTGATTTTGTTGTGTTGTGGCTTGATTTCATTGTGTTGTGGCTTTATTTTGTTGTGTTCTGGCTTGATTTCATTGTGTTTTGGCTTGATTTCATTGTGTTGTGGCTTGATTTCGTTGTGTTGTGGCTTTATTTTGTTGTTTTCTGGCTTGATTTCATTGTGTTGTGGCTTGATTTCCTAGTGTTGTGGCTTGATTTAATTGTGTTCTGGCTTGATTTCATTGTGTTCTGGCTTGATTTTGTTGTGTTCTGGCTTGAATTCCTAGTGTTCTGGCTTGATTTTGTTGTGTTCTGGCTTGAATTCCTAGTGTTCTGGCTTGATTTTGTTGTGGCTTGATTTTGTTGTAGCTTGATTTCATTGTTTTGTGGTTTGATTTCCTAGTGTTGTGGCTTGATTTAATTGTTTTGTGGCTTGATTTCCTAGTGTTGTTGCTTGATTTCCTAGTGTTCTGGCTTGATTTCATTGTGTTCTGGCTTGATTTAATTGTGTTCTGGCTTGATATCATTGTGTTCTTGCTTGATTTTGTTGTGTTCTGGCTTGAATTCCTAGTGTTCTGGCTTGATTTTGTTGTGGCTTGATTTTGTTTTAGCTTGATTTCATTGTTGTGTGGCTTGATTTTGTTGTGTTGTGGCTTGATTTCATTGTGTTCTGCTTGATTTCATTGTGTTCTGGCTTTATTTCGTTGTGTTGTGGCTTTATTTTGTTGTGATGTGGCTTGATTTCCTAGTGGCTTTTATTTCCTAGTGTTGTGGCTTGATTTCATAGTGTTGTGGCTTGATTTCTTTGTGTTGTGGCTTGATTTTGTTGTAGCTTGATTTCATTGTTTTGTGGTTTGATTTCCTAGTGTTGTGGCTTGATTTAATTGTTTTGTGGCTTGATTTCCTAGTGTTCTGGCTTGATTTCATTGTGTTCTGGCTTGATTTAATTGTGTTCTGGCTTGATTTCATTGTGTTCTGGCTTTATTTCGTTGTGTTGTGGCTTTATTTTGTTGTGATGTGGCTTGATTTCCTAGTGGCTTTTATTTCCTAGTGTTGTGGCTTGATTTCATAGTGTTGTGGCTTGATTTCTTTGTGTTGTGGCTTGATTTTGTTGTGTTGTGGCTCTATTTCATTGTGTTCTGGCTTGATTTTGTGTTGTGGCTTGATTCGTTGTGTTGTGGCTTGATTTCGTTGTGTTCTGGCTTGATTTTGTTGTGTTCTGGCTTGATTTCATTGTGTTGTGGCTTGATTTCCTATTGGCTTGATTTCCTAGTTTTGTGGCTTGATTTTGTTGTGGCTTGATTTTTTGTGTGTTCTGGCTTGATTTCATTGTGTTGTGGCTTGATTTTGTTGTATTGTGGCTTGAATTCCTAGTGTTCTGGCTTGATTTTGTTGTGGCTTGATTTTGTTCTAGCTTGATTTCATTGTTTTGTGGCTTGATTTTGTTGTGTTGTGGCTTGATTTCATTGTGTTCTGCTTGATTTCATTGTGTTCTGGCTTTATTTCGTTGTGTTCTGGCTTGATTTCCTTGTGTTGTGGCTTGATTTCCTTGTGTTGTGGCTTGATTTATTTGTGTTGTGACTTGATTTCTTTGTGTTGTGAATTTATGTTTGCTTTTTAAATTGTGTTGTGTTGTGCACTACTGGGCCACCGTTGGGCTACTTACCTAAATAAATAAATAAATAAATGAACATGAAATATTTATTTGAAACATTATGCAATTTACACAAACTTTTTGAGAATTTTGTGAACGGCCAATCAAAATCAAGTATTCCAGAGATTTGTGTAATAATCCTGTTTACACAATGCAACATCCGAAACCATTTAGCCTCTCTGGGTGTTTAGCACAATTATTTTTTGAAGCTAGAACGATGAATAATAAATAAAATCAACAATTTAAAAGGGCAAGTATGGATATCATATAAAGCATATCTGCTTATGTCTACGGCTTAAAAATGAAGATTTTAGGTTTGTAGGCCGGGCCACTATCCAACAGGATTGGGGGATTTCTCTTAACTAGATTGTACTTTACCAAAGGGTACAAGTAATGAGCTGGCTTAGCATGATTAAATAAGATAAAGCTCTCATTTTGGGACATAGACCGCTCGGACATGTCCTTACCATGTCCCTACAAAAAAAGAGCTGAGCACAAAACAAAGTGAAGGCGCATAAAATGCTCAAACACAAAACATACAAGATAGTTGCTGTGTAGGTGGTATGTTTCATTTCCAAGCGTTATGACTAGGGCTGCAATGGCACCATTGGCGCGTCGACGTCATCGACTTATAAAGTCATTATTTTGTTTATTGTTTCACACAAAAAGTATTCTCGTCGCTTCATAAAATTAAGGTTGAAGCACTGGAGTCACATGGACTATTTTAACAACCTTTCTGCACCTTGAAAGCAGGGTTGCCAACTTTTAAGTTCAGGTTGAGATTTGTTATTTTTTTAATTTATTTTTTATGGGGGTGATTGGCCCAAATATCGATTTCGATCTTGATTCAGTATCAATTCATATGATACTATAGCCTACTGTACATATGAGGAAAAATAAGTTTGCCTTAGCACTATTTTAGCACCATTTTAAACGTTTCTTGGGTTAAATTATATGTGCTCGCATTCATTAATATTCACTTGTGTGTGCTTATATAAGTATCATTAAAATATTAGGATGTAAGTTATTAACATTTTAAAATTTCACATTTAAAGAAATCTAGTGTTTGATCATGTCTAAATATTTATTTTATTTTAAGCAACTAGATACATGTATATTTATTAAAGAGCCATACAGGCACCTAGTGGGTAATGGCATTATAAATAACTTTTTTTTTTTTCTAGCCACAAAATAACTAATTTGCCTCTTTGAATTGGAATTCTCTATTTTAACCTTAATTACTACACTAATTGTAATATTAATAATACTAGAAGACAAATATTTGAAGTGGTTATTGCACAAATAGTATTTAGTACCAAAGGATCTTCTCAAAATGTTCAATACATATTATTGAACTAAAATATAGAACATTTATTTAATTGAAAAATAGTTAAGGTGTATGGTCACATTTGACCATCAATGAGTGAGTGTGACCAATTAGTAAGGAATATGAGGGCTAAATACATTTACATTTACATGTATGCATTTAGCAGACGCTTTTATCCAAAGCGACTTACAACTTGGGGGTACATGAAGCGATTGGTCATGAGTCGAGAAGCGCAATAAGAGCCTGAGATCCTGAGACCGTGTACATTGCTCAGTGTAGCACAGGCTAGAGTAGGGAGGGAAGAAGGAATAGAAAGAGGAAAGGAAAGTGTTTTTTTTATTTATTTTTTTTATAATGAGGTTAAGTGCTCACGGAAGAGCTGAGTTTTAAGTTGACTTTTGAATGATGTCAATGATTCTGTGTTCCGGATGGTGTTGGGAAGATCGTTCCACCAGCTGGGAACTTTGAATGAAAATGTTCTGGAAAGGGATTTTTTCCCCCTCTGTCATGGTACCACGAGCCGTCGTTCCTTTGTTGAGCGAAGGCTTCTGGTGGGGGTGTGGATTTGTAGAATGGAGTCAAAGTAAGCAGGAGCTGAGCGCGTGGTGGCTCTGTATGCAAGCGTCAGCGCCTTAAACTTGATGCGAGCAGCGAGTGGTAGCCAGTGCAGGGAGATGAAGAGAGGTGTGACGTGGGTCCTTTTGGGCTCGTTGAAGACAAGACGTGCTGCTGCATTCTGGATCATTCGAAGTGTTTGGATCGCACAAGAGGGGAGTCCAGCCAGAAGCGCATTGCAGTAGTCAAGTCTAGAAATAACCAGGGCCTGGACAAGAAGCTGTGTTGCGTGCTCTGTTAGGAACGGTCTAATCTTCCTGATGTTGTGGAGTGCAAACCGGCATGAGCGAGCTGTCTTAGAAATGTGTTCTCTGAAGGACAGCTGATCATCAAATGTTACTCCAAGATTTTTGACTGACTTTGATGGGGAAATCAAGGATGTACCTAACTGGATGGTGAAGTCATGTTGTATGGTGGGACTGGCGGGGAAGATGAGAAACTCAGTCTTTGTCAGGTTGAGCTGCAGGTGATGATTTCTCATCCATGCAGAGATGTCAGCCAGACAGCTGGAGATTTGTGCAGCTACTGTGGGGTCGTTTGGGTGAAATGAAAGGTAGAGCTGAGTGTCATCAGCATAGCAGTGGAATGAGAAGCCATGTGCCTGAATGATGAGTCCCAATGAAGTAGTGTAGATGGAGAAGAGGAGAGGACCAAGCACTGAGCCCTGGGGAACCCCAGTGGTCAGTTGATGTGCTTGAGATTCCTCTCCTCTCCAGGCAACCTTGAAAGACCTACCTGTGAGATAGGACTCAAACCAAAGGAGTGGAGTCCCTGTGATGCCCAGTGATGAGAGGGTGGACAGAAGAATCTGATGATTGACCGTGTCAAAGGCCGCAGATAGATCAAGCAGGACGAGGACTGATGATTTGGAGTCAGCTTTATACAAGAACAAGTCAGCTTTATACAAGAAATACAAGAGTCAGCTTTATACAAGACATACAAGAACAACTTTAATGTTAACAATGTTGCATCTCCATAACTCTCCATAATAAAACAATCATGTAAATATGGTTGACGTAATAATCAATGCACACTATGCTGTACTGTTTACCAAAACTTGCTGCAAATACCTGTATAGTGAAGCTGTTGTGTATCTGCTTAAGCCATTTAAATGCATTGACACTAATGCGCTAGAAGTATTGAGCGCTCCATGAACCACGTGAGCCGCCGTGAGATGAAAGCATGTCGCAACTCTGTTTTTCAACGCCTCTGGCTTTAACTGTATGCCTCATTAAGTGCGCCAAAATGATATTTATTGTTTGAATTTATTGTTTGAATTTGGCAACCCTGTTGAAAGTGCTAATTAAATAGCTGTCCATGGAGGGGTCAGAGAGCTCTCGAATTTCATCAAAAATATCTTCATTTGTGTTCCGAAGATGAACAAAGGTCTTACGGGTTAGGGAACGACATGAGGGTAATGAGTAATGACAAAATTTGAATTGTTGGGTGAACTAACCCTTTCATGGCGCAACTGTCAAATATTCAGTAGTAGTACTAGGATCAGTTGTAACTTACAGACTGCTGGTGTAACTGCAGTACAACTGCAGCAACGATGGAAGCGAGCAGCTGCCACCGAGATGAATGGGAATGCTAACGGACAGCTTTCTCTGAAGGTGTGTTCCACTCAACCATAAGTGGACTGCGAAGTGGACTTCACAGGGTATTCCGCCATCTTAAGTCAGAATTCCAATCCAAAGGGAGCGAACAGGCGCTGTCAATTTTTTTTTTATTCAACTAATAGTAAAACTAATAGACTAATACAATATTTTGATTATATTTATTAGATTGATACATACTGTGTGTTTTGTGTGTGTGTATATATATTATATGGTTTTAAATTTGAAAGTAAAGTGAATTACAATGTTTGTTTGCGTTATGTCATAATCTGCACGACCCCATCGTTGCCTTTCTTTGACGACGTTGCAGGGCATTCCAAATAAGCGATTATTGTCAGCGAAGTCCACTTCAGCTGATATACCGTACTCAGGGAGTAGGGAGCAGTGAACACTGCGCAGGGACCATGCCTGCAGCACTCCTCTCAGAAACTGAAGCCTCAGTGCCTCGATCGCCCCCCGGTGGTTGGTCCCAGTATAGCTCATAAACCCCACCTCTCCATGTATTAGAATGTAGTCGAGACACACTAAACAATTAAATTACACTTAAATAATTGTTTCCTAAAGATGGTTTCTGTCATTTTAGTTAGTTATTTGATACTATAAAAATGGGGAGTGTAATACCTGCGATTGACGGCTTCTCTGAGTGAAGTTGTCACTAAGGCACTAACTGACTTTTTTCGGGATTTTTGGGAGGAGATTGGAGCTTTAGCTTTAATTTCTATATTTCTATAGCTGTTTATTTCACACCAACATAATGAATTGTTCTGCATCTGTGAGAGTGTGGGCGGGCGTTTGATAATCGCGCCTCTACTTCCTGCTCTCTACTGCACAGACTCTGTCCCAAGATGTCAGCGTGGTGTGTGGGCCTACAAAAGCTTCAACTCTGGTCAGCGGAAGTCAATGAAGTCGCGTCGTCCATGTTTTTTTTACGGGCTATGGCAGGGACCCTGTCGAATGGAACGCACATCAGGTATTAGAATGCCTCGACTCAATCCTCCAGCTGTATTGCCATCTGAAAGTTCAATTGACTTTTAAAACCTTGTCATTATAGTAACACAGCTGCCAGTAATTGGTAGCAATCATTAGAGACTGTTGTTCAAACGACAACTACAGGCTTAGTTTCTCCATTAGCTACAAGCAAATGATGACAAAAACAGTGAAATTATAGCCCTGTGACAGTAGCAACTTCACTTACTGCTTTTAAGGTGACCCCAGATGAAAGGCACATGAGCTGCATCGTTCCGTTCCAGCCTATATCTATGAAAACAATGTCATCTCATTAGTTTTCATACCAAATCCATACCATTCTACCAAAAGTTCAATATCAATTTACAGACATAAGCTAAAATGTAAATATATGTATGCATTTATTTACAACTTTAGAGACATGCAAATGTCCTTTAAGGTTGAACCCTGATGAGAATTAAATTCATTAATAAAGAGAAAGCTCTGTTGTTATTGTTAACTGAAACTAAAACTAAAACTATTACACATAATTTAATGTAATCAAAATAAAATAAAACATGCATATTAAATTAGAATTTAGAAGTGCTACTAACTGAAATATAATTACTAAATATAAATAATAATAAGTGAAGGTGCTGAAAGCATTCTTTAGAAATGTTGGCCCATATTGATAGGATAGCATCTTGCAGTTGATGGAGATTTGTGGGATGCACATCCAGGGCACGAAGCTCCCGTTCCACCACATCCCAAAGATGCTCTATTGGGTTGAGATCTGGTGACTGTGGGGGCCATTTTAGTACAGTGAACTCATTGTCATGTTCAAGAAACCAATTTGAAATGATTCGAGCTTTGTGACATGGTGCATTATCCTGCTGGAAGTAGCCATCAGAGGATGGGTACATGGTGGTCATAAAGGGATGGACATGGTCAGAAACAATGCTCAGGTAGGCTGTGGCATTTAAATGATGCCCAATTGGCACTAAGGGGCCTAAAGTGTGCCAAGAAAACATCCCCCACACCATTACACCACCACCAGCCTGCACAGTGGTAACAAGGCATGATAGATCCATGTTCTCATTCTGTTTACGCCAAATTCTGACAAATTCTACTATCTGAATGTCTCAACAGAAATCGAGACTCATCAGACCAGGCAACATTTTTCCAGTCTTCAACTGTCCAATTTTGGTGAGCTCGTGCAAATTGTAGCCTCTTTTTCCTATTTGTAGTGGAGATGAGTGGTACCCGGTGGGGTCTTCTGCTGTTGTAGCCCATCTGCCTCAAGGTTGTGCGTGTTGTGGCTTCACAAATGCTTTGCTGCATACCTCGGTTGTAACGAGTGGTTATTTCAGTCAAAGTTGCTCTTCTATCAGCTTGAATCAGTCGGCCCATTCTCCTCTGACCTCTAGCATCAACAAGGCATTTTCGCCCACAGGACTGCCACATACTGGATGTTTTTCCCTTTTCACACCATTCTTTGTAAACCCTAGAAATGGTTGTGCGTGAAAATCCCAGTAACTGAGCAGATTGTGAAATACTCAGACCGGCCCGTCTGGCACCAACAACCATGCCACGCTCAAAATTGCTTAAATCACCTTTCTTTCCCATTCTGACATTCAGTTTGGAGTTCAGGAGATTGTCTTGACAGGACCACACCCCTAAATGCATTGAAGCAACTGCCATGTGATTGGTTGATTAGATAATTGCATTAATGAGAAATTTAACAGGTGTTCCTAATAATCCTTTAGGTGAGTGTATATCTAATTATACTTCAAAATATTGAGTACATGGATAGCGCAAATATACCTTTCTGTCAGTATAAGTCAAGTATACTTAAGTGCAATTTTAAGTATATTTCTGAGAAGTACATAAGTTGACTGGAAGTAGACTAATAGCACACTTGAATATACTTTTTCGTAATGGATGTTACGCAATAGTGAGCAGTGAACTTCAGTCCCACGATTTGAAAATTTCTAAAGTTGTGCATTTGCAAAAGTCTTTACATTTAAGATGGTGTCAATACATGGTGCATTTCAGTGTCTATGTTGACCATGAATGGGATTCGCCTAAACTACAGAGCAAAAACCAGCGCCATCCATGATTATATTAATGAGGACTAGTGTACCTTATATGCTTTATCCAGAATCTCTCTGTGAATATGAAAGAGAATATGATAAGACATTTATTAGACACTTTATATCCTCAATAAAAAAAAAGGAAATATGTTACTTCACCAGTGTTTTTACTGTATAGCTATAGAAGAACACATCTACCGTTTTTGCCTCTAAAGTTTTAACTAGTGAAGTCTGCGAACAGAATATGCCCACATATTTTGTTTCCTATGTATTAAATGGAACTATTTAAACTATTTTAAACTCAGGGAGAAAAAGCGGGCTCCCAAGAAAACTGAAAATGGCTTGGACTAATGGTGTCCAATTACATATTCAACTTTTTTATATCTCATTATTGAGTAACACATTATTCATGCTGCAATTGTACACACCAAATAGAAACACTGCCTCGGTGGCAGTTGTACACAAAGAAAATTCCATTAAAATGCTAATTTAAATAATGTCTGATGTAATGTTTAGGTTCATATTCTTCATACTGCATGTGAACCAGGAGGTTAGCACACACCAGCGTATGCCAGTGAATGTGGCTCAGCTTCAATGAAGTACACAAAACTCCTGAAATGCCAGTTGGATTCCCTTTAAAGCATCTCATTATGTTCAGCATATGCAGTTAATATGCTGCCCGATGGAACCTGCTTGTACCCGTTATTGATATGCATTAATAAAACGAATGATTCCTATTCAATCTTATTAGGCAAGCCCCTTTCAAAGCCACTGTAAATTATGCACACCTGTAGCCATACATCAACTGAATACTATATAAATGGAAACTATTATGCTATTTTAAAAGTTCTTAATTTTGTTTAGGTCTCCTATAATAGGTTTACATGCATCCAAGGTGATAAAAAACAAACTTTAATTTACTCATAATATACATTACAGCATCACTTCTTTTCTCACAGTGTCTGAAACGGTTCGATGAAGGATTTGTTCTCTCTAAACTCCTCCTTTCTAAAAGACTACTCTGCTCTGATTGGTTAGATGGCCTAGTCTATTGTGATGTGTGTCAGAAACGGGTCAAAGTAGGCGTTGTTCGCGGGCAGCCAATGAAAACCATAGGCAGTTTTAGGCAGTTCAGAATCGGTTCATCCTTTTGGGAGACAATAACTCATTTTATTGTGCACTTTGATAATTTACATACATTCAATATAGCTATATTACACACTACATGAAAGGTAATATTCGAAAAAGCATAATCGGGCCACTTTAATTGTTTAATAAATGTTAATAGCTTATTGCTGGTGTATTTTATATTGATCTTGCACCATTTCAAAGCCAGCCATTTCAAAGCTGAATTACAGTACATTGATTTTTACTTTAAAAAAAATTGATCAATGGTTTATCATAGTTAAATCAAATCACTGTAACACACAGACTCTAATGGCCTATATGTACAATTGTCACATCTATCTACAAATATTTCTGCAGTTTATGCTGCGTTTTCATCAGTGTTGGAGTATTCAATCATCTGCATTCAAAAGCAATCAAAGACGTCACAAAGAAACTGATTAGACATCAGTGAGGTTGTTGTTGTGCACAATTACATACACTAACTGAAATCCATGCTATGAGGATCAGCAATGAAATGGCAATTACTGTTATTGTCATCAAATGGACCCAAGCAAAAAACAAACAAACCTTAAAAACAACAGATACACAATATTAGTTATGCACATTTCTTTTAGAATAATCATGTTACAGTACCATTAATCGTCTCTTCTGGGGAATGCTTGTTGTGAAATGAAGACTTTACAGAAAGATCAAAGCCTGGAGAGGGAGATTGAAATGTTAAGTGCAATATTCATATTTATTTGAAAACAAGATATACATAGCATTTAAGTTCAGCAGGGGCCTGAACATATGTACTGGAATCCCACCTCAGACCACCACTGAATGAACTGATGTGAGGAGGAACACTGCAGCTGCAGATATTTATGTAAATATAATGAATCATTCATAGTAATGGTTTAAAAATTGAAATGCAAACAACTGCACTCGAGCCATTATGTTCAGTGTTTGGCTGGCTGGAAACGTATGAGGATATACACTGCCATTCAAACGTTTGGAGTCAGTAAGAAGAATGAAATTAATACTTTTGTTCAGCAAGAATGCTGGGTATAGGCAATAGGGCTGGATAAATAGGACAGAACAAACATTTGGTTAATTTTACCCATGCAAATTGGGTTGTTTATTAAACCAGCCTAATGGTTTGATTCATTTGATATAATTCTAGTTTATTATTTTACTTTATACATGAATTAATAATCATGCAAACCAGTGACTGTAAAAAGTTTGAGGATTTAAGTTAATCTGTAAACATTAATATCGCGGCGCTTAGGTCGAGACTCACCTACCTCCGGGAAGGCTGGAGATGGAGACTGGAGATGGTGGGACTGGAGATGGTGGTCCAGTGGGTTAAACCACTGAACTGATACGCAGAAGGTTGCTGGTTCTATCCCAACAGTCACCACCAGTGTGTCCTTGAACAAGGCACTTTACTCCACGTTGCTCCAGGAGGATTCTCCCTGTAATAAGTGCACTGTAAGTCGCTTTGGATAAAAGCGTCTGCCAAATGCATAAATGTAAATGTAAGGCGGAGTCCCCCTCCCCATACCTCGATCTAGTGCTATCCCCTGGGATAGACCTACTTCGACGGATGGCCTGAGGATCACGTTCAGGGCAAACCCGCCGAGCAGGTGACCCTCATCTCACATCCAAAGCCTGTAGGTTTTCGTCCAGTCTGACTGCGAAGGCCTACAGGTCCTGCGGACAGGCCGCGTCCACCTTGCATGCCATGGCGTTGCTTCAGGTGCACAAAGCCCAAGCACTCATGGACATGCATGAGGGTAGACCTGACCCAGAGCTCCTCCGGGAGCTCCAGACGGCGACGGACCTCGCCCTCCGAGCGACGAAAGTCACCGCCCGTTCCGTTGGTCAGGCGATGTCCACCTTAGTGGTCCAGGAACGACATCTCTGGTTGAACCTGGCCGATATGAGAGAGACCGTCAAGAACCGGTTCCTGGATTCCCCCATTTTGTCGGCCGGGTTGTTCGGCGACACGGTCGAGAACTTCGCCCAGCAGTTCTCGGCCGCCCAGAAGCAGACAGAGGCGATCAAGCACATCCTGCCCGGGCGGTCCGCTGCTGCCTCCACCCCGCCGCCGGCCGCAGCACCTCCGTCTGCCCGTCGCCGAGGACGTCCACCTGCCGCCGCCCCCACCCCCGGAGTGGCCGCAGGAAGGAAGTCCAGCACGCTCAGGCCGCTGCCAAGCCAGGTGGCAAGCGCCGTCTTAAGAGACCCTGAGACGGGCCACCCAGAGATGGAGGAAACTGCTCTTCAGGAGATGGCTGCAGCACCACTCCTTCCCCCGGAGGAGGGCCGGGGGAGAATGTTTTGTTTTGTTGTTTCTGTTTCTGCCCCAGTGCCAGTGGTACCCAAATTATCAGTAAAAGAGCAGTTTCCAACATCTCTGTGTGCCAAGAGAGCGCGTTTGGCGGTATGCGACGATACCATGCCTCGTTCCCCTCGGACGCCTCTCCCTTCGTCAGCGGGGGGCGTTGGCTGTCGAGACCCACTCAATGTGCCTCCTCACACTCGCCCGCCCCCCAACGAATGCAGGTTTGTGTGTCTCTCACCCAGACCCCTGCACGGACCACTCCCATGTCGTCCACGGGTCCCTGCATTCCGCTACGCTGCCCCGCTACGGGTACGTCTGTGGTGCCGATGACCCCGCTTGTATGGTCTCTGGGGTCCCGTCTTGCTGGCTCATCCGTACCATCAGACTCGGCAATGCGATTCAGTAATCCCCGGCGTCCCCACAAGTTCAGGGGCGTTCACCTCACGTCTGTGACGAAGGAGAGCGCCCCTGTACTTCGGGCGGAGAACGCTGTCCTACTGACGAAGGACGCGATAGAGCCGTTCCTCCAGTCGATATGAAGTCCGGGTTCTACAGCCCGTACTTCATTGTACCCAAGAAAGGCGGCGGGTTACGACCGATCTTGGATCTGCGATACTTGAACCGCTCCTTACACAGGATGCCGTTCCGAATATTGACGCAGAAGCGCATCTTCCGGTGCGTCTGTCCCCAAGATTGGTTTGCAGCGAACGACCTGAAGGACGCGTACTTTCATGTCTCGATTCTCCCTCGACACAGACCGTTTCTACACTTTGCATTCGACGGATGAGCATATCAGTACAAAGTCCTGCCCTTCGGGCTGTCCCTGTCGTCCCGTGTCTTTACGAAAGTCGCGAAGGCGGCCATTGCTCCCATGAGAGAGCGTGGTGTTCGCCTTCTCAACTACCTCGACGACTGGCTGATCCTTGCTCAGTCGAGGGGTCAGTTGTGCGAACACAGGGACATGGTGCTTCGGCACCTCAGCCAGTTGGGTCTTCGGGTCAACCGGGAGAAGTGCAAACTCTGTCCCGTACAGAGGATCTCTTTTCTCGGGATGGAGATTGACTCAGTCGCCATGACTGCGCGCCTCACCGAGCCTGGAGTTGCTGGCAGTTCGTCTTGCTCTCAGCCACTTCAAAACGCCGCTCAAAAGACAAGCACGCCGACGAGCTGTCACGGTTACCGGTGCTCCCCGGAGAGTGGAGACTCCACTCCCAGGTGGTCCAGCTGATCTGGAGTCGCTTTGGGGCTGCACAGATCAACCTGTTTGCCGCCCCCGACACGACCCACTGCCAGTTGTTCCATTCCCTGACCGAGGGAACCCTCGGCACGGATGCACTGGCACACAGCTGGCCCCGGGACCTACGCAAATATGCGTTTCCCCCAGTGAGCCTTCTTGCACAGACACTGTGCAAGGTCAGGGAGGACGAGGAGCAGCTCCTCTTGGTAGCTCCGTATTGGCCCAACAGGACTTGGTTCCCAGAACTAGTGCTCCTTGCGACAGCACCTCCCTGGCCCATTCCTCTGAGGAAGGACCTCCTAACTCAGAGACGGGGCACCCTATTGCACCCGCGTCCGGACCTCTGGAAACTCCATGTCTGGTCCCTGGACGGGACGCGGAGGTTCTAGGTGACCTACCGCAAGCGGTACTTGACACCATCACGTCCGCCAGAGCCCCCTCTACGAGACGGCTGTATGCGTTGAAGTGGAACCTGTTCGTCGATTGGTGCTCTTCTCACCGAGAAGACCCCCGAAAGTGTTCGGTCAGATCTGTGCTCTCTTTTCTTCAAGACGGGTTGAAGCGAAGGCTGTCTCCCTCCACCCTCAAGGTATATGTGGCACCTCGCTGACAGACATTTGTAGAGCTGCGGGCTGGGCGACACCAAACATGTTTGCTAGGTTTTATAGCCTACGTGTGGAACCGGTGGCTTCTCGTGTGCTCGCTTCCCATAGTCAGCAACACTGAAGTGCCCGTTCTAGTGTCGGCTTGCTGCGCCATTCCCTTCCCCTTGGAACGGATACGTGCACTTGTATTCTCCAGTCGAGTTCCCCAGGAATTGGCGAATCCTGTTGAGTCCTTCGCAACCCGCGGCAGTTGCATGTGGTTGAGCATCCGACGCCAGGTCTGGCACTTGTATGCATTGGTGGAACTTTTGTCAGGCTGGGTTCCGTATGTTGGGACCCCTACGGCGGTCTCATATGTGTATTCTCCACGGTACAGCTCCCTACGGCGAGCTTGTGTCTTTCCCTTGACAGAGTTCCTCTGCCGTCTCAGTACGGTGTCGTTCCCCCGCCTGCAACAGGCCGGGGCCACCCCTGGGACTTACGTATGTTGCACTCCCCAAGGCCAGTCCATACATGTATTCTCCACATGGTAACTCCTCCGGGCATGATGTGGCTTCCGCAGCGTCCCTCCGGGCACGCTTTCCCAGCGTTATCCAATAAGTCTGCTGAGTGGGTCTTGCGGAACAGCAGTGTGACTCTCCCTGCGTGAATTTCCCTGCCTGCATCAGAACGGGGTCTGAGGAGCTCTCCCTGTGTGCTGGAAGCGGTAGTAACTGTGGCGTTTTCCAAAGGGATACCAATTTGTCGGTATAACCGACGTACGTCGTAGTGACCGACTGAAAGGGAACGTCTCGGTTACGTATGGTAACCCTCGTTCCCTGAAGGAGGGAACGGAGACGTATGTCCCGTCACCACAGTTCCTTACCATCACTGCATGGCCGAGTCACTAGTTCGGCTCCTCAGTGAAAAACGTCAGTGCATTGCTCTCGCTTCCTATTTATACCCACGGTGCGGGGCGGAGCATGAGATGCAAATCTTGCACGCCAATGGCCCATTGGCCTGTTCTCTAAATCTCGAAGCTGATAGGGGCTCTCTGAAGTGATCCCAATTCGTCGGTATAACCGACGTACGTCTCCGTTCCCTCCTTTAAGGAACGAGGGTTACCATACGTAACTGAGACGTATTCCATTGTTTTCATAATCACTAACCATAAATCATAAAAAATATCAAGAAGACACACATCAAAAAGTGTACATTATTGTATGTATTTTAGTATTTAGTATATTTAACTCACCTTTTAAGACAATGATCATGTGCGTTTAGCGCCATCACTCGACAACAGCTTTTTTGTAACTTTTTCCTAGAAAATGTTGATAGCCACTCATCGAGTCATCGCTAAATTGGACTCAGATGGCTCAGGCTGGTGTGATTGGTCTATCGCTTGGAAACAAAATGGCCATTACCATATCTGAATTAGATATGAACAGGAACAATCTTTTTTTCCACAAGTTTGTTACAACTCCTTGTGCAGGATTAAAAATGGAATTACTAACGACTTGTTTTTCAGACATTTCAGATAGGCTCTTTCTTTTGGGAGACAAAAACTCCATTTATCATGTACTTTGATCTTTACTTTACATTTAATACTAAGTGTTTGTTGAAATCCCTTACCTTCAGATTGAGCAAAAGAAATAGTGATGCAAACCATATGTAAAGAAATCACATTAAGCTTTAAGCTTCTAGTTACCGCACGATGAATATCTGGGAATAGACTCCAGACATAGTTAATTAATCTTTTATGGTATCATGAGAATATCTGAACCATTTTCAAATGTTTTGACGGATATTACCTTTTCGTGCAGACCTCAGGTGAGTTATGGTGAGCCATCCATTGAGGGAAGTCAGTCCTGATTCAGCAGAACAGAGAAACTCACTCAGTTTAAACCAGAACAGAGGGAGGGAGGGAATCTACTACATTAGCAATGACCTAGTCGGAAAAAAACAAACATGCATGATGTGGAATTATGTTATAATGTATATGTATAATGTTCAGTACCTTCAAATCATGGCAATTCCATTTCACACAGTGCCTGATAAAATATCCGTCTCCATCATGAATAAAAGATGCACAAAGATTGAAGTAATCAGATTCCATGCACCGTTGTGTCTTTTGTGTGGCGACTTGTCAGAGTCTTCTGTGTGAGGTGAATCCTCAGCGCATAGTTTAACACTCGTTTTATCAAGATAATGAGGGCATTTTACATCCAACGCTTACAAAGCTGCAGTCGTTAAGGTAATATAGGCTATCATAGACTGTATTTTGGCCTCTGCTATTAGATATTCTGGAGATGTGATGACTATATAATGTCACAGGATCTTTTCTTTTGGATCCTTTGAGACATATTCACACACACACACACCAAAAAAACCCTATTTTTAAAAAAACAGCATTGTCATTCTTTTCAGAGCAAATACAGCACATGTCTATGTAAATTAGGCTTATAGATTGTGCCCTATGACCACAATTACACAAATAATGTTTTGTATTATAGTCCGTGTAAATCAGACTGAACTTATTTTTTATTTTTTTTTAAAAAGGGATCTGTCCCAGATGAAAGATGACCAATGCTAGCGATTTCTGTGGTCTTACCGGTGGTCCTACATCATACAATGAGAGAGGTTAAAAGACGGCTGTTATCACACTCTTGCGACCAAAGAAAACCTACGATAATTTTCTGACAGTGTCATGAATTTAACATGATCATCTCACAGTGGCTGCATCCGAAAACGAAGGCAGTGACTTTGCAGGCAGCGTTTGCGCACAAAGGTACCTCACGAAACTGATTTCGGACTTTTGAAGCAGCGCAATGTTGAGTTAGATAAGTCCATACACACCATTCTCATCTCTGTACGTGCCATAACTCTGTCTGACGCACCTACCGCTAGCCTAGCTTAGCACAAAGACTGGAGGTAAACGGCTCCATCTAGCCTAGGCTACTGCTCAATAAGTGACAAAATAACGCCAACATTTTCCTATTTACATGTTGTGATGTGTGTAGTTACACTGGCCCTCATTTATCAAAAGTGCGTACACCAAATTTCCAGCGTACACCTGGCGTACACCCAAAACCACGGTGACATTGAGATTTATCATGTTTAATGTTTAATTTGTGTGACTTTACCAAAGCATTTGATTTTTAGGCATATGTATTCCTCCAGTTGCGAGCCTGGGCGCTTTAGCTGACGTTTCAGGGTTAGGCCAGGCAGGTGCGCACGGACTGGGACTGAAAATAATTCAGACTGACAAAATAATAATAATAATAATAATAATAATAATAAGGACATTCTTCTTCTTAATAACAATAACCGTCATTGATAATAAAAATCATAATAATAAGATGAATATTACAAATTGTCATGCAATTATTAATGTGAATGAATGGTACTCCACATTACATCATCATCACTATTGTACACCCCAATGTGAAGTGATAAGAAATTAAATGCTAATTTATTTTGTTTTTGTGGGTGCCTTTAATCTCACTCTTTAAACTCCCAAATAAAATTATTTCGTTTTTTTCCACTTCCCTGGTGATGGTCTTGATCTTTGCCGTCTTCCGTGTGTCCATGGCGTAAAATGAGGGCGTGGGGAGGCGGAGACATGAATATATAGGGGCGTGTTATTCAAATGATGCTCGTTTTCAGCCGCGGCATTTATCAAGGGCAGTTATTGCGTACACCTGGATTTCAAAGGTACGCACAGCTTCATAAATCAGGCGGTGAGAGGAGTGTATGCATAATCTTACGCCAACATATACGCCCGTTTCGATGCAAGATTGATAAATGAGGGCCATTGTGTACTAAGACTGACAGAAAATGAAATATTGCGATATGGCTAGGAACTATTCTCTCATTCTTGCGTAATAATCAAGGAACTTTACTGCCGTACCATGGGTGTAGCGGCGCAATGATATTACACAGCACCTGAAAATAGTCCCCAGCACACTCTCTGTGCAAGCAGGTTGTCACGTTGGATATGTTGACGGAAGTTAGCCTATTTTCAGGAGCTGCGTAATATCATTGCGCCGCTGCACCCATGGTACGGCAGCAAAGTTCCTAGATTAATTACGTACACAATGTAACTATACACATCGCAACATGTAAATGGGAAAATGGTGGCATTATTTTGTCACTTATTGAGCAATAGCCTTGGCTAGATGGAGCCGTTTACTTCCAGTCTTTGTGCTACGCTAGGCTAGCGGTGAGTGCATCAGACAGAGTTATGGCACGCACGGAGGTGAGAATGGTGTGTATCGACTTATCTTACTCTGTCGGGATATGGTAAATAAGCTAAAGTCCCAAAAAGTCAGCGTGTTCCTTTAATGCCTTCCTACCTTGGAATGCGTCCTCCAAAGACAGCATTTATCATTTTTCGGATGCACGACCTATGTCTACTGACTAGCCAATAAAAATGCAACATGATATGGCGATTTCATCAACACGACATGGCACTAAAACTTAAAACTACTTACCTCAAGCTCTATTTGCCTCTTTTCCCTAGCCATCTCCACTTTTGCTTCGTCTTCTTTTTTTCAGCGCACATAAAAACCACAATTGCCAAAGGCCGATTCTTGCTCTTGTTTACCACTAGCACATGCTGCTGATGTTTTATTCTTCTGTACGTAGCCTACAATTCAATATAGTCGTACAGTCTACATACGTGTCGTACCCAAGTTTATTAGATCGACGTCCTACAGTGTGATTAATGATCTTATAGGATTGCTGAAATGGCAAAGTCTCTAGCAGGGTTACAATACATAAAATTGTGAAATAAACTTAAGTGCATTACATTAGTAAGCGGCAGCACATCACTCTCCATATGTTGTTGTTTTTTTTTGTGTTGTTGTTGTTTTTCTCAAGATTTTCTCTCCATTTTATGACTTGATGGAGTTTGGGTTCCTTGCCACTGTCGCCTCTGGCTTGCTTAGTTGAGGACACTTAATATTCAACAATATTATTGATCTGACTGTACTGATGCTGTTGTATGAGAACTGAACTCAGCTGAGCTGGTCGATGACATCATTTTTTGCAGAACTGCTTTATAGATGAAATGTAATAATTGAGGATATTCCAATTGAGGACTTCAGCTGAGCAGCATCATTTTCCTATTATCACTGTAAAGCTGCTTTTAAACAATATCTATTGTATAAAGCACTATATAAATAAAGGTGACTAAATGGAAAACATTATTTCAAATTTTAATTTATAAAACAACACAACAATAGCGGGCTGAATTACTTAATCTTCACTAAATTAATCAATAGAACATTTTACCACAGTTTTGTCACTGCTTTAATATAGCCCAGAAAAGGGCAGTCAGATCATTAATATCAAATTTTACCCAGTGACAAGATGCTAATAAAATAATGATTCTATAAGAGCATTCAGCTATATAAGGACATTAATAAACAACCATATCACAGACCACATACAGCGACTGAAATAACTATTTTATCTATAATTTCAAGGACCATGCATTTATAAAAATATGAGAAACGTGTGATGTGCAGTGTTAAACGGGGACACTCTAAAAAATGCCTTTGAAGAGATGCGAACAGTTTGTGAGAATGGGAAAGTAATCACTGAGAAGCACATCTAGACCTCTTCTGCCATCCAATAATTCCCCTGGTTGCCATACACACAGCTGGACTTTTTAATTTATTGTGCATGATTTCAAAGTAGGGCTGTTCATTTATTACAATTATATTTAAAATAATCCATAAAAACCTTTCAACGTGTATACAGATTTAAAAATTTGTACTTATAAAAAGGATTTCTCAGAACGGTAGGACAGACTCGCCTTCAATGATATGAAATAAAACAAACAATATATGGACTTCTAAAGACATTTTGTCGACTAATCTGTCACAATAATGTAAATATTGTCATTTGGTGGCTTTTCTTTGCAAATATTGATTTGCAAATAATTGCAAATGCTTTGATTGATTAATCAGTATTTCAGTTTCATAGCTAGTCCATGCATTCATGAACTCTAAACTGGAGTTATTGTGATCCTGCATCCTCAATAAAAAAAGTTACAGTTAGTCCAGCTGCTAGAGTTCTTATCGGGTCAAGAAAATAAAATCATTTAACCCCAGTTTTATCATCTCTATACTGGTAACCTATTAAGTTCCATATCGACTGCAAAGTATTGCTACTGACCTATAAGGCCCTAAATGGTTTAGCTCATGCACATTTAACCTTGCTTCTATCACCCAACCTTCCATCACGCTCTTTAAAGGGGTCCTATTATTCCTCTTTTTACAAGTCTCAGGTGTCCCCAGAATGTGTCTGAAGTTTCAGCTCAAAATACCTCACATATAATTTATAATAGGCTACCATGTTGTAAATGCCCATTTTAGAGTGGAAGGAAAAACATGCTGTTCAACACGTTCTCACTCCCAACTCGTCACATATTGACGCTTGGTCAGGACCCCTCGCACAGGGTACCCCTTTAGCGTCATTTTCCGACGCTCCATTGATTTCAGTGAGAAACCTTTGGCATCATACACAGACGCGTTGGGCATGGAAATGTTATCGTCATGATGAAATTATATATAGAGTTATGATTTTGCCATTATGACATGTTGGAGTGTGATTCTCAATTTAATCAGCCAGCATAACAATACTTTATTTACATTTATTTATTAATTTTTTTACGTTATTTATTTAGACACGTTTGAACATATTACCCAACCCCATCCCATCCCTAAACCTACCCATGTGTGTATTATATGATATAAAACACAGGATATAACAGGCAGATACGACTGCAGGCACAACTTTGTCAAAAAGTACAAATATTCCAAGTGTTTACATAGATAGAACAATGGGTGGATGGATGGAACGGATGGAATGAATGAATGGATGGGACGGATGGATGGAAGGGACAGACAGATGGGACGGACGGATGGATGGAACGAACAAATGGACGGATGGACGGAACGAACTTCCTCGAACTTTCTATAGCTGTTCTTTTTTCTGTAGATTTTTTTTAATTAAATTATTTCCCTGTGGCTAGTTGTTTACACATGACATCAATTAGTGTTACAAAGAGCTTTCTGTGATGCACAGAATTCCCAGAAGTCTTTTATAATATTGACTGGCCGATCAGATCATGCAGAAAACAGGTGTATTATTGGCAGCGAGAACAAAGAGACTGCCTTTCACCAGGCAGCATGAATGGATTAACAATTTTCAAACTAAGTACCTCACAGTCAACACTTTGGAAGATCAAAAAGCCAATGCCAGAGACCTTCGCTGTGAGTTTTACAGCTCACAAACATGTTATAAATAATTACATGTTGCATAAACGGATTCCTGGGGAGTGTTGAAAAACATCTATATGTTCAATCCATCCTGTGGTGCCAATGCAATCTTGACTCAAAATAAAGATAGCAATATTGCATCAAACTGACTGCAATAAAAATAGTGTTCTCTGCCATTATATATGAAGTAGATTTTTAAACTAACAAAAAAAAAAAAGAAGTCTGGTCACACAGCAAAGTAATATGTGATCATGATAATATAGAAATGATGACGCTTGCCTTGAAGAGGACCTGCTGCTGCTTACATTTTTCAACATATTTAGTGTGTATTGTTGCTGTATGAGCATTAAAAAAGGTCTGAAAGTTACAAAGCTAAAAGTCCACTTAAAAGGGCGTTATTTTCTATATCAGTGCACATTGTTTCTGAACTCCCTGTTTGTAGTTCAGAAACATTGTAGTCTTGAGTTTCCTTACATAGAAGTCACAATATTCCTCATTTAAATATTTCCCGTATCCGTCAAGGTACATACGGCATATGATGGTTGAGTTGTGTTAGTAGTGTTTTAAAACCATAAACTGTAAAAAAAAAAAAAAAAAAAAAAAAAAAAAAAAACACATCAAGTGAGATTCCAATCCGAAGGGAGTGAACAAATTCAGTTTGAAGGGTACTGCGAACGGCGTAGGGAATAAGGGAACATTGATACATCACTTCACAGGAAGTGGAGAGCGAAAATGACCCAACTGTCTTTGCGCGTCACATCACCACTCTGAACAAACGATGGAGCTAACAATGAGTTTTTAAATGGCTCTGCGATGGAGGAGTTTATGTATGCATTTGAATATTCATAGTTATTATTAGAGTATTAGTAGAGTATTTATGAATGGTTATGGCAACGACTGTTACATTCGCATATTATATTGTATGAATATGTAAACAAAAATAAAAGTTTGAGAAATTGAAATGAGAAGAGGCTGAGGGTTGTCGTTTTTTACTGTACTTTATTTACCTCAGGAATGTTTACTATGCAGCTGCTTGTGCTATGAGACCGCTACAATTATTAAGACCATTTATTACATTCGCGTAAACTGTTTGTACACTTGCAAAGTTCTCAATGCTTCGGTTTACATGTGGGGACCCTCATTATGCTACTGTGTTAGTGTGAGGCTATTTTGAGCCTTGTTAGTGGTATTAACTAGCGATTTCATTTTACTTATTCTTTGCCCCATATACTAGCGTTATAAGCTAATCTGTTTTTAGAGATAAAACTCTTTACATTCGATTTTCATGAAAACGCATCCCAGAGAACGATCTACTCGATAACCATGTGTTAATTACCCCTAGGTTCATTTTTCACCAGAGTTGTCCTTTAACCAAATCATATTTTCATATTGAATGACAGTTACAGTAGGCTACAGCTTCAAATCTGTAATAGTCAATTAAATATACAGTAGTCCATGCAATAAACTAATAGTAAATAAACTACTAAAAGTAAAACGAATACAATGTTTTGATTATATTTATTAGATTGATACATACTGTGTGTTTTGTGTGTGTATATATATATTATATGGTTTTAAATTTGAAAGTAAATAACGATGTTTGTTTGCGTTATATCAATCTGCGCGACCCCATCGTTGCCTTTCTTTGATGACGTTGCAGGGCATTCCAAATGAGCGATTATTGTCAGCGAAGTCCACTTCAGCTGATATACTGTGCTCAGGGAGTAGGGAGCAGTGAACAATGTGCAGGGACCCTGGCGAATGGAACGCACCTACTATCTTCCGTTGACGTAAGTGAAGCCGCCAGTGTCCAAATATGCCGCTGCCATCTTGGGTCTCGAGTCTGCGAAGTAGAGTGCGAAGTGTAGCCGTGATATCAAGGTCCCACCCACACACCCGCCTAATCATTTTTTTGTGAAATCAACAGTTATGGAAATGTACAAATTAAAGTTGAAGCTCCAATCTCCTCCTGAAGTCCCCAAAAAATGTCAGTTGGTGCCTCATTGACGACTTCGCTCAGAGAAGCTGTCAATCATAACGACACACCATAGCACCAAATAACTAACTAAAACCTTAAACTAAAACTAAAACTTATTTAAAGAACAAACACTTGAACTAACATCAGCGTGATAAAAACTGCCTAAAATGACATAAACCATCTTTGGAAAAAAAATATTTAAAAGTGTAATTTGATTTAGTTTAGTTTGTCTACATCTTATTACATTTCATGGAGAGGGTGGGGTTTATGACCTGTACTGCATCCAGCCACCTGGGGGCGATCGAGACAGGTTGGCTTCACTTTCCAGGACTCGTGTGGCACACGTGGTTGAAACTCCTGGTTTAGGTAAGTGGCGTGATAATTCTGAAACACACTTGAAGCGGTTGAGCAATCACAAAACACTGATCCAGCAAATCATTCACAGTGCATTGCGCTTTTCAGAAGGAGGAGCTTCATAGAGACTGGAACTAAACAGAGCGTTTTTGACAGACTGGGAAGAGAGGTGCTGCTATACTCTCAGAAATAAAGGTACAAAACCTGTCACTTGGGCGGTACCTTTTCAAAAGGTACAAGTTTGTTCCTTTTAGGTATTAATATTTAGCCTAAGAAATCTAGACGCACCCTAGCGGCAGCAAATCTAATTTGCAGCCAGGGTAGTCTAGCAACTCTCCGTTGGCGTGCGAGCTGGAAAAAACAAACTCTGGTCAGGCCAATCACATCGTATAGAGTCGGTGGGCGGGGTTAACATGATGGCTGAGTTGCGGCGGTTCCGCGTGCTACTTGTAAACAAAGAAGCTGGCGAACAGCGGTCTTTCGAATTGGGTTTGGCCGCCACTCTGGAAGACTTGGAGTTAAGCTTTTCTTTGAGAAAAGAGCAAAGAATGGCACTGAAGTCATTCTTAAGAAAGGAAGATGTGTTCAGGGTTTTGCCGACCGGATACGGCAAAAGTTTAATCTATCAACTAGCTCCACTTCATCTTCTTCGTTGCTCTGGTTGGTTGTAGAGATATCATATTGCGTGCAGAGGTAATTTGAAAGACAACCGTTTATCCCGCCCCTCGGATTGAGCCCTGCCAATGGTGAGTTCCCAGACCCAACATCTTGATGTGGGTCTGGCTTGTCAGGCTAACTAATATGTACATTTAAGGTACCAATATGCACAATTTATAGGTACTAATACATACATTTAAGGTACCAAAATGTACCATTTAGGTAAAAAAAGTGTACCTTTTGAAAAGGTACCGCCCCAGTGACAGCTTTTGTACCTTTTTTTTTCCTGAGAGTGTACAATGTAAAATATGGGTAAAAGAATGGGTTTTATTTTAACATTCAAGCATGAAAATCTATTCTAGTAGACCCCAAAAACAAAATCAAGAATTTGGAAAAGTGCATAACACGTTCTCTTTAGGCCAAAGCACTGGTTGCTGTAACATACAATGGACCCACTTTATATTAGGTGGCCTTAACTACTATGTACTAACATTTTAATTAATCATTTGATACAATGCACTTATTGTGTACATACATGTTTTTACATTGTACTTACATATTAAAAAATACCTGTATGTAAATACATCTGTAATTAATTTCTGTAGTTACATTTGTAATTACACAGTTGACCCTTCCCTTACACCTAACCCTACCCTTAAACTTACCCATACCACCACACCTGTCCCTAACCCTACACGTATCCCACCTCAATATCAGCAAAAATGTTTTGCAATACAATTTGAACACAGTAAGTACATTGTACTTATTTTTTGATGTAAGTACATAGTAGTTAAGGCCACCTAATATAAAGTGGGGCCAATACAACAAATGCAAGTAGTATCCTATAGAATAAGGGCTGTGAATGGGCTATTTATTAAGTCAGTTTTTTTCTATGTATAAAACGTGAATAAACCGAATACTTACGTACTCTCTTGCATTATAGTGAAAGCAGAATAACCATATTATTAATTACAACCATAATAAAAATAGTAAAGATTAAGGCCTAGGCTTTACACTACCCCAAAATGACCACAAATCATTTAAAACCATATGGCTTGTGTTCTGAGCTCTGTGGAAAGCATCAAATCAGCTTTAAAGCTAAGGCTTATCCCAAATAATATGGTTGATCCTCTACGTATGGTCCAAGCAGATTCATAATTCCCCATTACATCTCTGAGTCACAGTCCTCTGTACTCATGTCAGTGTCATAGATGAGATCATGTGACATCAAACACTGATATGATGTGATATAACTGAAATCCGTTTGTTTTCTAAATTTTCACTTATAAACATGCAAACATATACGATTTTGTGTTGATGTAGCCTTTTAAATGCTTTTGTGCAATAACTACACATTAATTGAATTATACAGATGCTTTCTGACATGCACAAAATCAAGACTTTGGAAAAGGGCATATAAAAATAAAAACTAATTTGATTCTTGAAGCAGAAAAGGGAATATGTTTTTAATGAATGCATCCACAGCTCGGGTTTGTCACTAATCTTGTGAGTTGCCTTCATAGACTACAGATAGAGTTTTATGAAACCTCAGACAAGGTTTGTGAGCTGCTGTCAGCTCCCAAAAATCATTCAGGAAGTAACTAGCTGCCATGTCGTTTTGTTTATCATTTATAACACTTTCTTTAAGTTTAATTTAAGAATGACATGTTTTTTGTACAATGCCTCATACAAAATGACATGATTAAATCATTCAGGATCTTTTTTTAATCTTCTTCTTAAAGTTAATCTTGGTCTTATTCTTATCATCAGATGAATGTGGGTCAAGCACATGAAATGGGTTTATCCTGAGTTTTTGGAAATACTGCTATTCACTATTCTTAAGCAAGTGGGTGTTGGTGGGTGTTGGGGGGGGGGGGGGTGATAACAATTAGCAGCAATTGATCCATACATACATTAACATCTCTTGAAATACTTCAACTGTAAATCTTTAATCCAGTCAAATTTGAGGCCAGTCAAAATCCAATCCAATATACTTCAACCAATACCAATGTATTGTTAAATAAAGCAAAATAACACTTGTATTTTAAATGTATAGTATTAGTAACATAACAATTAAAATAATAAAATTTCTGAAGAAATAACCTGACCCGTCGATGCATGGACTACACTAGACCCCTGAAGGTGTGCTGTGGTATCTGGCACCAATATGTTAGCAGCATATCCTTTATGTCCTGTAAGTTGTTACGAGGTGGGGCCTCCACGGATTGGACTTGTTTGTTCGTCACATCTCACGGATGCTTGATTGGATTGAGATCTGGGGAATTTGGAAGCCAAGTCAACACCTCAAACTCGTTGTTGTGCTGCTCAAACCATTCCTGAACCATTTTTGCTTTGGGGCAGGGCGCATTATCCTGCTGAAAGAGGCCACAACCACCAGGGAATACTGTTTCCATGAAAGTGTGTACATGGTCTGCAACAATGCTTAGGTAAGCTTTACATGTCAAAAGTAACATCCACATGGATGCAGGACTTTCCCAGCAGAACATTGCCTACAACGTCTTGCGTTCTTCCCATAGTGCATCCTGGTGCCATGTGGTCCCCAGGTTAGCGACGCACACGCACCTGGCCATCCTCGCGATGTAAAAGAAAATGTGATTCATCAGACCAGCAATCTTCTTCCATTGCATGGCGCTTTCGGTGGTGGACAGGGGTCAGCATGGGCACACTGACTGGCTTGCAGCTATATGCAACAAAGCCCCATACTCAACAAACTGCGATGCGCAGTGTATTCGGACACCTTTCTATCAGGACCAGCATTAATTTCTTGAGCAATTTGAGCTACAGTAGCTCGGACCACACAGGCCAGCCTTCGCTCCCCACGTGCATCAATGAGCCTTGGCCTCCCATGACCCTGTCGCCGGTTCACTACTGTTCCTTCCTTGGACCACTTTTGATAGATACTGACCACTGCAGACCGGCAACACCCCACAAGAGCTGCAGTTTTGGAGATGCAAATTAGCTCTGAGGGGAAATATGAATAATTATTCATAACTCATTATGATTATTCATTATGATTAATTATGAATATTTGAATCAGTTAACTAGATTAACTTGATGTAGCTACATTAACATTACAATCATTCAATCCGTTTGTCCTAAGGACGTTCAGTATTGATTATTAATTTATTTCTTAGAAAAGGATATTTTTCATGGCCACAGGTAAATTCAAAGAAATAATTATTTTTCTAAGCGCCTAGAGTGCATAGCAAGATCGATCATTTAAGGGACAATATGTTTGCAGGCACGGAGTAAGGACCAATATATATTGTGCACAAACTTTAATAGCTACATCACGGAACAAGACTATAACTAACATTCATGACATGCACAATATACATGACAAGAGGTAAGGTTAAAGTGGTTGGAGGGAAAAGGGTCAGAACAGATTGATGAAGTTATGCAGAAAGTCTAGAACCTTTGGGAAGAACCACCATTAATAAACGTCTTTGTCTGAACAAAGAGTTTACAGTTTTACTAACTACACAGCGATTTCTGTTTCGTACTTTACTTGCATTTAGCCTGAGCTGTAGAAGACCGCCCGAGGTGAAATCGCAGGAGAAAGTTTGTGGGTTCCGTCCGATGGCTTTGATGTGGCGATCAAGTTCTTCTGCATTGGATGAAGAAGAAATTATGAGCTTGCGTGGTTGCTTCGAATCCATTGAGGATGAGAGGCCTTGTGAGGCCTTTGTGAGGCCTTTGGCTCGGTGTGGGTAGAGGCCTGCCATGTTGAAACAAGCAGCCAGGACAAGTCCCATATCCCCTGCTCTTAGTAAACTCTAGATCTAGATACAATCCGTAATCCCTTCCAGCTCTGTAAAGCAGGAGGTCAAAACAGGGTCTGAACGAGCTGAGGTAATCTGGGGTGCTGGGATAATTTCCGGAAAGGTCAGAACCTTATTGTGGAGTTGAGCTCACTCCATGACCACAGACAAGGAGGTGAGGGGCAGTTTTGTTGCCAATCTGGATAAAGTACTGTTAGCAAAGCAGAAAGCAGGAATTTAAAAGTTTTTTTTTTTCTTCACAAGTCTGGCTGCTCAAATGCATTCCTTGTCCAGCCTCTGAACTTCATATGAGGGTTTGCCCTCAAATCGTTTTTGCAAGAAAATGTCACGGACATCTGTGTCACGCCAAGACTAGAATCTGAATAATGAAATGACTGGTGGAGCAGAATGAATAGAGATGAAGTAGACTGGGATGCATGCTAGATCAATTTTTAGATTTTTAGATTGAAGGATTATAATCGTATATTGCACATGTTGTGGGGGAAATAAGGCAGTTTTGGTATGTGAATATACATAAAAATGTTTCATATTTACTCTATTTCCATCAGACACAGAGATCTATATTGAGCTTACCATTGACCTTTTCAATATATGCAGCATAAAATGGAGGGTCAATTATTTAGCATTGGTCATTACGGTTGTATGTTTGAGACGTAAACACACTTGACCCCTCAAACTAGAGCAGCAATCGAAGCGTAAACATTAAACCTGTCATCTCATTAGAGGAAGTGAAGCTGACCACAGGATGGACGGTGCCTGTTATCAAAAGCAAAATAGGCTGCCCTTCTGTTGAATTCCCAAAATTCATTACAAAACTGAAAACCACGACACCGAGCTGTCAAAGAGTAACCGCTGCCATTACGTGTCTAAGTCCTCTAACAGGGATTCAACTCGTTAAATAAGAGCAGTATTGATTTGGGACAGCAGGGGTTTACAGGAAACGTGGATCATGGCCGTTTGAACTGGGAAATCCTTTGGAAAGAGGAGGTGTAATGAGAAGGATGTCAGAACGTTTGTTAGACAAGAAAGATCATGATACTTCAAAAACAAAAGTTAGTAAAAAAAAAAAAGGAGCAAAAAGTGCAAAAGAGGCAAAGTTATAGGTTATATTATATTTGTATGTAATTTATGAAAACAGAAAAATACTGTATAAATAATAATGAATTTCCTGTATAAAAATGAGAATTACTGTAATTTGTCATTAATGATATAATCCTTAAAATACCAGTTAAGTTTATTTACAGATATTGTTTGCAATTTTACATAGTTTTAAACATAATTCAAAATTACAGGAAAATACTGTAAACAATTTAGAGTTATTTTCCGAAGAATTAGGATTTTTTTACCGTGCAGATCAATTAAATAAACTATTGAGAGTGTGAAAAGATGGCTTGTTTTCTAAAATATTGAAGAAATGTCCACATAAAACTAATATTGTTTTTTATATTGTTTATGAAGCAGTACATCTAGTTCTTGCATTGCTTCATAACACTGTGAAATACAAAAGAGCAACATCTCATCAACAAATATAATAAATTAATGATGACAATGTTGAGGTGACACAAATATTTATTTTGAAATGTTAATATGCATGCAAGCTGTCATTAGGACAATATCTGTCAAAGTAAATCATGTTCAGTTATAGCCTTGTGCACAAATTCTAAACATTACCATACAAAATGTTCACACAGCTTGAAATCTGTCACTGTACATTTTTTGTCTTCTCTTTTTACAACAATGCATGGCCTCACAAACTTCTGCTGAGACAAATAATTCAGGGAAGCCATTCGCCATCCGCATTGCTGAAGGACAATTACAACGCAAACAAACAATGTTTATTTTCCCTGATGTTCCTTTCTTTAACGCCTCAAAGTATCCTATGGATCTAATCAGTTTAATGATCTCAAAACTCTTGTGGAGAGTGTGAACGTGTGTGTGTTTTGCTCTCAACCCTCAAGCTATAGGCTCTTATTATGGCTATTTGTCAGACTGCTTAACACTTCACCGACGTCACCTATATTAAAAACACATTTTGAATGTCCCTCATTTGCAGCTGTTTGCTTGGCTCCTTTTACATTAAGCAGAAAAAGAAAAAAAAACCCTGTGTTTTTTATTACTGTATAGGACAGCTAATTGACATGGCATTATGAATATGCAATGAAGTAAAATCAAAAACCTGCAACCCTACATAGTGATTAGGAAAATGTATGAAAATTAAATGAAAACAAAATGATAATGATATTTTAAATTTACTCATGCCATCCCTGCATGGCCAAAAGTGATTGGAATCTTTGCCCTTTATTTAAACGTTTCATCCAATATTTATTCTATATTTTGTATGCATGCTGTGAAGTTGTGCCTGGAGTCTAAAACTAATGTATGTGTTCCACGTTTCAATTGTATCATTTGTCATGATGCAATAAAGCATAACAAATTGTGCGGATATTATCTTGGCCATATCATTGGTCAAACCAATATTGCACTCTATTCCCAGCCTATATAATTCAATAAATCATGTGTCAGGTATTAGCTATATTATTAGATGTTATTTTGTAATTTGGAAGTGGGGGGGGGGGGGGGGTCACATTATGAAATAAATGCTTTTCTCCAAAACATGTTGGCCATAATTATTGGCACGCTTTTATTAAATACTTTTTGCAACATCCTTTTACCAAGAGAACAGCTCTGAATCTTCTTCTATAATGCTGGACTAGTTTGGAGAACACCTCACAAGAGATCATAGACCATTCTTTCATACAGAGCCTTCAGATTCCCAGATACATGCATGTTGTTGCTGCTTCTCAGGTAACCCCACTCATTTTTTAAAGGGTTCAGGTCCGGGGACTGGGATGCTCATGGCAGAAGCTTCATTTTGTGCTCAGTGACACATTTTTTGTATTGATTTTGATGTTTGTCCTGGTGGCCCATTGTAAGATTTCTAGATGAAGCCGTCAGGTTGATTTTTTGTCTGTTGGAATTTGCTATAATCCATGATACCATGTATCTGAATAAAATGGTCCAGGATCTCCAACAGAAAAATAGGGCCACAACATTAAAGATCCTGTAGATTTAACCATGGACATGGGGTACTTTTTATCCCTGTGTGCACTAAACACATCTAGTGGGGTTGCTGCCAAAAAGCTCTTTTTTAGTTTCATCCGACCATAGAAGCTGGTCCTGTTTAACGTTCCTGAATATGCTGGAGTTTATGGAAAAGTGAGGAGGATTTTTCTTAAAACCCTCCCAAATAACATATGGCGATGTAGGGGTTGTTTGAAAAAAATTTTTTCTTCTGACTTTCCTCATATTTATACACCTGTGAATCAAGATGCCTTAGCCAGACAATTTCATGATCCTAGTCAACCGGGTGTGCTAAAAAAATTTAAATAGTAATGGGAATATACTTATACACTCACCTAAAGGATTATTAGGAACACCATACTAATACTGTGTTTGACCCCCTTTCGCCTTCAGAACTGCCTTAATTCTACGTGGCATTGATTCAACAAGGTGCTGAAAGCATTCTTTAGAAATGTTGGCCCATATTGATAGGATAGCATCTTGCAGTTAATGGAGATTGGTGGGATGCACATCCAGGGCACGAAGCTCCCGTTCTACCACATCCCAAAGATGCTCTATTGGGTTGAGATCTGGTGACAGTGGGGACCATTTTAGTACAGTGAACTCATTGTCATGTTCAAGAAACCAATTTGAAATGATTCGAGCTTTGTGACATGGTGCATTATCCTGCTGGAAGTAGCCATCAGAGGATGGGTACATGGTGGTCATAAAGGGATGGACATGGTCAGAAACAATGCTCAGGCAGGCCGTGGCACTTAAACAATGCCCAATTGACACTAAGGGACCTAAAGTGTGCCAAGAAAACATCCCCCACACCATTACACCACCACCACCAGCCAGCACAGTGGTAACAAGGCATGATGGATCCATGTTCTCATTCTGTTTACGCCAAATTCTGACTCTACCATCTGAATGTCTCAACAGAAATCGAGACTCATCAGACCAGGCAACATTTTTCCAGTCTTCAACTGTCCAATTTTGATGAGCTCGTGCAAATTGTAGCCTCTTTTTCCTATTTGTAGTGGAGATGAGTGGTACCCGGTGGGGTCTTCTGCTGTTGTAGCCCATCCCGCCTCAAGGTTGTGCGTGTTGTGGCTTCACAAATGCTTTGCTGCATACCTCGGTTGTAACGAGTGGTTATTTCAGTCAAAGTTGCTCTTCTATCAGCTTGAATCAGTCGGCCCATTCTCCTCTGACCTCTAGCATCAACAAGGCATTTTTGCCCACAGGACTGCCGCATACTGGATGTTTTTCCCTTTTCACACCATTCTTTGTAAACCCTAGAAATGGTTGTGTGTGAAAATCCCAGTAACTGAGCAGATTGTGAAATACTCAGACCAGCCCGTCTGGCACCAACAACCATGCCACGCTCAAAATTGCTTAAATCACCTTTCTTTCCCATTCTGACATTCAGTTTGGAGTTCAGGAGATTGTCTTGACCGGGACCACACCCCTAAATGCATTGAAGCAACTACCATGTGATTGGTTGATTAGATAATTGCATTAATGAGAAATTGAACAGGTGTTCCTAATAATCCTTTAGGTGAGTGTATTTTATCCATACGAATTTCTAGGGGTGGCCAATTGTGCCCAATGAGAAAACATTCATTTCATAATGTGATTGTGTCAATGGACCAACACTTGAGACTCCTGCTGAGCTGAGTATGGAGGATCTGTTTTGAAAGCAAATGTGCATTTTCCAACATTATAACGATCCCAAACACAAGAAAGTTGTGCTCAATGAAAGTGTTCATGCTCAGCATTTTGAAGTCTTTAAGTGGTCTCCTCAGTCCCCTGACCTTAAAGCCATTGGAACCCTTTGGGAAATTATAAACGTGAATTGTGATATGTCATGCAGGTCTTCCAATGATGCTAAACTTTGGGTAAAACTTAAGCAGGATTGGAAAGAAGTTAAGCATGACACATGTGCAAAGTTTAGTGAGTTTAGCCCATGGAGAATGGCTGCTGTAATCAAAAACAAGGGAGAACCAACAACAAATGTATAAATGATTCCAGTGAGCTTTATGTTTTATGCCTTTTTTGCATAATACAATAAAACCCATTTTTAATTACATCTTGGAGTTTGCCTTTCTGAACAAATAATTGTCATTTAAATACCTTAAATCAAGTTTAGAGTATACTTCTTTGCAATATAACAATCCTCATATCCTCATATTTATGTTGTGCAAATATCCCATCCGGACATCACTTTTGGCTTCTACTATGACTTTCTTTTTTTCAGATAAACTGCTTAAATTGTACATTTCATTGTATAATTTTCTATTAAAGACTTGATTCCAGTACTGTTTCCGATCATTCTTATAGAGATGGAAGGCCAGAATTTTTGAGTTTCTTACCAAAGGACAGTTTTTTCAAGATAAGATGACCCTGACAGCTTCCATCTTTCCATAACCTTCTTTTTTGGCTGATTGAAAACTATTTCTGATGTTCAAGGCGAGCCAGAGGGTCTGGGTAGCGGAGAAAGATTGAAGCGGTTGTGTTCCGGAACACCTATTATTTTTTTTTGTTGTTTTCTGAGAAGAGTGTTTAAGTGTTTGCTCTCAGGCATAACAGCAGAACCTTTACTTGGATTCAGGCTGGCAGACAGTCATCTGTAGCACACGGTCTCCCTCCACATGACAGACAGGCAAACGTCTCAGCAAGGTTTTACATTTATTACCTTTTAAATGAGAGTGGAAAAGCATACAAACACAGCATGTGTCTCTTACATTAAATATTGAAATACTTTTGTAATTCACCTTTTCCCCACCAAACACAGAATTTCCGTGATTCCGTGTTTTCACTGTTATGTGGTAGCTATTACATATCTTCTGAAAGAGTACAGAATCTCGGATCAAAACGCAGGAAAAGAAGATGCAGAAATAAGCGATACCTAATGTAATCATATGCATATGTAAAATAACACAATCGCCAACATTAAACAGCATATACATCAAAACTTTTATGTCGACCCAGGGCGAGCTTTAGGACTGTGAAGCTTTGGGGGTGTTGATTGACTACCTATTCCATCCATGATTTAGTCATCTTCTGATGGAATCTGATCTGGATGCACTCTCAGAAAAAAATTGGTACAGTGGAGGTACAATTTTGTTCCTTGGGGAATGTACCTTAAAAAGTTCACAATTGGTCCTTAGGATACAATTATATCATTGTTTTCCGCTACTTAGGAGGTACAAAATGTACCCTTACCCACCCCCAGTGATGGCCACTTGTACCTTAAAAGGTACAGTTTGGAACTCTTTTTGAGAGTGTGCAGTCTTTGACAAAAATGTGATTCTCACCTTTTGGCTCAAAATGTAGCTTTTTTTAAAATTAAATTTACCCATATTTAAGAGTTGATAAAAATAATGCATAAAGCTAGAATATAATAGAAACAAAATTGATATATTACATGTTCACAGATATTCATACAACATATTCTGGGGGCCATGAAATTGTGAAAATGATCAAAAACGCTGACGGTGGCTGGCAACTTAAAAAAAAAAAATGCTGGCGGGGAAAGAGTTAATAGTTGACAAAGACAAATGTTGCACTCTTTACTTTTTCATTGAGCTTTCTTCGTCTTTCTTAAAAGTAATGCATAAATTATTTTTGGAGCAAAACTGAAAAATGACATTAAACATGAGGGCCGTCTCAGTTCTAAGACAAATTTGCATTCATACAACTCTACAATACAAAAAGTTGGATAAGTTTATGGTATATAAAAGTGATTTGTAGTAGATTGTGTCTGTATGCATTTTTGGAAAAAACTTTATAATAGCTGCATGCAATTAATCGTTAGTTAAGCATTAGTAAATAGTCAATTCATAATTTATAAAGCATTATTATACTTCAATAAGCAGTTTATGCAGTTTTATTATAGATATTCCTATAAAATCAAGAATAAAACATTTATAGCTGTATTTATAAATTGCTTTTTATTGTCTATTAATGCTTTTATTAATGATAAATTAACCATTTACTAATGCTTAACTAATGATTCACGCATGCAGTTTTTATAAAGTGTTACCGTATTTTTGTTACAATTAAACAGAAAAGTGTGTGTGTGTGTGTGTGTGTGTGTTATCTCAATTCTGTGTGTTTTTTACGGGATGTTTGCAACATAAGGAGAATGAGTCTCAGTGGGGAATCTGTTATGCTCTTTTGATTTATGACTGCACGTTGTCTCATTTCGCAGCATACTGACAATTTTTCTGCAATAATTGAAGTAAATGATGAAGTTGTTCTCCTCTTCTGCAATACAATTATAGTGTTGGGCCTAAGGACACAGCTATAATAGAATTAATGTCCTCTGTAAAGTCCAACAGACGTACAACAACAACAGCCACACACAAGCGCTCACACACTTAGCTATATCATTCTCACAATTCAGGCCATAGATTTTTTTGAATACAGCTTATACTGTACTTGCTGTTTAACATTTAATCAACCCTGAATATAAAATGCCAAAGTTCTTTGGATGAAAGACCTAATACAACAAAATATTTGGGCATTATACATATACATATATTGAAGTCTAGTTTCACGTTACTTTCACGTGCACCGCCGCAGCACACACATAGTCTAGAACAGAGCCATTGGCTAGAGAACCGAGAGCGCAGCGCGGATCATATGTGCGAGTCAGCGCATACAACAAAACATATCGGATCCATTTAAATTCTGCACAGAATGCTGCATTTCAAAGCGATATGGAGGAGATTATGATGATAAACGGTTAGAAATTAGGAGGATACTCTGGCTTTACCAAACCGAAAGGTTTTAGTCAAATTGTGGTATTAACGAAACGCTATTGGCTGTTTTAAAAAGGGGAGGGGCTGCAAACAGCTGGAGCGGTTTCAGGTGAAATTACGTCAACACATTGAACAATGCTGCGTTTCAAAGCACTTCAGTGGGCCTTAAATAAACTAAAATAAACAAAAAAATTACTTGCTATAAAACAAACAATAATGAAAATAAAATGGTTTAAAAAAGTATTTTATTCTATATTTATATATTTTAACATTTGTTTCATTTCAGCTAGTTGTCAATGAAACATCTAATTTTCATTTAGTTTACTCTGATGTACAAAAATAACAAGCTACAACTGAAAATAATTGACAAAGACACAACAAAATCTGGCAATGATCGATGTGGCAAGACAAATTACCCATAAGCCATCTCTTATTTGCATAAAGTCAGAATTGTCAATTACAAAAAGTCCCCACAAAGATGGCAATATCTGAAATGTTTTGGTTTGGTCCCTCTGAGGAAAACAGCTTATAAATCACACCAAGTGATGTTTTTTTTTTGTTTTTGTTTTTTATGCAAAAAAGTTTTCTGTGATGGGTATAGTGTAAGGGGAGAGAATATACAGTTTGTACAGTATACAGTGTCTATGTCTATGGAAAGTCCCCATAAAACATGAAAACAACATGAGTGTGTGTTTCGGTTTTGTACCACTGTACACCATAAAGATGATGTCCTGACTACTAGAGCTCAGCCTGAAGTATAATCACACACTCATTGCTCACTTGAAGCTGAGGAACAAAATTGCTTGGTGATTTTCAAATGAGGAGAGTGCCAGTGAAGGCAAGACTGTGTGCTTTGATATAATGTCTTTACTGAATGAAAATTATGCCTTTTTTATGTAAATTTTCAGGGATTCAAAATAGGGCCATTATATTCTTGAACAAAAAGTCACATTTAAGATAAAATAATTAAATAATTGTGCCCCTATTATGCCATTTTAAAGGTTCCTAATTTTGTTTTGGAGATACTACAATAGGTTTACATGCATAAAATATATATATTTTTTATGTATCGTAATATACATTACAGCAACACCTGATTTCTCAAAGAGTCTGAAAATGGTTAATTCGAAGACTCGGTCTCTCGAAACCCCTCCTTTCCTAAAGCCTACTCTGGTCTGATTGGTCAGATGGTCCAGTCTGTTGTGATTGGTCTACCGCTTACAGTCTATGCTAGAAACAAAATGGCCATTGCTGTATCTCAAATTCAGCTCCAGAGGCTTCCTCAGCATTTGATACACATACAAACAATAACGATGGTGTCGGTTTTATCAATTCAAGCCCTCATCCTTTTGAAGTGCATGTTTCTCGACATGTCGACAAACCAAACACTTCTATGCCTCAGCTACAGTGTGTCAGAGTCAATAAAGAATGGATCCAAAAGCAGAGGTTGACAGGATAACAACAGTCTTTAATGAAAATATAAACAAGGCAGTCTGTCGTTAAGGCACACAGAACTGGTAAAACAAACTGAGAAGGCAGCTGAGATGATCCTGTCTCGAAGAGGAGAGAGATCGGGACACCAGTAGAGGTGGAGGATAGTTCTTGAGAATAAATCACAGTCAGGAACAGAGGACCGCGAAGGTACTCTTGCAGCAAATGCAGAACTCAGACTAAACTTAGGCGCAAGGCTGTATCAGACAAACAAGACCAGGTGAGCACTTCCAAAGCAAATCAGACATGAAGAAAGCAGCAGTCGTAACGCATGACATGAAACAATGATCCAACAAGAGGCAGTAAGAACAAACACTAGATAAAGGGTAAGCACTCAAACAAAAGTGGGAACAGGTGTCATCGCAAGGCAGCGAGGCGCTGATGCAGGTAGGTGCAGGTAGACAGAGAAAAGATGAGCCTAACGAGCGAGTGAGAAAGTGTGTGTGTGTGTGTGTGTGTGTGTGTGTCTGAAACAATCAGGAAGGAGAGTGAGTGAAGAAAAGGATAGTGAGAAGCAAAGAGAAAGAACCTGACACATGACACAGTGTTTAAGGGCAGCCAATGAATATTATTCATTGCCATTACCCAACCCTATGTATTTAAACTTTGGCGTATAACTCATCCCTCAACATTTATGCTACAGACTTAAATTACAACCCAAATGATGTGGCTTGTTAAGGGGAGGTGCTCTAATATGTTTCCCTTGTTGTTCCCCCTAACAAGGGGGGCAGTCGTGGCCTAATGGTTATAGTGTCAGGCTTGTAACCAGCGACCTCCTCCACCCCCAACTGCTCCCCGGGGCCACAGCAATATGGCTGCCCACTGCTCCGGGTGCGTGTTCACGGTGTGTGTGTGTTCGCTACTGTGTGTGTGCACTTGGATGGGTTAAATGCAGAGCACATACAATTCCCAAAAATCATTCAGAACAACTCAGCAAAACTCAACACCGCTTTGGGGTTGTGAATAGCTTGGATGTGGTATCCACGGCATTCACAACAACATAGCGGTGAGTTTTGCATTGGCAAACACCACTCACATATTCATGAGACAATGTGAAACAAAATGTGAATGTTGGAAGACTATGTAGAGAACAAACATATTCTTCATTTAACAAAATAATAGACATGACCCATATAATAAAAAAATCATCAGTTTTATCTTTAAAACGTTAGCTATGAAACTGCCTGTAAACCTTTTACATTAACAAATTCATTATACATAAAAACAAATTAGTCACAAATATCTAAATCTAAAAGTAATAGTGACAGTAAGACTTCAGGGTCTTATCATCACAGCTTACTGAAGCTGCTCAGGTAAAAACTATACTAATCTCCAAGGCTTCCCGCATTTCTCTGCAAATTGTTGTAGATGTCAGATTATTTGGGGGCTTTAACCTTCTTTATTCCTGCCTCCAGCTGTTATTCATAGTACAAGATTATATTATCACATGACAACAGACTCTCCCAGAGGACCAGCCCATTCTCACCCATGCTTTTGAATAAAAAAAAATTATGCATAAAATGTGAAGTCGCTTTAGAGATAGAGCTAATGATGCAGAAATTAGCATAAATTAGAAGATGCATCTAAATATGGATAGCCTATACACCACAACATATTAAATACATAAAGGAACTTCTAAGGAGACCAAAAATGCATCCATGAGTTCAAATTAAGATAAAAATATTCAATATTTGTATTTTCTGATGGAAATTAATGTTTAATTAATGTTAAAATATGAGGTGTTTTTGTAAATGCATATAGTCATATCTATGCAAATAGATGCATTTCATGCATTTGCATCTAAATAGGGTTATGCAGGATTACATATTGAATACACAACTACTAAGGAGTAGAAAATAAATTATTAATAAAGATTTTTAATTTCTAAAGGAAATACCAATGCCAAAAAGCAAAAAAGGAACAATGTCTTTGTAAATGTATATAGTTAAATAGATAAATATAACATTTATTTAATCTATTATAATCTAGAGCAATCACATTTTAATAGCCGAAAGAAATAAAAACTATTAGAATTCAGAGTGCAAAGAGTGGCAATGACATTATTGTTACAGTCAATGGGACATTTTTAAACTTTAAAAATAATATTTGAGCAATATTTATACTCACAGCTTTGCCTTACAAGCACTGCAATTAAACAAACAATGTGATGTGCAGAATGGTTGAGAGGACATGTAAAACCTGCCATGTTTATGTCAATTACGCATTTGAGCAGCTAATGTTAATTGCAGTTGGGAGCTAACATTTAAACTGCAGCACATGTTCACATCAATTTGAGTTCAGTACATAAACAGGCACAAGCGCGAGATAAGCATACTTTTATCTCATGGTCAATTGTCATTGAAATTGACCCTCAGTGCCTTATTCTCCAGTTTGATTAAGAATAACCAGTGACAGAATCACATAAAGAGTGCAAAACCCATCATGTGCATCCATATCTGAAACACAATCTTTTCAAAAGACGACCAAACCCTTCAAAATACACAACTGAACATGGCTTACAGACCTAAACCACACAATTCTAGCCTATGTCAAGTTGCCTTTATTTATATAGCGCTTTATAAAATACAGATTGTTTCAAAGCAGCTTTACAGTGATAAACAGGAAAATAACGATCAGTGATGCAAACAGAATTCCATTCTGCTGTAAAGCAGCCCTAAAAAAAGACTACGTATTTACTCACAGTACTCAAGACAGTTCAAAAAGAAGGTCCAAAGGAAGATGATCAAGATTCAAAAGGTATAAAACAAGGGAAGGGGAGAGCGGGGCACAACTTAACACTTTTTGACTTTCTCATTTTGTGTAAATCCACTTGGGGTTCATAGTATTTACTTTTTCCCACATTAATTTCACACTTGTCCAGTACAATTATTTGGTTTTGTTCAATTAATACGGTGTATACTTTTTTCTTAATTTACCCCAAAAAGAATGGAAGTGAAATGTGACAACATGCCCCATATGTGGGGTACATTGTAACACGACCAAATGACAGTTTAAAATGTTATCTGATATAATCCAAAAAATATCCAAGACAAACTAAAATATTTTGTCAATAAAATACAATTAACTTTTTTAATCATTAAAAATATACTAATTTTTGAGTTTGACAACAAACATGTCGCTAAATACAACTAAACAGCATAGTTAAAAACATAATTAATCATTTCTGAACATTAACTCTCAGTCATTATTCACCTTTTTCTCATTGTTTCTCAATATAATTCATAAAAGTATAGACTAGAATAGCACAGTTCTAATAGCGGCTCATTGTAACGCAGTGTTACAACACACCCCACCTGCACATGGGATTTAAGCCCAGCTCGTGTCTTCTGCTGCGGTTAGATCAGCATTAAATAACTTTATCAACTGTTAAATAACAGATATAAGATTACATAAATATCAGATTTGTCTTATTTTAAATAAACTTAAAAGGAACACTCCACTTTTTTTTGTTTTGAAAATAGGCTCATTTTCCAACTCCCCTAGAGTTAAACAGTTGAGTTTTTACCGTTTTCTAATCCATTCAGCCGATCTCCGGATCTGGCGGTAGAACTTGTAGCATAGCTTAGCATAGATCATTGAATCTGATTAGACCGTTAGCATCGCGCTCAAAAATGAACAAAGACTTTCAATATTTTTCCTATTTAAAACTTGACTCTTCTGTAGTTACATCCAGTGTTAATTTGACAGCATATTTTGATTTAGTTTTAGTCATAGTCTTTTGACCTAAATGCCATTTAGTTTTAGTCATATTTTAGTCACCTGAATTGTTTTTAGTTTTAGTCTAGTTTTAGTCGACTAAACATCATAAGATTTGTAGTCGACTAAATCTACAGTAGATTTAGTCTCCTAAAATCTAATGAGTTTAGTTCAATTTGAATACATTAAGCATTTAAGAATTATATAACCGACTGTCACTTGAACTGACATTTTGACATAATTTTGTTTTTGACATTAAAAATACACGAAACAGAGCTCAATTCACTTTTTTGTTTGTTTTTAAAAACATCTATATAGTTTTTATAACTTTGTATTTCTGTTTTAGTTAGTATATCACGTTAAGCTAAAGCTTCAAATAAGCTTGTTTATTTATTTTTTTAATTTCAAGTAACAAAGATTTTTTTTTAGTTAACTATTATAACCCTGATACTTTATTTAATATGTGTCAAATACTGGTCTTTCCTTCTGACTATGAATTAAATGGGAATTAAATTAAATACAGTTTATTGTGTAAGCAAAAACGAATATATAATGCGTGACTTTTAATTATAAACCAGCTGGAAATACACCGGGACTCTTATTTTGAAATATCGCCTTACTATTGCAGTTGCAGCTGCTCATTCAAGTTCAGATGAGGAGATAAAATATGCGTTGTTACAACCGTCTAAAACACATTACTATATAAACATTGTAAAGTAAACATTGTCATTATTCATCAGCATTAGTTCATAAACAATTGCCTGGCATAAATGTGTGTTATTCATTGATTGTGAGCCGCTCTGGAGCGCTGGATTGGGGATGTGTGAGCCTGTAGAAGTGCAACAGCGCCGTGTTTTCCAGCGGTTAGATCAGCACGTCCAAATCAAATGTGTGCATCTGTTACACAGGACATCAGTTCTGACTGGATCTCTTCCCTAATCGTCCCTCCCTAACATTTCCGTCTCGTTTTTATTTGTTGACGAAAATGACAGTTGATTTTCGTTATAGTTTTTGGTTAATCAACACTAGTTTTTATTTAGTTATCGTCTCGTTTTTGTCAGTGAAAAAAGGTTGTTGATGAAAATTATTCGTCAACGAAATTAACACTGGTTACATGTGTACTAAGACCGACGGAAAATGAAAAGTTGTGATTTTCTAGACAGATATGGCAAGGAACTATTATCTCATTCCTGCGTAATAATCAAGGACCTTTGCTGCCGTACCATGGGTGCAGCGGCACAATGATATTACGCAGCACCTGAAAATAGGCTAACTTCCGTAAACATAACCAAAGTCATAACCTGCTTGCACAGGCTGCTAGCTGGGGACTATTTTCAGGCTAACTATTCTGCAGAAAACTATTCTGCTTCCAAGCCAGTAGATGGCGATGCCACTTTGTAAAGAAACACTACGCACAAACATAGACTGATTATGTAATACCCATTCGCATGACATCACCGTTTTCACAGAATATCACAGAATTTCAAATATACAAAGATAATGGGCCCAAGGGTGAACAGGTGTGCAGATTAAATGAGTCTCCATAGAAACTAATGGTTGGCGGAACAAAGGAAAACAGGAAACAAAAAACTGAGGAATACAAACTAAAAGTCAAGGAAAATGGCAACAGCTTGATTCAGTTCAGTTAAATAACTGTGTAAAGTTCATCAACTCAGTTATAAAAGACATTAGGGATTTATTTACTTTGAACCAGTTCAATGTTGATTTCATTTAATTCAATAATGTTGATGTTGCAAAATTTGTCAATATGAAACCAAGTCGAATCAGCTTTAAAGCAGCGCTGCTCCTATGTGATGACAACGAACAAGCCTGCATGCTGGTAACCATCAAAAACAGTTTGATAATGCTTGTACCCTCACTTTTCATGCCATTTTCTATATAGTGAATATCACAGTGCACTACATAGAGACCAAGCAATTTCTCCTAATATAATTAATGCAATTACACTGCCACTCCTATTGTGTTCAATCGACACAACACAAAATTATTTTATTTACAAATACTATAACATGTGTGAATTGACTGCTATGCATATTAATAATCTTTCTATATCAAATGACTGACCATCTGGACGCTGGAGCTGCAACCTACCTGATCTGAAAGGAGAGAAATCATAGTTCTCAAGAAACACAAATGACAAGCGTCATTACTCCATTAAATGTGCAGAACAGAATGTGTTGCTCAACTCTGAAAACGTCTGTTCATGCATCAATAGTCCTAAATGTGAGCTAATAACTGCATATAGATTAAATTCACAGTTGTAAAAACACTGTTCAACTGGCCCCTGATAGAGAACAACACCTGGCTTGTGGCTCCCAGGAAAATTGAGATCTAGACCACAAACTTACAGGTTGTGTTTTGCATGAACTGATAAAAGAGACCGGCTTTTGCCACAGATGTTTATTATGTTTATTATGACTCATGCAAACAGCATTAATAAACCCGTGGGGACAAGTGGCTGCCCCAGAATTCCACAGGTAATTGGCCGCCTAATCAATGTTACATTATTCTACATGTGTTTATAAGATGTGACAGACTGTTAATTTAATTTGTTTTATTAATATTCATTAACTCAAAGAAAGCAAGGCACTGACCAGGGGTGCGTTTCCCAAAAGCATTGTTAGCCAACTATGGTCACAAGTTCCGTTGTTACCAACATAGTTCAACGATTTGGCATTTCATGAAACCGTAGTTCCAACAAACATTTGCAAACAGCATCGCAAACTTACATGTTTTTGGAACTATAGCTCTCGAACTTCTTGTTAAAATGCCATGTGGACTTAAATAGATCATGTTCTTGGGCACAATGAGAAAGCTAACATTCTATGTTTCATCCCATTTAAAGACATACATTTTATATTTTAGCAAGTAAATAAACAGTGCATGAGCATTAACACATGAGTATGACGTATGAAACGTATGACGTATGAAAGGACCCGGATCAAACATCAAATAAAGTAAAAGGACAGGGAACAAAATCAATGAAGTAGTCCTCAGTTCATTACAGCACCATGTCAGAAAAAATACGTTATGTGGAGAAAGATGCATATATACGCAGAGGTGTCAAACGTATTCACATTCATTACTCAGGTAGAAGTATAGATACTAGGGTTTAAAAAGACTTCTGTAGAAGTTGAAATATCAAGTTTTTTACTCAAGTAAGTGTAAAAGTACTAGTTTCAAAACTACTTAAAGGGTTAGTTCACCCAAAAATGAAAATTCTGGAATTAATTCCTCACCCTCATGTCGACCGACACCCGTAAGACAAATGAAGATATTTTAGATGAAATCCGATGGCTCAGAAAAGCCTCCATTAGCACAATGTACTTTACACTCTCAAAACCCATAAAAGGTACTAAAGACTTCGTTACAAAGTCCATCTCACTATAGTGGTTTTACAATAACTTTATGAAGCGACAAGAATTAGTTTTTGTGCGCAAAAAAGACCTAAATAACGACTTATATAGTGATGACCGATTTCAAAACACTGCATCATGAAGCTTCGAAGCGTTATGAATCAGCGAGTCGATTCAGTGGTTTGGATCGCCAAAGTCACGTGATTTCAGCAGTTTGGCGGTTTGACACGCGATCCGAATCATGAATCGACTTGCTAATTCATAACGCTTCAAAGTCGTTATTTAGGGGGTTTTTTGAGCACAAAAACTATTCTCGTCGCTTCATAAAGTTATTGTAGAACCACTGTAGTGAGATGGACTTTGTAACAACGTCTTTAGTACCTTATATGGGTCTTGAGAGTGTAAAGTACATTGTGCCAATGGAGGCCTTTCTGAGCCATTGGATTTCAACTAAAATATCTTCATTTGTGTTCCGAAGATGAACGGGTCTTATGGGTGTCGAACGACATGAAGGTAAGTAATTAATGACATAATTTTCATTTTTGGTGAACTTACCCTTTAAAGTATAAAAGTAAAAATAGCCTAATGGAAGGACATTTTTTTTATTAAGGACAAAAGCTTAGGTGGCTTCACATGGCCTATAATGCACTAACCCACCTCCTCCTCCTCCTCAAAAAAAAAATGTTCTTTAAGGTTGTGCAAACATTATGCACAACATAATGATTATAATGTTATATTAAAAGGGTAATGTTGAAAAATTTGCAAAGCACTAGGTTACCCGTTTCAGCCGCATTGAAAATGAATGCATTTTAGTACAATGGAATGTACTAAATTCCATAGGGTGTCGGAATGGGTACGTTTATACTTCTCATCCTACCAAAATTAAATTCACTCTATCCGGATGGCGCGATTTATCTGGATAGTTTTTTTTTTTGAACGATGATAAGCTGGAATGAAAACAAGCCAAAATTGAATAGGAGTAACGAGGCTATTTTTAAAATATAAGGAGTAGAAAGTACAGATAATTGCGTGAAAATGTAAGGAGAAGAAGTAAAAAGTCGGCTGAAAAATAATTACTCCAGTATAGCTACCCAAAGTGTAGATACCCAAAATTTCGACTTAAAGGATTAGTTCACGTGCATTCTTTTTTTTTAATCAACACTTGAATATGGGCAAGTTTCGTTTAAAAAAAAGCAACATTTTGAGCAAAATGTTTTTTGTCAAAGTCTACATCTGGATGGGATTTAACACGATGATCAAAACATAGAGGGAGTAGATCGAGTCCATCAACACCCCCAAAGCTTCATAGTCCTGGGTCGACATTTAAATCAGTAATATCAAGCAGTTTTGATTTATATGCTGTTTAATGTTGGTGATTGCAATATTTTACATATGTATATGATTACATATGATATTGCTTGTTTCTGCGTCTTCTTCGAATGCGTGTTAATCTGGAGATTGTGTACTCTTTCAGAAGATGATTAGCGCACCTTAGGGTAAAACGGTGCAAACATGGAAAATTCCAGTATTGGCAGGGAAGCATTCTCTCACAAATAACGGAAAATTTCATGTTTGGCGGGGAAAGAGTTAATGCCAGTCTTATATTGTTGAACTAACGTGGTTCAAGCGACAGAGGTAAAGCAACTCTTTACAAAAAAAGGTTGAATCATTATCACAAGGGGAGTTTGACTATTGTTTTCTTTTACTAATTTACCAAAAATTTAATACACAAAAATCAGCATGATTTCAACCACATCAAAGACCCCCCAAAAACTGGATTGAAAATATAAAGCAACTTAGAAATTTGCAAACATAATACAATCTATTGACTCTTTTTACTAACTGAAATAAATTTGAGTTCATGAGTAGGCTCGTTGCCCACAACACAACAGCTCTAAGTCCAGTTAAACAAAAAAGAAATAAAAAAGATGATACTCAACAGTCCTTTTCTGCTTTGTGGTAGGTAGGAAGTTTAAAGTCCTGATGAAAAAACAATGTCCACAAAAAAAAGAGAGAAAATAAATAAATCAACTGGTTCAGGGCCCCACAAAAAAATAGGTTATCTTCCAGCTGTAAAAAGTCTCCAGAGTATAGTCCAAAAACGTATATCCTAGACCAGAGCGGGCACATAGGAAACAGCTCCAAAGTCCACAAAATCTCTATTCCCCAGAGATAATTTTTTGACAATTACTATGTTAGCCATTAGCCAAAAAAAAAAAAACATGCCACCTCACCAAACACCCATTTTTAAAATGGCCGCCCTCTCACTTTATCAGTAGGCCCATCATAATAAGAGTTCTTTAGAGGCCAACAAAAGTCCCCCTAATTCTCCCTCAAACAAAAATGCACATGCAAATGCTCAAAATCAACATACATGCAAAAAAACAAACAATGATCATTTAGGCATGGCACATGTACATATACAATGACCTTTATATATATATATATATAATGTAATGTTTGGGATAAAAGTAGCTAAAGCAACCTTTTAAGCATTTCAGTACTTTCTTTTCTTGATATTCATATTAAAACCTCTGTAAAACAAGAAGAGAGTCTACTTAGAAATTCTTTTTGTCAATATCCAGAAAGTTTCACAGAGAGATGTGAGATATCTGTATCTGAAACGCTACTTCACAGTTATCTCACACTGTCATGTCAAAACTACTTTTTTTTCTGTTGATATGTTCTTAGTCAGCCTTCAGAGAGGAAAGTAATTCAATCTTGCCGCTTTCTTCCCAACAGAGCCTCATTCTGACAGCTGCTCTCACCAACATAATGCGCTGCTGACACATAAGATACGACAAACTCATTTGAAAGGGATAATTCATTTTTTTCCCCAACTTGGAATGGTGCTACCGCAGGTTTGTTTCCATTTCTTCCCTCCTAACTTTTTTTATACAGCTATATTCTATTTCAGATGACATACAAGAGTTCTACCTGTGAATACAAAGCAGATGAAAGCCTGATAAGAAATTAGGAAAACTGATTGTCAAACCACATTATTCTTAAAAAGGGTCATATACAGCATTTATCATTATTTTTCCTCCTGATCTACTTACATGCCAAGTAAGTTTTTATTTTTTATTTTAACCAAAACAGTTATACTTTTTATTTTCATGACCATTTGTCACCCTCACTCTATTTAAACAGACCATTTTACAACAACCTCTACATATGTGGAATAAGAAACTGCCCTACTCACTGCTGCAGGTTTGCTGTTGGGTGTAATATAATCAGTGTAGGGAAGGTTACTTTGGAAATGTAAGGTTACAGATTACAAGTTACCCTATTTAAAATGTAATTAGTGTAACTATTTCAATTACTTTATTAAAGGCCATAATGCCATTTTTGTACAAGTTAATATGATTTTTAGTGTCTAAATGAAAAGTTTGTAATATACTTTAAAGGTCCCGTTCTTCGTGATCCCACTGTTCAAACTTTAGTTAGTGTGTAATGTTGCTGTTAGAGCATAAATAATACCTGTAAAATTATAAAGCTCAAAGTTCAATGCCAAGCGAGATATTTTATTTAACAGAAGTTCCCTTTCAAAGCCTACAGCGAACGGCCGGCTTGGACTACATCCTGGTACTTCCTTCATAAATGACGTCAGTAGAACAGTAGAACAGACTAACCTCCGCCCACAAGAATACGCGCAAAAAGGGGGCGTGGTCTTGTTGCCGTCCCACGTGGAGAAGAGGACTTGTCGCGTGGAGAAAAGGAAGTGTTGCGTTTGAGTGTGTTTGTCGCCATGTCGTCGAGACGCTGTTATTTTCATCCCGGAGTCAAATCACCTTTGTTTGGCTTTCCCAGGGACGCTGTAGAGATCATTGAGCGCATATATCTCCCGTTAAGAGGCGTGACCTTTCCACGTGCGCTAAGCTGCTGTCGAATCACAACACAGGAACCGTGACACGTTCGCTAAGCTGCGGTCAAATCCCAACACGGGAACCGCTGGCACAATCAGAACTCGTTACGTATTTTTGAAGGAGGGACTTCATAGAACAAGGAACTCATCAACCCGTTTTTAGGACAGTGAAAACAGCGGTGTACAGATAAGTAAATTGTGTTAAAAATACAGTTTTTTTTTACACACGAAACATGAACACATGTTATATTGCACACTGTAAACACAATCAAAGCTTCAAAAAACACAAAGAACGGGACCTTTAAGTAAAAATTCTCATTTGTATTGTAAGAAAACACTAATTTTACCTGGTCAAAAACAGTTCTGTTTTCAGCAAGCCATTTCAGTGTATGTGCCCTTAAATGATAATGAGCTTTGCTCACCCCGTCCCTCTGTTCTGTGGGGCTTTGACACAACACACGTGGAGTGTTGCCTTGACAGTTGAGGGTATATTTTGGAGAAAGAATAGCAACGGGAGTCTTTGAGGACACATCTGTGCAACTGTATCAATTTGAATCGGAGTCGGACCCGGAGCAAGATGACGACCCCAATGAAGTTCGAACAGGACGTTTCTGAATGGTTGGTTAACGTAATGTCACTTTGATCTATCTTTGTATACTGGCAGGGTAGCGTAGTGAAATACGAATGCTATGTGTTTACTGATGTATACGTTAGTTCATTTTTACCACGTTAACTTTATCACCAGCTTACACAGTTTGTAATAACACAATAACCATAACGCGTTGTTCATTATAAACGTGGGATTATGAATTATATTGAGAAAGTCATCATACATAGAAAGCATGCCGTAATGTAACTTACCCTGTAAACTTTAGCCGCATTCATCGTGAAGCATGCAAGCGATTTGCAAAGATTAATATAAAGGTTAATAAAACGGTACACTCACTTCTTCTGGAGGTGCAGCAGGAACACGAATAGTTGGTAGCGATCCTTTTTTCAGGAGCAGCTTCTTAGAAAAACCTGCTTTATACTGATCCTCGTTTATAAAGCAGTCTGGTGAGAAATGATTCGTGCAAACATGAAAGCATCGACGTTGATCGGGGGAATATTCCCTTCGAAAACAAAACTCAGCCACTGCGTCTTCAGCGGTTCGGATTTAGGAACATCAAAATGACTGCTGTGTTCGTTATTACACCCAAGAACAGAACACCACAATCGCTTAGACGCCATTGTGCTCCAGCGTATCAACAATGGCGGACTGATGACAGCTCACTCAGGGCGGGTCTGTGTTGAAACGCTGCTGTCAATCAACAATCGTGGGAGGGGCGTACACCGTGTGACATCACATGGTCAGACGGCTCGATTTGAGACAGGGGAAAACATATAAGGAGATAAAAAAAAAAACACTGTATGGATTTTTATCATTATAGGATGGTTGTGTACAGGCACTGCCAACACACATTTCCGTACAATCAACTTGTAAAAGTGCATGTACCATTATATGACCCCTTTAAAGTAATGTAATATATTACATTTGATTACTTTTTGATTACTTTTCTACATTTCTAACAGCGACCTGTCTTTAGCGAACTGGATCTGTATCTAACACGGATGGATCTCTACCTGTCACAATAATATAAAACTCTCCTGATATTAGAGTAACAATTACAGAAGAATCAAATAAAGCGTGTTTTGTTACCTTTTGGAGCTTGGAAGGGTTCAGTTCGAACAGATGTTTACCACCATCACTGTCCTCGTCAGAGCTCATTTCCTAGTACATTCAGCATCTGGCTCATATTCACGATCTCAAACATATTCTCAAAACTATCATTTTCAACATCTTCAAAATCTATGTTTTGATCGCTGACAGCTTCTTCACCAGATCCACCATCAAGTGACAGTGACACTAATATCTGATTGTGTGCAGTAAATCGCCATTTCCAGTTTTGCTGATGATACTTTGCTGATGATGCTTGGGTTGAATTTGTTTACTAAACGGAGAACTTGTCTGTATATGCATTCACCTTTACTATTTCTCTCAAAAATGATGATCGCGTTGGTAAGTAGTAAGTACTCTTTGTATCCTTAAATTCTTTTTACAACACCGGCAAAGATTGTTTACACTCATCTTCTTCTACTTCTTCCAGCGTGCGTGCAGTTGAGTTCTGTTGACAACTATGCGTTGCTCACGATACGTCACTTACTCCGTTGCTCTGATTGGTTGTAGGTCTATGGTTCGGATGAAACACACCCCATAATCACAGCCCATGGGAGCAGTATCAGAATCATATTCTGACTAGAATCTGAGTATGATGACGTTTTGTTGTTTTTTGCCTGCGGTAACTATGAGTGAAACGTCACTTCATCATTGTGTATCAGACATTGGCACCTTGAGTAATAAAGGTGAATTTAACTTATTCGGTCATCAAAAATGTAATTATTGTTGTGCAGAAAAAAATATATACTTACTCTGTTACACACATTGGGTTGTTAGCGACTCTTTTATAAATATTAGTTTTTTTCTTGTTATATTGTTATAATGAATTGATTGATGTATACTAAGAAGGTTGATGTCTAACTTAAAAAAAATGAATGAGGAGAAGGATTGTGAAAGATCTCCCGGGTCACTAAAGACCCGAGGTATGCCTTTGAGGGTTAACCTCTAAAAAATTAGAGGTTATATTAATTAAATAATTAAAAGTTATATTTGAGAGAAAACACACAATTCTAGATCATTATAAAACATGTTTTTCTTCTTAGTGATATAAAAAAAGTTTAAATCTACATACTATTCTTTTTACCACTTTCTATGTGTGTTTGAAGGGAAAATATTATACCATAAAAAGGCCTAATATTGATTTCTCACAAACAGAAGCAAGAATAGATTCTCACTGGCAACCCAAACAGACTCCCCAAGTGTAGCTGTCATAACATGCATGGTATTTTTTTTTTTTAAATAAAGTTATATTTATTCCACCTAAAATATTGTTTAGACTCAATGACCAATCGTTGTGTGGTAGTAGTTAAATAGCTCTATTTTGCAAGTCAAAATGGGACAAACTAATAAAGAGATTTGTCCACTAGGTGGTGCTTAAGGTTAACATTCATCATAGGAGATGCTTCCTCAGGTTCGACATTGAAATATTCTGCACTGAAATGTTATATTTGCGACCTTTTCTAATTTCTGGATGAAATGGTTTTAAAATTTCCTGCACTGGAATGCATTTTTATCACTTGCCATGGTGGCAACTCTCAGTCAGGTTGTATCAAGCTTTCAGTGGCAATATGGATTGGTGTAATTGGCAGACGTGGTGCGCTGCAAATACAAACAAGAGAACCAATCAAAAGCATCAGAGCATCACTTTACTAAACGGCCTTTAAATGGCAGGAGGCAAAGCAACAAATTTATATTATTCAACAGATCCTAGCTTTTTACAGAAAATATTCAGATGTAACCCCTTAGTAATTGTTAAAGGTGCTGTATGTAAGAATGACAGCTAGTAATTTAAATGGGTACTGCAATCCAAATTCAAAATATAGTTTGCTCCGCCCCCTCTTCCTCAGACTCGGGTTGCCAGTTTGAGGACATGCAACAGGAACGAGCGCAATTGACAATGGAAGGTGAGGAGACTTACACTGTAATTTGTTGAGTTGGTTTATACGTTTTAATGTGCTTCCATTCATAGAGATTTTTAGATGAATGCCGAGGCTTTTTCGGTCGGGTAGAATCTGTAATCAGATTCTTGCACCTTGCAAAGACAGAACTGCTTGTGGTCTCAGCCAACCCAGCACTTCATCATAATCTCTCCATTCAGCTAGGATCATCAACCATTTCTCCGTCTAGGACAGCCAGGAACCTTGGAGTTGTGATTGATGATCAGCTAAAATTCACTGACCACATTACTGCAACAACCCGGTCCTGCAGATTTGCGTTATACAACATTAGGAAGATTAGACCCTTCCTATCAGAGCAGACCACACAACTCTTGGTCCAAGCTCTTGTTCTCTCCAGACTGGACTACTGTAATGCTCTTCTAGCGGGCCTTCCGGCATGCACTATCAAACCCTTGCAGCTGATCCAGAATGCAGCGGCGAGGGTGATCTTTAACGAGCCGAAGAGAGCACACGTCATGCCCCTCTTCATCAATCTCCACTGGCTGCCAATAGCCGCTCGCATTAAATTCAAGACACTGGTACTCGCCTTCAAAGCAACTACTGGCTCTGCACCAATACTTGTTCAACTTGTTCAGACTTACACACCCTCCAGGAGCTTACGTTCTGCCGGTGAACGACGCCTTCTGGTGCCATACCAAAGAGGCATGAAATCACTCTCACGGACCTTTTCCTGGACTGCCCCCACCTGGTGGAATGACCTGCCTTTCTCAATTCGAGCAGCCGAATCTGTAGCCATTTTCAAAAAACAGCTAAAGACACGTCTTTTCCAGCAGCACATGACCAATCAAGAATAGCACTTAACATTCTATTCATTTTTGTCTGTCTAATTTATTTATATATAAAAAAAAAAATAATCCTGTGTTCTGTGTTAGATTAACTGAGACTTGTTACAGCACTTGCATACTGTAGCCTTTGACTGTTCTAGTTGCTTCTATTGCTCTCATTTGTAAGTCGCTTTGGATAAAAGCGTCTGCTAAATGACTAAATGTAAATGTAATCTCTGACCCTGATTGTTTACTGGCTTCCATGGCAGCAATACGCGGTGTTTTCCGCCAACTGGCTACCTGTGGTGGCGAAATACTATTGGGTAAATTGGCAACATGCGTTCTCGCACAGACCAAAACAAAAACAGACATTCCGACATGGGACGCACATTCCAAAGTAAAATACTTACAATGTGGCACCTTACATACGGCACCTTTTACATTTTCATTAGTAAATGAAATTACATAACTCCATTAAATGTAACGAGTTACTCCCCAACACTGAATATAATTGTGGTCAAAAACAGCCACTATGCAAAGCTGCATAACATTTTGACAGGATAACAAAACAATCTGTGATTAAATGTGTTGCTCAAACTGTTAAGATAAAACTGAAATAATCACAGACCTTGTTAAAAATAAACTTCAGCCTCTTGTTTCTAGCATTAAGAAGGATATGTAGAGCGGCAGGTGCAACACAGCCAGGAAGGAACATCACAAGGTTTGTCAGATTTTACTTTCTCATTGTCAGTTTTTCTAGTATAGGAATAGCCATCTTGCTTCATCCTTAGTACTTGACTGACTGGGCGGAACAAGTGTTTGAACCGAGTAGGCATCATTGACATGTATTTCTTCACTGTTTTGAGTAATGAAGAAAATGTGTTATATTTTGTGCGTGTCATCTTAATGGTCTTTTGACTTGATGAAGGCTAAACCAGACACTTTTGCATTTGCATTTAGTTTGATTTCTGTTAGCCAATTGGATGTTATTTGCATCAAGCCATCCATGACACAGTTAATTATCCAACCAGAAAGCATTTTCCTCACACTGTAAAATGGGAAATTAGTCAGCTGACTTGGGATGCATGCCACCACAATACAATAGACCCCTATATAATAAAATGGCATGTTTTCAAACATTTTTCAACATTCCTCTTGTGCAATGAACCCAATACAGCTGGGACATGACGCATGAGCTAAGTGATGGGAACAGAGAACGAAAACCATCTGTCTTGAAAAACTGCCATATAACAGAAAAAATGAACATTTTATCATCATTTACTGATTTGACCAAACCCATGTTTCTCTTGTGTGTTGAACCCAATCACGATATTAAGCAAAATGTCTAAATCACATTTAAACTAAATGTGGCAAATCAAGACATATTGACAGCAGACCTGGTGCAATGCATCTCGGCAGAGAAGATAGTGATTAATGACTTAAGAACCTATACAGCGGAATAAGTCATATACTTTTATGATACATTTATGTTGCTTTTATATTATTTCTGACGCTGCACTCTGTTTATGCAAAATAGCTCCTTTTGTGTTCAATGTAAGTCATACAAAACAACATTGAGAGTGAGTAAATTATAACAAATTTCATTTTTAAACCCATTAACTATACCACTCATGATCGGCATCTATGGCTCTGTTTACACCTGGTATTAAGATCCGATGTTTTGGGCGATCGGATCACAAGTGGACGATGCTAAATACAGGTGTAAATGGGGTCTAAAACGTTTTGAGCTTGTCCACCTTTGATCACTTCCGGAGGTAGTTGAAAACGGATTCAACCCGATGTGATCGAATGTGTTCAAACAGCGCAAAAGACTGTCTACTCTCCGCCTACTGACCTAATGAGTAATGGGAAACGTGCTAGCCAAACGGGATTTAAACTTTGCCAGATGGAGACCCAAACGTACCAAGCACAGTGAGGTAACGTACCAAGCACACACTCAGCATTTGGCGTGGTCTTGCGGCTGTCAGAGCAGAAACGAAAGCTGCACACATTTACCCGCCCTTAGACCCTCCCCTTGAAGAAATCAGGACATAAGTGGTTGAAACACCAGGTGTAGGGTAGTATTGTTGTAACACTTTTTTCTTCAGCACATAAAACTACTTTTTTTTTAGCTACACGTCTGAAACTTTTAGGCAAAGTACCCACATTTGTCTACTACAAATGGCAACAATGAAAAATGTATCAACTATATCACAGACTTTGGGAGATGATGACAAATACAAGGTGGTCCTTTATTACAACACATACTGGGGTAAGTTGTAACAGGTAGACAAAATGCACAAAAACTAGGGCTGTGCGATATTGAAGAAAAATGTGATATGCAATACCTTGTTAAATAATGCAATATTCGATATGTGATACAATTTGTGTAAAATCTATTTAAATTAGGCTATATTAAAAAAAAAATTTAAAAACTGAGAATGATACCATTTATGTGTCTCACATTCTTTCTGGGGAAAAAAGCATCGCTACAACTTCTGAAAGTGACAGCAGTGTTTTAGCAGAAATTAATGTCACAAATCTGACAATATAATTTTAACATCAATGTAAACAAACAAAAAATGTAATATTAAATACTAAAAACTCTTTGCTTGACTTGGTAATATATAGTTATATCAACCTAAAACTTAACATCAAGAACATCCAGGTAAACAAAGACACCTGAACTAGAGGTGGATGATTATTTTTGTTATTTTAATTTATCTTTGTTATTAAAAAAAGAACTAAAAACAGTAGTCTTCACATGAATTAAATATACACTGATACATAATAAAGCTAAAAAGGTTATTCAGCCAAGAGCACTGAGTGATTTTCTTTTTTTCTTTTGTTGTTTGACAGACAGCGGCAGGTTTACTGTATTAGCAGGCTGTCACTTTAAGACCTAATGCACGGATCCTATTGACACACATTTGGTTTCTTTCCCCAACTGATATTGTTCACTTAAAGCATAACCGACTGTGTTTACATGAATACTCATCAAGACAGCCATTTTGACATAACTGTGTGTTTATTTGACTGTTCGAGTGTGTAACAAGACACAAAACAGAACTGAAGGGATCACACACTTTCAGAGAATAGTTTGTAGAACTATTAAAATCACAAAAATGTTCTTAGTATGTAAGGGGATGGATTTAACACTTTCAAAACACGTTACAACTTACCCTGCCACTGTCACCCATTGTTTAGCTAGCTGTATTAGCATGGTGCTTTGAAATTAGCAGGAGGTTGGAACACCATTCTTTACTAGAGAAACTACAATTTGACCTGATATAACTTATACAACATTATCTACAACGGTAGAATACTAAACAAAATATTATCTTTTTTTTTTTTTTTACTTTCTTACCTCAGAATTAGATTTTCTGCTTCAGGAGAGATATCAACACAGACTGGAAAACCTCCATATGGGATCGTAAAGGAAGCCTGAGGAAACTAAAACTAAAACCTATCTAGGGATGCACCAAAAAGAAAATTCTTGGCCGAAGCCGAATAATAATAAAACACTTGGCCGAAGGCCGATGGCAGTCTTTTTTTTTTTTTCACCATTGCATAAATTAATCAGAACAATTTACTATTTTCTCTTGCTTTTTTAAAGAAAAATAAATTACAAAACTAAAATTTAAAAATATTTATTTAATACTGAACATTCAATTTTTTAGCATTCCAGCAAACACAAAGCACAAAAAAAAAAAGTAAAATAAAAAGATTTTTATTTTGCCATCTTATATCATCTTTTCTTATCTTTGGCCTATTATGCCTACAGGTATCATAATCAAATCACTGAGGGTGCTTCTGAAATCACTGAGGGGGCTCTATTCAAGTGCAGATCTAGGCTAAGCAACGAAGGCTAATGTTAATCTAGTAGTCTGCCTTTAAATTGCTTTATTGCGTTACTATTAGGGATGCACCAAATCCAGGATTCGGGTTCGGATTCAGCCGAATATTGGGATTTTTGACGGGATTCGGTTTCTGCCGAACCTCTGAATTTTTTTCCACCGAACCCGAACCCTAGGCTTGCACTATGCGCGCCCCGCTGGTCGAACGTAATTATGCCGCCGTTGAAAGTGAAAATAGAACTCATGAACAGAAAACGTGGCAGTAGGCTATGCTACTTTAAATCAAAAGAAGGCGATTCAAGTCGAGCTACATGTTCAATTTGCAATCCCGATTTGTCTTGTGATGACAAGGACCCTAAACAACAGCCGCTGTTAAAACATTTGAAACATCCGAGAGAATACGAGTTGTGCATGAAGGAATCTACAGACAGAGCCAAAATGTATTTTATTTTACCGTGCAAACAGCCGCATATAGATCAGATAAAATATAAATAAAAAGAATAAAATACATAGGCCTACACTAAATATTTTTCACTTAAATAATTACCAAATTAAGATGACAAAACGAAAATACACTGAATTCGTAAGCTGTGAAGAACCGGAATCTGTTTTTTTTTTTTTTTTTGTCAAATAAAAATAGAAGGCCTAGGCTACCTCAGTCCACACCTTGTATGTTTTTTGTTTGTTTGTTTTTTAACTAACATGTCTAAGTGATGTGGGTCTGGAGTGCAGCCTGTTGACAGTTAAACAATCTAACCTTGAGGTCATGAACGCATTAACTGTTCAGCATTTTGCATTGAGAGCATGTGCTGTAATTTAGATATATTTTTAAGATGGTAGAATGCAGTTTTACAGATGCTAGAAACGTGGCTTTCAAACGAAAGATTGGTATCAAAGAGCACACCCAGGTTCCTCACTGACGATGAGGACTTGTCAGAGCAGCCATCAAGTGTTAGAAGTATTCTAGGTTACTACTTGTGGAGCTTTTTTGTCCAATAATTAAAAATTCAGTTTTTTCTGAATTGAGTTGCAGGAAATTACCGGTCATCCAGTGTTTTATATCAGCTATGCATTCCGTTAATCTTGTGAATTGGTAAGTTTCTTCAGGGCGTGAAGAAATATAGAGCTGAGTATCGTCAGCATAACAATGAAAACTAACGCCATGCTTTCTAATGATATCTCCCAGTGGTAGCATGTACAGGGTGAAGAGCAGCGGTCCTCCATACTGAACTTGTGATCGGTGTGACATCTCTTCATTTACTGCTACAAACTGATAACGTTCACATAGGTATGATTTAAACCATGACAAGGCAATTCCACTAATGCCTACATAATTTTTGAGTCTATTCAAAAGAATGTTGTGGTCAATTGTATTGGCATGTGGTTCACGCACCGCCCCGCACCGCACCGCGGGTATAACTATGGAAGTGGAGTACCGCATATTGCTTTTAACTTCGGAGCCGAACGGTTTGTTGTATCAAGCTGTTTCTACAAAGAGTGTTTAAACGAGTCTCGAGGAGGATCACTCTCTTACCTGGGTGCTGGTGTGATGGCGCGAGTCAGTGAGTGGCCGCTGCAACATACACTTGTTCCTGTGTTGGTTGGCTGGGCGTTTCCTTTCTTGAGTGCTCACATGCAGGCTTGCAATTTGACTGCTGTGAGCCGCGTTCATCTCCCTGAGTGCTTCAGCACTTCTTAAAGAGCATTTCCTTCTAAAAAGAGCAACGCGGTTTGACCCTGCGTCTTTTTCAAGATGTCATTCAAACCGTGTGTTTCTGGATGCGGTTGTTTCCTGTCCTCATTTGATGGCCACGATCTCTCTCGCATATATACATGTGAGATTGCTTCGTGGGAGCATGGTCACGTCGGCGCGTTGTTGTCTCACCTTTCTCGTAAGGGCTTGAGCGTTCAGCGCGCCGTCTGCCGTCGAGTGCCGGCTGACAGCGGGGGTTGCCATGGCAACCTAGCGCATCACTCTGCACTTTCTAGATGCGCGGTCCAGACTATGAAACCTCAAACGGGGTTGAGTCCCTTTGCTTATTCCCCGATCTAGTTCCTTTTCTGGTGCACCATATAAGGGCTACTTTGTGCCAAAATATGGAACACCAAAAGGGCCATAATCTGTATATGTTTTTTCCCTCTCTCACTGCCCTCTGTCCTGCATGCACGAGGGTAGTCCCGACCCAGGGGTTGTGCAGGAACTGCGTGCGGTGATGGACCTCGCTCTCCGGGTGACGGAAGTCACTGCATGCTCCCTGGGTTAGGCGATGTCCACACTAGTGGTCCAGGAAGCTGGGGCTAAATCTGGCAAATATGCGTGAGCCCGACAAAGTTCGGTTCCTCAACGCCCCTGTCTCTCTGGTGACGCCATCGAGAACTTCACCCAGCAGTTCTTGGTGGCCCAGAAGCTTGTCACTGAGGGCGTCTCCCTGCGTCCGCCTCCGCCCCTGCTAAGCCAAGCAGCAGCCTCCACCCAGGCAGCAGGTGGCCGGGCGCAAGGGAGACGCCCAACCCGTCCAGGGTCCAGCGAGTCCGCTAGCAAGCACAAGCGCAAGCGGCCCTGAAATGGGCAGCCCAGCAAGAGGGGAACTGCTCAGGGAGACGGTGTCCGCACCCCTCCCTCCCCTGGAGGAGGACCGGGGGGAGAATATTTTTTGGTTTCGGTCCTCCAGAGTCCAGCGGTACCCATATTCTCAGAGCGGTTTTCTTCCTCCCTGGGCCCAGAGAGGCTCAAACCGGCTGTGTGCGACGCCCCCGGGCCTTGCCACTCCTGGTTTCCCTCTCTTCTTTGCCAGGGGGCGGTGTGAGGCTAGAGGACGCCCCTGGGCCTTCTCTCCCTCACACTGCCCCACCCTGGAATGCTCAGACAACACTTCAGGTCGCCTCTGGGGTCTGCCCCACCCCGGGTATGTCTGTGGTGCCTTTGGTCCCACTTGTACGGTCTCTGGGAGCCTGGATAGCGCTCCCCAGACTTTCTCGCTGGCTCATCCATACTATCAGACTCGGCTACGCGATTCACTTCACGTACCGGCCTCCCAAGTACAGGGGCATCCTCTTCACCTCCGTGCGGAGCAGCGATGGCCATGTCTTGCGGTCAGAGATCGATGTCCTACTGGCGAAGGACGCGGTCGAGCTGGTTCCTCCAGCCGATATGAAGTCGGGGTTCTACAGCCCCTACTTCATTGTACCCAAGAAAGGCGGTGGGTTACGGCCAATCTTGGACCTGCGTGTTCTAAATCGGGCCCTGCACAAGCTTCCGTTCAGAATATTAATGCAGAAACACATTTTCGAATGCATCCGTCCCCAAGATTGGTTTGCAGCTATCGACCTGAAGGACGCGTACTTTCATGTCTCTATTCTCCCTCGACACAGACCGTTCCTACGCTTTGCGTTCGAGGGGAAGGCAGATCAGTACAAAGTCTTGCCCTTCGGGCTGTCCCTGTCGCCCCGCGTCTTCACGAAAGTCGCGGAGGCAGCCATTGTTCCACTCCGAGAATGCGGCGTTCGCATCCTCAACTATCTCGACGACTGGCTTATACTCGCCCAGTCTCGAGAGCAGTTGTGCGAACACAGAGACATGGTGCTCAGTCACCTCAGCCTGTTGGGCCTTCGGGTCAACCGAGAGAAGAGCAAACTCTGTCCCACGCAGAGAATCTCTTATCTCGGCATGGAGCTGGATTCGGTCAACCGGACTGCGCGCCTCACAGAGGAATAAGTCCAGTCAGTGTTGAACTGCTTGAATACGTTCAAGAGCAGGACGGCGGTCCCACTGAAATTCTTTCAGAGGCTCCTGTGGCATATGGCATCTGCAGCCGCGGTAACGCCGCTCGGATTGCTTCATATGAGACCACTTCAATGCTGAATACACAAACGAGTCCCGAGGTGGGCGTGGCAGAGCGGCCAGTATCGGGTCCCAGTTACACCGTACTGTCGCCAAACCTTCAACCCTTGGTCCGACCCCTCGTTCTTACGGGCCGAGTGCCCTTAAGACAGGTGTCCAGGCATGTTGTGGTATTCACGGATGCCTCAGCCACGGGTTGGGGGGCCACGTACAACAGGCATGCAGTCTCGGGTCTGTGGACGGGGCCCCAGCTGCATTGGCATATCAATTGCCTGGAGTTAATGGCAGTACGTCTCGTGCTAAGTCGCTTCAAGAAGCTGCTTCAGCACAAACACGTACTGGTCCGCACGGACAGCACAGCGGCCATTGTGTACATCAACCGTCAGGGTGATCTGCGCTCCCGCATGCTCCAACTCGCCCGCCACCTCCTCCTGTGGAGTCAGAAGCATCTGAGGTCGCTTCGTGCCATTCACATTCCTGGCGCTGAACCAGACAGCCAACAAACTCTCTCGTCAGTGTCCACTTCCGGGAGAGTGGCGACTCCACTCCCTGTCTGTCCAGCTGATATGGGACCTCTTCGGAGCCGCGCAGGTGGACCTGTTTGCCATTCCGGACTCGTCCCATTGCCAGTGGTACTATTCCCTGAACGGGGTACCCTCGGCACAGATGCACTGGCGCACAGCTGGCCCCGGGACCTACGCAAATATGCATTTCCCCCAGTGAGCCTTCTAGCACAGACTCTGTGCAAGGTCAGGGAGGACGAGGAGCAGGTCTTGCTAGTTGTGCCCTACTGGCCCAACCGGACCTGGTTCGCCGAACTCACACTCCTCGCGACAGCACCACCCTGGCCGATTCCCCTGAGGAATGACCTTCTGAGGAATGACACCATCGCTTCTGCTAGAGCCCCCTCTACGAGGCGCCTCTATGCTCTGAAGTGGAACCTGTTCGTTGAGTGGGGTTCTTCTCGCCGCGAAGACCACCGGAAGTGTTCGATTAATGTTGTGCTTTCTTTCCTACAAGATGGGTTGGAGCGAAGGCTGTCTCCCTCCACCCTGAAAGTGTACGTTGCAGCAATAGCGGCGTATCACGATGTAGGTGAAGGTAAATCCTTAGGGAATCACGACTTAATCGTCAGGTTCCTCAGAGGTGCGAGGAGACTAAATCCTCCTCGTTCTACCTCACTACCCTCTTGGGACTTAGCCCTGGTGCTCAGAGCACTTCAGGGCCCTCCTTTTGAGCATTTGCAGTCCATTGAGTTAAAAATCCTGTCTATGAAGAAGGTATTTTTGACTGCATTGCCCTCAATCAAGAGGGTGGGGGACTTGCATGCACTTTCGGTCAATGAATCGTGCTTAGAATTGCCAGATACGTGCCCAAGGTTCCTACCACTCCCTTTCGGGACCAGGTGGTGAGCCTGCAAGCGCTGCCCTCGGAGGAGGCCCTGGCTTTATGTCCCGTCCGCGCTCTTTGCGCTTACATTGACCGGACACAAAGCTTTAGGACCTCAGAGCAGCTCTTCATCTGTTACGGAGGCCAGCAGAAGGGAAAGGCTGTCCCCAAGCAAAGAGGTTAGCCCACTGGATAGTGGATGCTATCGTCTTAGCGTACCAATCGCAAGACGTGCCTTGCCCGTTCGGGTTGCGAGCGCACTCTACAAGGAGTGTAGCTTCCTCCTGGGCGCTGGCTCAAGGTGCCTCACTGACAGATATATGTAGAGCTGTGGGCTGGGCGACACCTATCACGTTCGCTAGATTCTATAGCCTCCGTGTGGAGCCGGTTTCTTCCAGTGTACTCTCCTCCAACGGCCAGTAGACGCTAAGTACCAGTTCCTGTGTCGGCTTGCTACGCCACTCCCGTCTACGGCCGGATACGTGCGTTTATCTTCTCCAGTTGTGTTCCCCAGAAATGGTGAACCCTGTCGAGCTCCTCCGTCACCCCTTCAGTGTCAGACATTGCGGCCGTCTGACGCCAGGCCTGCACCCGTATGCTTGTGGAACGTGTGTGTTAGGCTGGTTCCATAAGTAGCGGTTCCCTCACGGCGACCCCATATGTGTATTCTCCACGGTACCTGCTACCCTACTCGGCTAGCCCCATGTCTTTCCCTTGACAGAGCCCCACTCTGTCATCTCTGGGCGTGTTCTTTCCCCCCTGGAATCAGGTTGGAACCACCCCAGAGACTGCCATATGTTGTTACTACCCAGATAGGTTAGTCCGTATGAGTATTCTCCACCTCTCATCCTTTGGAGGACGTGGCTCCACAGCGTACCATCTCCCGAGACGGGCATCCTTTCCCAGCGTTATCCAATAGTCACGTTGAGTGGGTCTTGCAGGAACAGCAGTGACTGACCTTCCCTGCCGGGAGCCCTGACTCTCACTCCAACAGAGGAGTGGTCCAGCGAGCTCAGGCAGGGCACTGGAAGGGCCAGCTTCCTGGCGTGTTGGTAGGGATCCCAATTCGTCAGTCAGTTCCGACGTACGTCGAACGTGACCGACTGAAAGGAAACGTCTCAGTTACATATGTAACCCTCGTTTCCTGAAGGAGACGTACATCCCGTCGCCAGGTGCTGTGCTTCCGCTGAAGGGCCGAGTCACTTTTTCGGCTCCTCAGTTGGAAAAGCAATATGCGGTACTCCACTTCCGTATTTATACCCGCGGTGTGGAGCTGTGTGTGGACCGCATGCCAATACAATTGGCTCGTTTCTAATACACTCGAAGTAGATTGGTCTCTGAAGACAGATCCCAATTCGTCAGTCAGTTCCGACGTACATACATAACCGAGACGTTTTATTCAATGGATTATATAGACTGTAGACTTGAAAGCGAGCCAAGACCGTTCCATTTACGATCACTAAACGCTGTCGCTAAGTCAGTTCATTGCGATCTTACAAAGTACAATGAAGCTGCTAACAATGCACAATTAATATCTTACTTACGGCGATGTCTACACTTTGTTTGTTTGTTCATGAGAGGTTTTGCGAGCCTGTCACCGCTGCAGAAACACGTTGTAAATGGATACATCTGACACAAATATGCACTGGAGCATTTGCCAATATATTATTACATTATCAACTGAGGGTGCTCTTGCTTGCATTTGAGGGTGCTTAGGCAGTGTCTGCAAACGGCCATTGTTGCGTCAATCTCTGACACTTGCTTCCACAATGCTTCCACACTTCCGACATGTTTGCTGCATTTAGAAGCGTGCGTGCCTCTCTCTCACATGCGCTGGTTGCTATATTTGATCGCGTCATCAAAAACGTCATTGTTCGGTTAAATTTATTCGGTCTTTTCACTTATTTGGTTTCACTTTTCACGCTTCGGTTGCCAAACATTCGGGCATCCCTACTCCTATCTTATCCCTGATTCATGTAACTCTCCCTGTGTTACAACTGTACCCAGCCTCCCCCAAACGGTAATGTGTCTCCATACTTGTGATCCGATCAACCAAAATGCATCTTAATACCAGGTGTAAACAGGGCCTGTATAATCGCAAAACAGCCCTATACTCCAGCGTTTGCTGGGCTACTGCAAGTTTCATCAGCACAATGGATGTGTGAAATAAAGCATACACCTTGAGTGGTCAGTGATGATGAGCCAATGTAATGTCCAATTAATATGACGCTAGTGTGAACTCGCATCAGTGGGTCCCCAAGCAAAAGAGCTTAAGCATCTTGTTAGAGCTTGCCGGGAAATATGCAAACTTGTCATGAAAGATAATTACCACCTTCAGCCGCCCATCTGCTGGCCGTTGACCAAATTGACTTGAATTTCATGGTTAATGTCGCCATAGATTTGCTGTAGGGGAAATTCTGCTATGTCAGATTTAGCTAGATTTTCTTTTCTTTTCAGTGCAAGTTTGCAATTCCTGTTCTGATTCTACTCTAATTAAATAAGATGCCCCATTACCTTACCAGTCAGTATATTTCCAGCAAAATACAAGGTCATCCAAACCTCCCTTACACTTGACATTATTTCAGTGGCATTATGACATGCATATTAGCAGGCTGGGGAAGGTTTTAACAACTTTAACTAAGTAAACAATTTCTCTTCCAGGTCACCATGGTGAATAAAGCACAAACGTGGCTGGATCTTTCTAACTCTCTCCATATGTATCTGTCCCTCCTGCTGACTTCCCTCCGGGAAACTTCTAATTGCTTCTCTGATGACCTCCACAGAGACACTTTTAATCATGCATAAATAGGCCTACACAGTATATGCAAAGCTTTTATAATATGTATACTCGAAATATTTATGTATTAGGCCAGTAGTTTACAATAATTGCTACACTGACAAAGTTCACATGTAATTATTTCATGAATAATTCATAAAAGGAACTACTTGCAATTATGAGCTTTCAAGAAAAAAAGAAAAAAAAACATTGTTCATATTTTCGGTGACTTGGTTTTGTTTACTTTGCCATAATGCATGATGTGAATAGTGTGAAGTTAACATTAACTTGCCTTCTAACTGTATCCAGGGTAAGGTGACCAGATTTCTGAAATGGAAACCGGGTACATTTCCTAGTTGAATGGTCAAAATGTCACTGAAATATCATTTGTTTTTATCTATTAATCAAAACCTAATAAACGGGGACAATACATTGGTTGTGGGTTCCCTATGTTATTATTAACATTTATAATTATTATGATTTAGTTTGATTATTATGATTTTTGGTTTGGTTTTAATACAATTCACCGCATAAGCAAAAAAAACAAAAAAAAATCTAAATTATGACTTTAATTAAAAACATATATATGAAATGATAAATAAAACTATACAAATACTTTAACATTTTATAATTGTATTTAATATTTTAATTTTCACAACATTATACTGTATAAATTACAACTTTTGTGCTTGAAAATTATTTTTTCTATCCCTAATTGGGCTTATTATTTAGCATTTTAGGCTTATTTTAATCAGAGCGTATGTATATTCTGCAAATGTAAATCTGGTTACCTTAATCCAGGGGGCACAAGGACTTGTTTTCCCTGTCTGCTCCAAGGAGTTCACGTGGCATTTGCGGCTCATGGCGCAAGTATGGCAGCATCCAGGTTGTGTATGTGATAGGTGTACAAGATGTCACCGGTGAGCTTCTGCAATGTGAGTGTGTGCATGTTTACTTACGCTCACACATTCTGGTCTTAGCGACATTCACATTTGCTGTAAGGAGAAACTTATATATATGATATGATATATATGATATGATATATATATGATACTTGGCTAGATATAGTGAATGTTTTTAAATTTAAAAAGAATATGGTGGTCTATCAGAGACGAAAGAAAACTTTATTCTTATATTATTGTGTGTCTCTGTGCAGTAATTCATCGAGATGTGCAGAGATTATGTTTTATTTTTTTGTCCTGGTCATTCCGGCTCAGCTGTTGAAAATCCACAGGGATATCTTCATTCATATAAAACACTCAGGTGTGTAGTATCCATTGCCAAATATCAAATTCCTGATTTTGTTCTGACTTCAGAGGGACTTATGGTTTAAAACTGCCTTCTCTTTCTGTGTGGAACAACACTACCATCATCAAGCTCTAAAGTATCAAAGATAAATAAATAAGCATGATAATACAATGTGGGCTCAGAGTATAATTTAGTAACTTTATTTTGGTATTGCTAACTGCATTATTTAATATGTAATTTTATTATTATAGATTTGCATATACAGTAATGTTCAGAGTTTGCATTTCCCTTGTGCATTTCTATTAATTACTGCATTTTGTGCAAGTAAGACGACTGTTGCATAAATCATTATCTGACTGGTCGGGTGTCTTACTATGAGTAAAATATACACACAACTCTTATTTTTACTTGGCTATATTGAAAACTGTGTTAAATATTTAGTTTTTTTTTAATTAATCACAACTATTTATTAAGATTATATTTTACCAAGATTTATCTTTTATCCAAAAAGACAATTGATGCCAATGGAACAGGGTGTAAATGTTACATATGTGGTGACAATATTGATGGAGCAAGTTGATATAGGTAAGAGTGATTGTTAATGGGATATTTTATGCAAACAACTCTCTAATCATGGTTATCCCTTAGCTTTCATTTGAGTAGTCTGTTCTCAGGGAAGCATAACAAATATTTTTTTCTGATCCAGGTAGGCTACAGGTTTCCAGTGTATAGGTGTAACTTCAAAGGGTTTCCTGTAAAATTACACCAAAATTTTGAATTTAGACCACTGTATGTGGTCATGGGAAGCTTTTCAATTTGGGAAGGTCAAATCCAGGTGGAAATGGTCCCAGAGTAATTTAGAGTAAATAAGTTACTTTGTGTAAAACAAATGCCAAAGTGATGCATATATCCAGAAAGTAGAGACTCATATGAGGTCAGAGCTCCTCCACTGACATTTCAAATTGAAAGTATATACATGATAATGTCATTCCGGACCCTGTACAAAGTCTGCAGAGTTTAAGTGGTTAAAGTGTAATAAAAAAGAACTACATTTAGAATAAGGCAGCTTGTGTGAGTACAAAATTGAAACACAATACACACAATCCCATGCAAGCCCTGAATCACCAACAATATTATTCTGGAGCAAATGGAACGAGTGAGTGAACAGAGGAGTGTTTGTGTGTCAAACGGGTCAGAGAGATGAGAGAGTGAGAACGCTCAGCTGGTGTCGTGTATCTATTCTGCAGAAAATGAGTATTGGAAACGTTTCAGATATTTCAGTATTGATATAAAAAAAGATATATTTTTGACAACACTACATTGCACTTAGTTCATGATTCCAGATGCCTTTTTAAAAGACTACAATTGAAAAATGTCAATAACATTCAACCCGCCAAAGTGGCTAGTATGAGTGACTGTGTTACACGCCACTGCTGAAATACACCTGCATTTGACGGGTGTTTATGTCAAGCCCTGATAATAACTTTTATAATATAGTTTATCTTAATGAATCAAAGCCATGTAGTACAGTCAGTGTAGTCTACACGATTCCGAACTAATGACTCGACTTGGTTCTTTTTAGTGATTCACCGCCATATAGCACAAATAGTTAGCCTAGAAATCTAGGCTAGAAAATGTATTTTGCCGCGAGTGTAGTCTAGCAACTCTCGGTAGACCTGAGAGCTGGAAAAAACAAACTCTGGTCAGGCCAATCACAGCGTGTGTAGAGTCGGTTTGTGGGCTTAACATAATGACGGCACGTACAACGTACTGACGAACAGCGGTCTTTTGAATCGGCTTTGGCCGCGACTGGAAAAGAACAAAGAACGGCACTGAAGTAATTCTTAAGAAAATAAGATATGTTCGAAGTTTTGCCTACCGGATACAGCGAAAGTCTATCAACTAACGTTAGCTAACTTCACCTTCTTTGCTCTGGTTGGTTGTGGCGCTCATGGCGCTATCCAATTGCGTGGGAATTTGAAAGACCTGTCAATGGTGAGTTTGCAGACCCAACATCTTGATGTGGGTCTGGCTTGTCAGGCTAGCAAATAGTCCCACTAATTCTCGATTTAATGACTCTTATGACTCAATATTAGACAGCCATACTGATTCCTGATTCTCTGATTCCCTTATGAATTAATTTTATGAACCGGTTCTTTTCAGTGAGTAGAAGTGATACAAGACGATTAGTGTCCATGAGCAGGTTCTTCCTAAATCAAACACCTGTGCTGTTATGTTGTGATTAAGGTTCATTAGACTTGGCTGACGGGTTATGACAATGTGTAAATGCACTTAGGAAAAAGGTACAAAAGCTGTCAATGGGGCGATAACCTTTCAAAAGGGTAGTAGCTTAGTAGCTAAAGAGTGCATATTAGTACCTTAATGGTACATAGCCTATTAGAACCTTTTAAAGGGTACCATGCAGTTTTTATAGGCTACCTTTTTTTTTTCTGAGAGTGGTATTTAAAATAAATAAATAATGAATTGTCACTTTTACTATGTAAAAAGTCCTCTTTTACTAGAATTGATTTACTGTATTGTCAAATTGATCTCAACGTTTGCCATTAGAATTACATTCATTATTTATCAATGTTTTTCCTCAGAAGTACAAAAAAAGAATAATTCATGAAATTACGTCTTTAAGTCTTTCTGTATGATTTGTTGAATATCAGCAATGTGACAGAAACAAAAAAAAACCTGAAGTGTGGCTCCTTCACCACCTTGCAGTTCTGACATTGTTCAGAAAGTACCTACTGTCAGAAATGCGTTGACATGCATTCGCAACAGCAATGCATTCTGAGAGTGACAAAGTGGGAATGAGGCATCCCATTTAATAGTCCCATACTCAAATGTGGCTTCTGAAAAGGTACGATTTCTCTAATTAGCACTTAGTGGCTGTGTTTTCTGGAGTCATATTTTTTTTTCTCATGTTTTTCTCATCCCTGCCCCCTTCTGTCTATCGTCGTATCGCCTCTGTCTCTTTACTTGCAGTTGCAGGCTAGATTTTCACCAAATATAAAAGGCTGTTTCTTCCTCTTTCCACTCTTCTGTTGCTATTATTTTTAATGACAGAGGCACCATTTCATCTAGGGCTTTGTTGACAGGTTGTCACGTGGCTTTCTAGCCAAGCAGCCTTTAATAGATGCTTCTCCTTGCAAACGCCATAAACTCTTCACTGAACACAATTAGATCGGTGCTGTATATCAACCCTCAGGAGCTGGATCAATAAAGATGACGTTTACGTATAGCGGTGCATGAGGCGGTATGCCAGGGGCTTTATTATGTGATTCATTTAGCTATTAATGAGCCGTTTTAGTCTCTGACAGCTCTCAGATGATTGAGGAGAGGTTTTATCTATCTGAGTGGTGAGGATGATATTTTTTTGATGGTGACAGTCCACCATAGGCCGCACAAAACAGCTAATTTATCAAGAGATGCCAAGGTAGGGTGGCATTAGAGTAGTAATAATGCCATTATGAATCAGGATCAAATATTACAAATGTCAAACCTGTTAAACAGAATTACACAGCTGTGTTTAAATGGCTGTCAAAGGAGAAACATGTTTTTTTGAGATGGTGTGATTCTAGCATCTACCATTAGGGGTTAACCAGGTATGGAAGTTCCTGCCATGGAATAAAACATTTTAAAAGATAATTGCGACTTTTTTTTTCCCTCACAATTGCGACTTTAGATCTTTCAATTCTGACTTTATATCTTACAATTCTGACTTTATATAACACAATTCTGACTTTATATTACACAATTCTGACTTTATATCTCGCAATTCTGACTTTATATCTCACAATTCTGACTTTATATCACACAATTCTGACTTGTGTTACAATTACAAATGAATTGTAATTGTAATTGTAACAATTTGTAATTGCTGAATTACAAAGCAATTGATTGGTTTTGTTTATCTCTGAAACATTTTTCGAGGTGTGTTGTTCTAAAATAGCTATGGGTAGCGCCAGTTGATTGCCAAGTGCAACCATTCTACATCAACCTAGAACGCAAACAAAATGGCGCCGCCCATTGTCCAAATATATAATGGATTTTTTAAATAACGTGGATCTTTCATGGGTTTTCTACTACATATTTCAGTAAGAGACATAATTTATGTTATAATAAGCCATACAAGTCTAAACACCATGGGATCCCTTTAATGGAAGAGCACACTATTGAAATCGAGTTTATTTTGGCTCATTTTGGACTGATGAACTCCTCTGCTTTGAGACTGTGTTGAATATATTTGAATATAATTCAGTACTGCTCTTTTTGTCATTCGTGAATTGAACGTGAGCCAGCTCTTAAATTCTAATTGTTTCCCACTCCTGCTGCAAATGCTGTTTCATGTTGACTTTAACAAGAACCAATTATAATGTGATTCCCTAATGAGTAACAGTACACATCCAACTGGCTGGACACCACACACACACCTGTTGAAAATAAAATGAATGAAATTGCTCATTGTATCAGAAAGGAAAAGTGGAATGGTCTTAATCTGTTCAATTCATTGTCTAATGGCATTGTGATACGACATTCCTTCTTTTTCTTCAGGAATAATTGCGGCAAATGGCATGATAAAATTGCAACAGACAGATGTTTTATGTCAGAGCATTTAAGGCCTGTCATTCGAGGAGGACTGCCTGATGAGATGACGTTATTGTATCATACCCGCTAAATTAGGTTATGATGTGAGAGAGAGCTCTTCTATTGTCTAAATTTCCTTCTTATATTCACTTGAAACAAAATCAATAGTATATAATATTTTCAGGATCTCGCTGTGTGCACTAGACCCATACAAGTTTTATATCTAGGTTTTTGTATTTTTAAACAAATCTTTAAGCATATTAAAAAATGGTAAATTCACCAAAAAGGTCAACTTTCATGTATGGATTATGACAAACCCAGTCAGGATTTTTCCCTATGTGTTTTTATTGCTCTTAGGGCATGAAAAACAAGATTTGATTTATTTGAATAAATGTACTCATTATTTGTGGACAATATGCGTTTTTTGATTTTAACTGAAAAGATACTGTACTAAACATACAGTAATTAAACTGTGATACTTTTTATATTTGACAAACCTAAGAATAGAATAGAAAATCATGTGAAAACTATAAAATGTATAAAAAAAATATAATACAGCCTCAATTATAGCAAACGCAATTGAGTTTGTTCCAGTTTGACCAGCAAACAGAGGAGAAATTTGAACTTTGCGTGTCTTTGATATCAGAACATGACGAGGTGATTCCATCAAAGATTTTTACAACCGATCAAGGTACAACTGTGTGGAAACCCAACTTAGTCTATATAAAAAAACGCAGATTTACCCTCATTGGCTGATGATTCTAATTATGTTCAAAATTATTAGTAGACACATTTTTACCTTTACATTTTTACTCTTCTCTCTGTGAAACCTCAGACTGAAATCTACATTGATCTATTGATGTTTTCAGACTGTGCAATTCAGTGTTTTCAATTACATAATGTGCAGTGTTGAGAGTAACGCATACAAGTAACATGCATTATGTAATCAGATTACATTTTTGATGTAACGAGTAATGTAACTTGTTACAAGTAACAAGCATTACTTAATCAGATGAGCTTTTTGATGTAATGAGTAAAGTAACTCATTACAAGTAATGTGCATTACGTAATCAGATTACCTTTTTGATGTAAAGAGTAATGTAACTTGCTACAAGTAACATGCATTACTTAATCAGATTACCTTTTTGATGTAAAGAGTAATGTAACTTTTTACAAGTAACATGCATTACGTAATCAGATTACCTTTTTGATGTAACGAGTAACGTAACTCATTACAAGTAACATGCATTACTTAATCAGATTACCTTTTTGATGTAACGAGTAACGTAACTCATTACAAGTAACATGCATTACGTAATCAGATTACATTTTTGATGTAACGAGTAATGTAACTTGTTACAAGTAACAAGCATTACGTAATCAGATTACTTTTAGATGTAACAAGTAAAGTAACTAATTACAAGTAATGTGCATAACGTAATCAGTTTACCTTTTTGATGTAACGAGTAAAGTAACTCATTACAAGTAACATGCATTACATAATCAGATTACCTTTTTGATGTAACGAGTAACGTAACTCATTACAAGTAACATGCTTTACGTAATCAGATTACCTTTTTGATGTAACGAGGAAAGTAACTCATTACAAGTAATGTGCATTACATAATCAGATTACCTTTTTGATGTAACGAGTAACGTAACTCATTACAAGTAACATGCTTTACGTAATCAGATTACCTTTTTGATGTAAAGAGGAAAGTAACTCATTACAAGTAATGTGCATTACGTAATCAGATTACTTTTAGATGTAACAAGTAAAGTAACTAATTACAAGTAATGTGCATTACGTAATCAGATTACCTTTTTGATGTAAGAAGTAAAGTAACTCATTACGTAATCAGATTACCTTTTTGATGTAACAAGTAATTTGTTACAAGTAACGTGCATTATGTAATCAGATTACCTTTTTGATGTAACAAGTAATTTGTTACAAGTAACGTGCATTACGTAATCAGTTTACCTTTTTGATGTAACGAGGAAAGCAACTCATTACAAGTAACGTGCATTATGTAATCAGATTACCTTTTTATTGTAACAAGTAAAGTAACTCATTACAAGTAACGTGCATTATGTAATCAGATGACCTTTTTGATGTAAAAAGTAAAGTAACTCATTACAAGTAACGTGCATTATTTAAGCAGATTACCTTTTTGATGTAAAGAGTAATGTAACTTGTTACAAGTAACATGCATTACGTAATCAGATTACCTTTTTGATGTAAAGAGTAATGTAACTTGTTACGAGTTACATTACTCCTTACATTAAAGAGATAATCTGATTACATAATGCACGTTACCTGTAACATAAGGAGTAACAAGGAGTAACATAACTTTTTACAAGTTATGCCGAGTTCAGACGGCACGATTTTAGCCCCGATTTTGACTCGCTGACAGGTTTTGCGAAATCACAGACAAATGCCCGAAATCATAGGCAAATCGGTGCTCGTGCACGTGAGTGACAATCACGCAGTCTGAATGATCAAAGACGCGATCAGAGAGACTCGCCGATGAGTCGCCGACGCCCGCAAGATATTTAGCATACTAAATGGCATGATTCAAACTCCTGTTGTGTGAAATGAGTTCTGACTGAAAGATAAATTGGCGATGACAGACAGCCAATGAGAGAGCAAGATACAGGACAAAGGGAGTTTCGGGGAGGATTTATAGGCCAGAATATCAGTATTTTTAATATATATATTTACAGTTATTTCAAGCAGAAACAAAGCAAACACATTTGCTTGACTAACCACAACAGTAGCACATTGCAAAACTATTTATGTACCTCCAACTCTCTTTGCAGAACACTATCTTTGCTCCCTGTGTCTCCCCAACCATTTCCTCCACCATAATCTTTTTTTCTTTTTCTCCTTTTGCTGCAAATCAGCACACACAGACAATTTGGAAGTTTCTGCACTGCAGTCTATATTTTTAATGACAATTCCAGTCACTCCGGTCTGACGCACGTGTGATCGCGTTGTTTCCTTCTCACTTCTCGCGTGTTTTGTTGTGAAACGTAATTCGCAAACGGGACAGAGCTGTCTGCGATTATTCCTCTTGTACAGTCATGCAGTGTGAAACCCCCTGTCGCCGATCCATCGGTCAGTGTGAGCACAGCAGTGATTGAGTGCTGGCCCAGATAGCCATGCAGTGTGAAAAGAACTGTGATCCAACGAGTTTGAAAATCGTGCAGTCTGAAATAGGCATAACGTGCATTACATAATCCAAAAATCCACACGGTTTGCCACTTGGTGGCTGTGGATGATTCACTAGTGTCCACTGTAGTGGTTGATGTGCATCTATGCCATCAAAATCCATACAGAAGTAAGAAAATGGCCTTTTGAATAGCGGTCCACTGTAATGACCTCTATGTGTGAAAGGGTTAATGCAAAACCCTGCATCTTATAGCTCTGGCAATTCAGTAAATGTGCTGGAATAGCAAACCAATTCAATAAAAAAACAAGTGCTACACACTTAAATATAAAGGTTCTTATTAGCATTTATGGTGAGGAAGCTTTAGCAACCATAGAACCTTTCCATTGCACAAAAGGTTCTTTATCGTAGAAAAATATGGGGCCCATAAAGACACATGGTGGTTGAAAAATATATTTCAATGTGTTCCCTGCAAAACTTTGTGTTTGCTCGCAACACTTGCGTTCCCTCGAAAATCTTTTGCGTTCCCCTGAGAAACGTTGCATTCACTCACAAATAACTGGTCATTCAAATGTTCTTTGGGGAACCAAAAATGGTTCTTATAAAACACCCTTTTGGAACCTTTATTTTTAAAAGTGTATCTGCATGATGCAATTAATATTGGGCTATTCCTGACTGTGGAAAGCAGGTACTCAACCTAGCAACATCAACCTGCACCACGAGGAATTGAGTCGTGCAAAAAAAATGTGTTGCCATATTTTTGCATAATTTCTTTAGTGAATCGGGCGCTAAAACAACAGTGGGTGCATTTCATTCTCAGTGAATTCCCCTATCAGATATCTAAAGAACTACAGAGTCAACTGCCATCTTTCATTGCAAATTTGAATTTGAAAAGCAGTAGTAATGATTTTCATACATGAATATTTGATAATGTTTTTTAAATTGCTTGCATGATCGGTCATCGTTGCGTTTGTCAGATGCCAGGCTTGTATAATGTTATTTACGAGCATACACACGTGAAAGGACTAAGCGACTGTGAGCTTCCCTTGAGAAGATGGTTTCTGGTGGATGTATGGCTGGCTACCCTCAGTGGTTCGGGCAAAAGCCATTTGGAAGCAAGATGGATGACTCCAGGGAAAAATAAAACGTACCTTTGAGCATAAAAACCATTTCACTCTAAATAATTCAAAAGCCTCGCTGTTAATGTCGTCCCACTTCTTCAGATTGAAAGCAAAAGTAACACAGAAAAATAACAACAAACCTGAGTGAAGAGTTGCAGACTGTAGAGTATGAGAGAAAAGTGAGATGTGACCTGGAAACTAATATTCAATATTCATTTGAAATTACAAGGCAGTTCTTGCTTTGATTACTCTTTGATGAAACAGAAACCAGGTTTAGGGCTGTGAAATTTGCCATTAATATAAAGGAAAGAGGTAAAACATTTGTCTTTGTAAGAATAAAAGCTTTTTTCCCCCTACCTATTCAATTTGCATAACTGTGACTGTAAAATATGTATTTTAGGTATGGGAATGGCACATTTTAAGTTTTGATATTTGGGGTATGGTCAATGGGCAACTTTTGATTGGCCATTGGACTTGTTGTTACGCAGACTTGGCGACCCTGCCAGGTGCGTACCAAAAGTGCTAGTGTGAAAGCATGTATGTGGCGGTCTGAGCATGAGTGTTCCTGGCGTCCCCGCAGCGCTGGTCTGGTTTCACACTCAACTTGATTCTATTGAACCGATTGTGTTCCTTTTACGTCATCACACCTGGTGCGCTCCCGGGTCCGCATGACAGATTTTACACTACCAATTTGTCATGCGAACAGTGCCCTGTATTGAACTAAACTGCCAGTGTGAAAGCATCCCTTAATCATTCCCAACATTTTCACCCCTTTTCAAGGCCGTCTTGCATTGGGTGGGACTAAAGTTTTTTTTTAAAGGGTGTGTGTGTGTGTGTGGGGGGGGTATAATTATAGCCTAGTTGTGAATTATTTAATTAATAATAAAAAAATAAAAAAAAATAAAAAAAAAACGCAGACATTTGCACTTGTTTGTATGTCTAATATGTCAAACATGTACAAAAGAAAAACTTTCTTGTCTCAAACATATTTTTAATTCAAAATGTATGTTACTGTGGGTTGTTAAACATATCCATCGTAAAACAGTTATCAAATATTAAATGTTTAGCAGCTTATATCTTACCACGCATGCACTCTTTCACTGTAAAAATTAAAAGCGCGCTGGAATTCACACTCATCTTCAGTAAACATTAAGCCCAGCCTTCTTTGATTGGCCATCATTTTGACATTGATGAGCGCTGTTAGACCGCTGAGGCAGACCAGCCTAAAAATGTACAATTTTTAATGGAGAGCAGCATTAAAGGTCCCATGGCATGGCATTTTTCTATTATTTTATAATGTTTCCTGAGGTGTACTTATATTGTTAGTATGATTTTTACATCATAAAATGTCATAATTTAGAAATAAAAGGCATTTTTTCTATACTGCTGTTTGCCCTGTGGCTGAATGCCCTGCTTCAAGAGGCGTGTCTGCTGTGAGACTTCAGTAAAAACGCCCACTGTTGTGATTGGCTGACATCTTTGCATTTTAAATGAGCGGAGGGGGCGTGGTTTAACGAGGCACGAGCGACGGATGGACCTGAGTTCACTTCTCATCAGTTCTCAGTCTCAGTTCAGGGTGAACTGTTGTAGTTACTAGCATATACTTCAGGTTATTCGTTTATTTCTAGTCGGAGGGGCTGTCACTCATGTCAGAAAGTTAGTAACTTTAGTAAATGATGGATCAGCGCTGACTCGAGACGCGAACCGTTTAGAACGATTCAGTCCGAATTGGTGAACTGGTTCGGTTCACTAAAAAGAACCGATTCAAAAGAATGATTCGTTCGCGAACCGGACATCATGGAGACGGAGCGATTGCTAACAAAGTTATTTATAGTAACTTCTGAGTTATGAGAGCGCTGTCTGTCAACGCGAGTTTATTGTGTTTGTATCTGAGAGTTCTGAATAAACACGAGTCCCAGTCACGCCGAGCCCGTATTCATCATTATTACCAACTTTGTAACACATGCAATGTACCATTACAGCGAGATGAACGAGTTAGTAAGTGTTGAGTATAGCATTATTTCTAGATATGTTCCAATCATATGAATAGCGTCAGTGACGCGCATTGAGTAACGTTACACAGCGCAAACAAAGACACAACAACAGTAATCGAATGTAATCCAGTTTATTGTGGGGAAAGATGGCTAGCCTAGCCCAGATATTCTCACGCTTACCCCCCTTCTGCTTAATCTCACGCCGCGTTTGGTGCCTCCGCTGTGGGCCAGATGCAGTACTGGGGGTCGGGGATGTTGAAGGCCGAGCTTCGGCGTGTGTGAGGTTTATCTCTAAAGATGTGGCTGCTGATGTTAAACAGAAAAGACTGTATGCACATTTTAGAACCGGTAGACGCGACGAGGACGTACAAAAACACTGACTCACAAGATAGAAAACACGAAAACACCGTTCTGTCTGGAGAGAGAGAAGCCGCTGCGTGTGCACGAATAATAAATAATTAGCTACACATAAGAGATCACTGATCACAGATCAGAAGGAACTGAAGAAAGACTTCTGTTTTCATTTGTACATCCAAACACTGAGAAACTGCCTGCATTCACAAGTAACGTTAATGATCTCGAGTGTTTGCATGGGCGTGCCAGATTCTCTGGGCGGAGGAAAGGGAGGTAACCGCTCCTGCTTGGACGTCAAAACAGGAGACTTCAGGATTGGCTCGTCTGGCCTGTCATTTTCTCAAAGGCAGAGAGAGACAGCCAGAACTCGGGTTTACACCGATCAACATTTCTATCCACTTGGGGACAATATTCAGGCTAGGGGAACTCATATTAATGTTGAAATACCTCATAAAATGAAAATTTCATGCCATGGGAACTTTAAGAAATTTCAAATATTGAGGGGGACAATTTCCAATTATTGTGGGGGACTTGTCCCTCTCAATGCCTATGGTGGTTACAGCCCTGCCCCTTATACAGTCTGTATCAAAGCATGCTGGGAAAAAAATGTCCCTCTTTTTGTGCACGATTGTTAATTGTGTCCAACTTACTCAATTTCCTAAGTTTTCGTTAAAAGTGAATAATATTGATTTGAAGTAATAATTGTGGTTCTTGAAATTGAGGAGTATAATTTCATCATTCTCAAAATTTTACAAAAATATTACGTATATTTTATTTTAATATAATAATTTGTTAGTCAAATACTAATTTCTTAACGTAAATAACAGATAATAGATACTTTTTTTTTCGACAAAATGAACTGTTGTATTTTCAGGAATTTAATTTGCTATGTCCAACTCAAACACTCACTTAAGGGATAATCAGAGATTTTATTAAGATAGATATCGTGATTTTAAAAAGCCACTGTATTATTTTATTTTTTTTGGAGTGTTTGCTACCAAGATTTGTTAGTGTTGGATATAATATTGACCTAATCAATCATTTTCCAGCCATTTCTCCTGTCTGTATAACTGTTTGCAGAGACTGCTGTGTCATTATTTGAACAAGTTAGTACTTTGCTGTGTGCCGTCTATTATTGTAGGATCGTCAATTTCAGATATACTCCCCCGTAACATCACATAAAAAAGAACTGCGGTCGGTAGCATCCAAATGATACCTTTGTCTATCCGAGCCAAAATAAGCTGTAACGTGAACCAGACTGTATGAGTCAAAGGTCTGGATCCACGAGACTAGGAGAGATTCGGCCTTTTCCATTGCGATGCTGAGCATAAAGCCTCGTCCTGCCCTTTTTAAGAACATTAGGAGTCTGTGAGATCTTGTGCGGTGGCCTTTGGAGCTGCTTTGATGGATGTTATGAGCTATGCCAGAATGACAGAAAAGCTGATGGACCACATTCAGAGATCCAATGCTTTCAGGTACTGACCTTTACACCCGACGTTCACAATGTAATATATGAACACATGTGAGTCTTTCAGACACTAGACAAATGTACAGATATAGCACAGCATGAAAGAAGGCATCAGTTCACACATTAGAACAGAACCAGCACAGAATGGAATGAATTTCCATGTTTGTCTTGGTTGGATAGGACTTCTTTATGTGCCAACACGTTCTCACTCGCAACTCGTCACATATTGACACTTGGTCAGAACCCCTTGGTGTCACTTTTTAACACATTGATTTCAGTTTGACCAATGCATCAGATCAAGATGCATTTACTTCTTTGCATTTGTAAAAGTAGACATGATTTTATGAATATTTATAGGCTACTTTTATATTTTGGAGCAACTAACCTCACTCCTACCCTAAACCTACACTGTAAAAAAAAGAATTGTGAAAATTGATCATTACATATTGGCCCAATAAATGACTTCCAAATAATTATCTCCATGCAAAAAGATGCATTGTACTAATCATAGTAATTACATAATTACATACAATAATTAAAATTGTATATTCACCGAACATATTTAATTGTGCTCAGCCAATATGTAGTCAAAGTGAAAAATCCATGTTGGATCCATGTTGTCCTACGTCCGAAAAACTGTATACGCATGCGCAAAATGCGTTCGTGTGGAGATTTAAAATGCGGATGCACTGGAGCGTGAGTGGAGCCGAACCAGCCAGTGCTGAAGACCGAAGCAAACATTCCCAAGAGAATAGAAATATTCATCTCACAAGACATTGGTGAGTATTTATCACTGTAATTATTCTCCAGTTTTGCTTTATGACCCGGTATGAAGTTTAAAAGACATTTTGTATAATCACGAGTTCATGCATTCATTGGTTTCATATAACAGTATGTTTACCACATAATTGTCTAATGGTAGCCAATAGTTTTATTTTCCTCATGTCTTATATGTCTAAAATAATAGGTAATAAGTAAATTAAAGGTCTCGTTCTTCGTGTTTTTTTGAAGCTTTGATTGTGTTTACAGTGTGCAATATAACATGTGTTCATGTTTCGCGTGTAAAAAAAAAACAGTATTTTTAACACAATTTACTTATCTGTATACCGCTGTTTTCACTGTCCTAAAAACGGCTGATGACTTCCTTTATTCTATGAAGTCCCTCCTTCAGAAATGCGTAACGAGTTCTGATTGTGCCAGCGGTTCCCGTGTTGTGATTTGACCGCAGCTTAGCGAACGTGGCACGGTTCCTGTGTTGTGATTCGACAGCAGCTTAGCGCACGTGGAAAGGTCACGCCTCTTAACGGGAGATATATGCGCTTAATGATCTCTACAGCGTCCCTGGGAAAGCCAAACAAAGGTGATTTGACTCCGGGATGAAAATAACAGCGTCTAGACGACATGGCGACAAACACACTCAAACGCAACAATTCCTTTTCTCCACGCGACACGTCCTCTTCTCCACGTGGGACAGCAACAAGACCACGCCCCCTTTTTTCACGTATTCTTGTGGGCGGAGGTTAGTCTGTTCTACTGTTCTACTGACGTCATTTATGAAGGAAGTACCAGGATGTAGTCCAAGCCGGCCGTTCGCTGTAGGCTTTGAAAGGGAACTTCTGTTAAATAAAATATCTCGCTTGGCATTGAACTTTGAGCTTTATAATTTTACAGGTATTATTTATGCTCTAACAGCAACATTACACACTAACTAAAGTTTGAACAATGGGATCACGAAGAACGGGACCTTTAAATCATTTGTGTGATATGTGCACCATGCGACTGGTGAACACGGTGCCATTTTTGCATCACAGTGCCGAATGCATTTGGAGTCGGCCTCTTTCAAGGCTTCAGTTATTGCCTTTTAATATCAAAGACGTCAAGCTCGTGATTTTCTTATTCATCCATTCATTCGTCTCATCCTCATCATATAATGAAGAACTTCTGTTCTGTCACCTGTGATGCAGGGGAACTTTGTCATTAATGTTAGTTTTTATTTTTATTTGCAGGTTTTTAGCCTATGCAGTGCCGCGTTTTCTTCACCACATTAAGACATCCTGTTATGCAGAGACTTCTTGAATGTATTCAGAGTTTTTCCTTATTGAAAATAAGGTATTTTCACAAAATATCCTGTGTTGGAATGAACTTGTTAATAAAGTAATGTGATAAAATGTCAACCCTGTTGTCTGTGTTCATTTTGCTTAATATATTTATCATTTTTGTCTTTTGGGACAGTGAGTAATAAAAAATTGTTACTACAATTTAAAATATTTAATTGGACCAACCTCACAGTTTCACTGTAAAACATTTCTCCAATGCAAAACTTTCTAGTGACCGATCACATCTACATTTTTTAATTGGCCCAATTGAATTTCTGTGAATTAAATTGTATCAATTCACAGAAATTCAATTTGGCCAATTGAAAACAATTTTTGTGATCGGTCACTAGAAAATTTTGAATTGGAGAGGTCTTACATTTTTTACAGTGTATCTGTCTGTTATATCCTGTGTTTTATATCATATAATACACAAATGGGTAGGTTAAGGGATGGGGTTGAGTTATATGTTCAAACGTGTCTAACTAGCATACGATTAAATTGAGGATCACACTCCAACATGTTATAATGGCAAAATCATAACCCAATATATAATTTCATCATGACGATACCAATGCATCTGTGTATGACGGCAAAGGTTTCTCATTGAAATCAATGGAGTACTCTGCACGTCGAAAATGATGCTAAAGGGGTACCCTGTGTGTTAAAAAGTGACACCAAAGGGGTCCTGATCAAACATCAATATGTGACGAGTTGAGAGCGTTGCATGTGCTTGTCAAGATGGTGGTCGACCAGTACAATCTGCTTTTCAGCAAGACAAAACCTATATTGACAATTAAAAGGGACACATAGAGTAGTGTTTTGCATAAACACTTTTTGTTATACTAGTTAAAACTCTCTTCACATCCTGACGCAGTGTGATCCAAGCAGACAAGCAATGATGATTATGTCAGATCGTGAAAGTCAGAACAAAAGGCCCAAAATAAATAAGACATTTGCAGAAAGAAAAGAGAGAGACAAGAGAGAAGCCCTAAGTCTTCTGAAACTATACATTTTATATGCTGTGCTTACATAACAGGAAGGGACTAGGGAAAGTACCTATTAAAATTCTTGTGCAACGATTTAAGGATGCACTCTAGACAAGATCTGATTAGGTCACCATGTTCTTGTAATATAGCAGATCTTGCACTATCCCATGTCTGCAGAGATGAAAACAGATGCACTTTGATAACATGGTACATCATGCAATCATGTTTGAAGGAAAAATACACTCAAAGAAATCAATAACGTGTGCAGGGAAAATCGTGTAACATAAGGCATAAAAAGGATCGAGAAAAGAAAAAGGAAAGAGTCTTAAGATTCATAGCAAGGGAAATTATACAATTTGATTAAATTCAAATATGAAAGATTTTGCATGCACCACATCCTGATAGCAATCAATAACAGAATGCACAAACTGTATATCTTCTGTGGAAGCATTTGTTTTTTTTTTTGTCAAATCATTGCATTCGGTCTAAATGCAATTATAGGATGTTCTACCTGCCTGTCAACCTACAGTCAAAATTATTCAGACACCAGATATATATTTTTTACCAATGGGTGCAGCACGCTATAATTCATTTATGTAGGCTAAGTGAGGATAGCAAAATAAAGTAAACTCTGACATATTATACCCTAATAGTATACCCTTCATACAGTTTACCAGTAAAATTGATACAAATTTGGGACCAAAGTTATTCACACTTTGAGCTGATCATGTTTTGCTGAAGTGTTTTTTCTTTAATTGCTAATGCAACCTTTTACACCACAGACTGAACAAAATGAAGCATTGCTTGATAATTGGTTGACCTAAATTGGTATTATCTAATTGTGTACTTAAATTTAACAGCTGATTGGTTGATTGTAATCCATTACATACCTTTATATAAAAGTTCTGACATTATCAAGATTAATTTGTTCTGACACAGTTTAACTCTGAGTTCTTGATTTTATTTCCATTTTCTATATAATTAATAAACTGTGATATTGTGAGAAAATGTTGAAGGTACCTGAATAAATTAACCCATTTAAGCCCACCGGCAACTATAGTTGCCGCAGTGTATAGTTGTCTGTCACGTGAAAACTGAGGTGAGGACTCAAGTGCAGGAAGGATAGATTTATTACAAAATAAACATAAACACAAAACAAAAACCCACAAGGGGGAAAACATAACATAATACAACACAACCAAAAATACTAAAACCACATACCAGAGGGGAACAGGAGACATAGACATAACAAAGATACCACAAAGACTGCAAACACAAAGGAACTTATGAAGGGGACAAACGAGGCAGGTAATGAGGGAACACAGGTGGGGCAAATTAAACCAATAACAAGATAACAAGGAGGGTGGGAACTAGACAAGGACGGAAAATAACAAACCACCACATGCACTACACAAGACAGGACAGGCATGTGACAGTTGTCATTTTCCTTTTGTAAGTATTTTTCTAGATAGTATCCATGTTTTATATCTCAATGACATGCAAGAAAACAACCAAATAAAGGATTTCAAGAGAAAAAACAAAGGTATTAACTTCCTTCCTGTCACATGAGACTGCCAACTTCCTACCCCTACTTCCAGGAAGCATAACGAAGGCAAACCCTCCCAAAGAAAGGTTATTTTCATGTTACTAATAAGAATTTTTTTGTTGACATACCATATTATATATATATATATATATATATATATATATATATATATATATATATATATATATATATATATATATATATATAATTGTGAAGGTCTCTAGAATCATCCAAACAAAACAATTCTTACAAGAGATGTATAGTTTTTTTTTGTTTTGTTGTTTTTTTTAGTTGCCGGTGGGCAAATGACTTGTAAGTAGATATAATGGGGAAATGGAGTATACTGTGTTAACAGGTTAATAAATCAAGATTTTTGGTCTTGTTTAGTGCTTTTTGCTTTCATAATATCCCACCTAAAACATATCTTAACCCTTTATCAGACATCTCTACTGTATTTCGATTGGGAAAAATATTTTATGATATTATGTCTTGTAAGGGCCAAAATATTGAGGACCCTTCATCCAGTTTGGAATGGATGCGTTTCTTTCTAATCGGTCAAGGACCCTAACAGTGTTTTATACACAGTGCCCTGTTAGGGCAACTTAATGGCTGCACTTTGTTCTGCACTATATTCCACCACTTTAAGACTTTTGTTGTTGTTTTAAGATATTTGTTGTTTGTTGTATTTTCATATTCAACAGATTATGAGATAGATGCAGCTTTTTTGAGTTTTGAGTTGAATCCAACTAACAACAGTGAAAGTTCATTTTTTTGAGTGTATATTTTTTTAATGGCATTCTTATATTTTGAAGTGACTTTTGGGGCCATTGTATCCTGGTGACAAGCTCTGCTGTTTTTTCAGCACTAAATAAATAAATCCATATTACATCATTTGTTGAGGCAAGACAAGCTTTTTGGAAAGCTTAATTGCCACATTAAAATTTCAAAATCACATCAAATTCCGGGGATGTTAATATCATATTGTTCACATATATTATGTCTTTCATAATTCCAACAGGCATGCACAGGCACACTTCATGTGACATCTTGTGTGAGTCAGACTGCTTTATTCACTATTCACAGTTTGCTCATTTCTTTTTAAATGTTCATCCTTGAAGACACCAAAGACTGTCTGAAATATCACCGTGTTCTAGATCATGTTCTAATTCTCAGTTTGACTAATCAGAGGCGCAGAAGACCCGGAGCGCTCAGCCTCTCTCCAGCCTGACCAGTGCTCTAAAGCCAGCAGTAATTGGACCTCCAGGGAGGAGAGAAGCTGCTCATGTGACCGCCGTCAGATTCTCTGGGGTCCCGCTACAGCACCACGGGCGGCACAAGAAAGTGTCTTCGAATGCAAACAGCCAGCAAGCCAAATACAGCTCAGAAACGCAGTGCAAATACTGTTTTCTCTGCCATTCACGCTTCAAATAGACGTGCCGTGAATGTGATCAGCAAAGCAGCGGCGAGAGCGTCCCGAGAAGGATTTGTCTTTTTCCTTTTAGAGCTTTTTTTTTTGGAAACTGCTGCATTTAAAGCCAATTGTTTAGTGCACCAAAATTTGTGCCAGAAAATGTTGCAGCACTTGAAGGAATTGAAAATAATCAAAGATATTTGATATTTGAAATCCAACAAAGAGATTTGCTTTACTGTTGCCACCCCATTTGCTTATCAGAAGGGCCATCTGGAAGACAACAGAGAGGCCTGTAGGCCACATTGGGTCCCACCTTTATAGTGGGGGAAGTTTGGTTTGAATGTCATGTTTAAGTTTGGTCTGATTGGTCAGTTTAAATATCTCACATTTGGTTTCAGTCACATGGTCAGAGAAAGGGATAAAAGGAGATTGGAATTATTGCTCTTTCTCTTTTTTCCTCTGGCTCTTTTTTCCTCTGGGTCTTTTTTCCTCTGGGTCTCTTACTCTCTGGCTCTTGAGGTCATTGGGGCTTCTATTCTTTGCTCGCTCTCTCTCTCTCTCTCTCTCTCTCTCTCTCTCTCTCTCTCTCTCTCTCAGGTAACATTTTATTCATGCTGTGTACGATTAATGGTATAAGTTTATCATCTCATACATCCATTTTGAAGCTATTTTAAGTGTAACCATAACCAGAATTTGCCATTAAATCCTTTCTATTACGAATACTGTGCTAACTAGTTTTGATTTGGTATTGACTTTGAAGTGCTCCCTATTGCAATACAATATAGTCACATTATAGCAACGCTCTCCCACATATTTTGCTATTATAACTGCACTTATCTCCGTCGTTGGTATAAGTTGCAGTGGGTGGAAATAGACGAGAAATGTACAGTTTTCTTCCATCTTTCTAATAACGTTTCTTTAGTCTTCTGGCAACCCTGCAGATTAAACCATCTGCAGGAGTCCACTCTTACACACTTGTGAGACAGACAGAGAGAGATGGACAATCATAAGGGACCGCCTTTGCCATAAAGATATTTCCTAAAGTAATTACATTCTCTAACAAAGGCCTGGGAAATTGAACCATTAATTAAAATGCAGAGAGGCACAAATTAAATCTGCGATAGCCTGTTTTAGGGATGGTAAATGCTCGATTGTATCTGTTTTCTGTAATGAGAGATTTGGCTGCAAGCAGATGAGTATTCTATTCTAGCCATCGCACTGTAATTTCAATAAATTATATCTGTAGATGCAAAAAATAACTTAAATGCTATTGAGACCAGTGTCTGTTTGTTTCAAGGACCTCCACCGCCATTTGTTTGCTTCTGACCGGAGAAATACGCCTATATAATTCAAGCCTCAAGTAATGTGTTTTTAGGAACATAAGGCTTTTCCATTTATCTTCTTAAACTGGACTCAACAAATCTAAATAAAAAAGCACTATATGTGTTTTTAAGTGAAGCAAATCAGTCAAGAAGCATCCTGCTGATCATTGTTCAGTTCATGTTCACCACATTAACTATGGACAGGTCAAGTCACATGTGTTTATTGTGATTTTCACAATACACTTTGTTTCAAAGCAGCTTTACAGAAATTAATTATATTAAAGTGGCCATATTATGTAAGGAATAATTGATTCTGGGCCTCTGAATTATTAGAAAAATAATGCACACCTGAGGTGGTAATGCGGCCTTAATGTGAAATAGAGTGTGCATTATTTTTCAATGACTCAATGGCATGGACTCAATTATTCCACTTATACTATGGTTACCACACCTCAGATGTTGTATTTCAAGACATTTCTCAGGTTTTTGTCCTTAACCCTTTAACTGTCACCCCCCTTTTTGAGAATGCACTATCCAAACTTAAAGGGCTGTAATTCAAGAATGCTTTGGAATATTGACCAAAGTCTGGTCTCGTTTTAAAGACGACACTCTGCAGATTATTGCTGAAGCAATTCAAAATATGAAAGTATGAAAAAGTTATGGAAGTTTAAATTTACTTTAAATGAAAAATACTGTACTAAATATTTTTTATTTCATATAAAATATATATTTTACAAAAAATAATTTACTGTAAAATTACTATAAAAATCAAAGCCATATGTCTAACCAATTTGTGTTCCAAATTTGAAGTTGATATCACAAAAAATGAAGTTCCCATGAGATTTTGTTTAGGTGCTGCACCAAAAATAGCCACCGGGTGTCATTCAAATTCCATTTATTGTTTTTTTGATGCAATTTCCTGTAAATTTCTGTCCAAATATCACTTCCATCACAAAACAGTCACCAAATATGGACCTTTGAGACTCAGACCTTTCCGACAATATGTGTTTTGTCAAGATTGGAAAACATTTTGAACATAAAGTAGTTAAAATAATTGTTGTAATATGAAACATGACACCGCCCACTAGGGGAGGAGACCGCTAGAATAATTTAGAGTAACTTTTCCATGGTAACACAATGTCCGATTTCAAAACAGTTTTCACAGGATGAATTTTGAGTTTGTAAGCTTTCAAATGATACCTAATTTATGATAATTACTTAAATATATGATACGAAAACAAGGCGATCAAAAAAAGAGCACCAGGCGTCCCACCTGTGGAACGGTGACAGTTAAGAGGTTAAAACGCTCTTGTGTGTAGGACTAATTTCTTACCAATCTCATCCCACGCCTCTGTTGCTAATACCAAAACATAATTTTAGGGTGCTTTCACACTAGCAGTTTTGGTGCGCACTCGGGTTCTATTGACGTCAGAGTTCGGTTCGTTTGGATGATGTGATCGCTGTCTCGGGTGCGCACCTGCGAACCGTACCCGAGTCCGCTTAAAAAGGGTGGTCTGGGGTACGTTTCATGTGAACTCCGGTACGGTTCACTGCTGATGTGAACGCAAACGTACTAAATTGCGGAAGTGAACCGCTATTAATAACGTATCATTTGATAAAAATGTGTGTTTGTGTGTGTTTCACTCATTTTCCTGGCAAGCGTGACTGATGTACTGCAAGCAGAGAGTTATCTAATTTCTGCTCGCCTTCAGCATTCTTTAGAGCATTTGCAGTACATTCGCGGCAGATAGACGCAAGTGCCATTACGTACTGAAGCTTTGGTAACAAAACCAACGGTTCGAAAACAAAAATATAAAAGTGAGGTGAGCAACACTATGCATTTTGCCACCTTCTCGCTCGCTGTCGTTACCAAGCAACAGGGCAAACAGCTGCTGCTTTGATGACGCAAACGTACCCCGGTTCGGACCCAAATAATATAATATGAACAAAGTCCAGCGGGGGCAGGGGGAGCAATCAAACTTGGATTCGGTCCAGGCAATCGAACCAAGTGTGAAACCACCCTTAGAGCTAGTAATGGAGTCTTGAGCCTTTGATAGCAGACTAATTTATTCCCATTTAGTTTTGGAGTTCTCCTAAAATAGCTTTACATTCATCCAAGGTATACAATTTATTTATTTTTTTTCTTTAAAATTAATCTTTAATTTTCTCATAATGTACATTGCCTGGCTTTGCAGTGTCTAAAACGTCTTAAAATTAAGGATCCAATCTCTCTAAACCCCTCCTTTCCGAAAGCCTACTCGGCTCTGATTGGTCAGATGACCCAGTTTGTTGTGATTGGTTACTGCTTACAGCTCGTGTCAGAAACAAAACACATATTACCTAAAGTTCACCCTCGGATGCTGCCTCAGCACTTGTACATAGTGATACCAGCAGTAACAATGACACTGGTTTTACCATATAGAACCAAGTCGAGTCCTCATATTTTGGAAGTGCAAAAAGTGGATTTGCTTTCGCAACGCAAAATCTTCTCGAAATGGTGACAACACAAACCAAACTCTTCCAGGCCTCAACTACATCTAGTGTTTGAGGGTGGGTCAAATTAGACATTAGAAAGTTTAAAATTTTGCACACCACATGAAAGATAATATCTAAAAAAGCATATATATTGCTCTATGTGAGTAGCCTACTGTAGTTATGCAGATTAAATTATCCCACGGTTTTCTTGGTTGTTTTATTATTTTAAACCTAACAAACTCATTAGATAAAAAATGTGCTTGTGCTATCTGTAAAATAAATTCCACTTGCTTTGATATCTAATGCAGTGACATTCACATGTTTTCAAGTGTTGCTAAAGTGTCCAAATGCTTTCTGAAGCTGCTGTTGGTCTTTTATAGCTGTAGTCTGAGTAAAGCCTCAATTTCCCTTGGGGGATCATTGAAGTTTTCATCTTATCTTGTTCTCAAAGACCTTTCACAACACATTAAAGATATGTATTGCTATTTGTTCTTACCTTGACGACACAAGACAAACCAAAATATACAGGTAAGATATATTAGCGAACCCCATATTAGTGTATGCGAACTGCCATATTTGTCACTATAATTGTTTAAAATACTCAATGCAATTGTTTAAGCTTGTTTCTGCTCAGTTTGTCAGTATGTACAACAAAGGGGTCAAAGTTTGGCTGGTTGGCATGGCCCAGTTAATAGATAGAGCTACTAGTTCAGGCTGTAAGCTGGGACTCAAAAGAAGCCACACTGTCCCAAATTTGTGATTATCTGACTGCGACATGAACAGCAGCAGACAAGGAAGGAAACAATTGTCTATTCCCAGCTTTTACATATAAATAAGCCAACAAACAAACAAATATCAAATAAAGCAAATAAATACATAATCAAAAAATAAAGCAAATAAATACACAAGCAAATAAATAAATAAGCATAAATAAATACACTTTTGGGCGAGATTTACTAACAGCTTGCGCCAGTAGTTTTTACAAAACTACTGCCAAGATTTACTAAAGACATGCAAAAAGACGTGTGAAATTATTGCTGAAAAGGTGTGGACAGGGTTATTTTTGCGGCTGACCTTATTGCATATGCATTCTTTTGAGTTTCCCATTCAGGCTCAATTTATGGGAGGAGAGTATTAAAATTAATCACATGAGGGGATTTACAAAGCTTTGTGCTCGTCAATTTACTGGTGTTTGCAGCATTATTTACCACCCCCAAAAAAGTGTGTCTTAAAACAGACACTAAAAGGGTAGATTGTGTTGGTCAATATGTAAATGTTCCGGCTTCGTCTGTGTTCTTTAATGTGCGTCATCAGTAGATCACGCACTGAACTGTCCACTCCCATCGGCGCATTTATGGCATTGCGCTCTCACACTAATTTGCCCTGTTTAGTAAATCTGGCTCTTAGTGTTCTAATGTTGTAGTCTTCCAGTAGGGCTAATGGGATATGATTGGCTCAAAACAACATCAAAAACAAAAACCACACAGAAATGAGTATGCATGAGCAAAATGGCAGATCTAAATAGCATGTTTTCAGAGGTCCCACATCAGCCAATCAACTCTCAATTGAGGAAAATGGAAAAACTAAGGTTGAATCCGAAATTGCCCCCTATACCCTCAAATAGGGCATTATTTGAGGGGACAGTTATCTGTAGTGGTGTCCGAAACTATAGTGGATGTTTTTTGAGTGCACTCATTTTATCCCACATTACACCGCAATAATGAGTGTACAACCTATGTTCACGCAACGGCTGTCCGAATTCACTCACTCGTTTTCATTCACTTTTTCCAAGTGAACTGTATTAGTGGACTAATATAGGGAATAGTAATTGCGGGTTAGGGGGGGTGATTTTGGATTCAACCTAACCGACTGCTTTCTCCAGGTATTATTGGCTCCTTGTGTGCAACACGCTAATGGGCTAAATTATGTGGGTCGGGCTAATTAGTGGATGCAGGTGTTACAGGATACTGAGACGCCTTTATAAAACCTCAGTTTGTGGCACGCCAAGGAAATGGGGAAGATATGGTTTTTTAGGCCAATTTTGAGAAAGTGTGAATGTTAATAAAAAGGAAAGAAAAGGGGGAAGAAAAGTATTTTACCTTTTCTTCTGGGGACTTTTTTTTCTACTGTATCTCTTCTGAAAATTGAGTTGGCCAGTGCTTGAAGGAGATATGTCTCTCCATTAGTGATGCTGAAGATCTTGATTTTTTTCCAGTAGGGTGGAAAAACTAACAACAATCAAAGATGTGTAAGGCAAATGTGGCAAACAGAAGCCGAAGAGTTCCGTGTATTCATTATAAGTCAATGACCTTTGGTTAGAATCACAACACTACCAGAGTCTCGCATTCACACCACGTACAAACAAATTCCGTTTGCAGAACTCCATTGCTGCTCCGGAAAAACAAACTGCATCCACTGTTTCCTTAATGCTGAGTAATTTGGGAAGCGGAACAAGGTTATCTTTCCCTCTCAACCAAAAACACACTTCTTTAGTGACATTGTTGATTTTGTGGTCTAAAAACAAAATGACAGCGCTGCCGATGGCCCGAACGAAGCTTGTTGTTGACACTCTTGCTATTGCTCTGGTTGATTGTGCGCACATTGTTATCAGCCCTTTATGATGTCATACAGGGCCATACTCGGAAAAACTTTCCGAAACGTGTTCGAATCCTGAAGGAGTGCATTTGGCACAGAAATACTACATCATACGTCCAACTGGTTTTTGTGTGTGTTTTTTTGGCCATTGTAACGTAGTTTGTATGTTCAGGGACACATAACAAAACGTCCCGCTCTCACGGTCCCTCAGCCTCGCTGCTCACCAAATACCCCCAACACCCTTCGCAGGCCGGGGAGTACTCCCGAGCCTGCACTCTACTCCTCCCCCACCTCCTCCGGGGGGGCAATCATGGCGGCCGCGGCACCTGGGGGTAAGGACAGAGAGGTTAGAGAACAGAGCCGGAAGCACGAGGAGCGACAGAGATGAGAGAGTGGAGAGAGGAAAAAAAAAAATCTGGTCCGGTTCCCAGACACACTGCCGCTCGGTCCTCAGCCAGCCGAGAGGCTCTTCCTCGCGGTGCCATGCAATGGCACAGGATGCTTGGTGGACGGCTCGATCCTACTCTGCTCCCTGGCGGCCGGCTGTGGCTCCTCCAACTGAGGGAGCCATCAGCGAGTCCCGCACTCCCTGCTCCTCCCCTAAATGGCGGACGGCAGCAGGCTCTGGCTCACGGCAAGCGCCGGCGATTCCTCTGCTCACTCTCAGATGGCAGCCACCCCACCTCGACCCAGGGGCACGGCAGCGAGCTCTCAGTCCCAACAGATCTTCACTCGCTCCAGCACCACCACCTCGGGCAGCCACTCGCGGTCTTCATCCATCCGCGCTGCCCACCCTCCTCAGCACCGCAATCCCCCTCAGCAGCGAGGGCTCTTCGACAGCATGTCCCTCCTTCCTCCCGGGCTTCAGCACCAATGTAACATAGTTTGTATGTTCAGGGAAGAAGGAGGCGGGAACCGGCGAACGTTACAAGACTTTTAATAAAATAACCAACACAAAATGAAAGTAAAAGCGGCAGCCCCTCACGGACGACTGCCTCGCACACACATAACAAAACGTAAACAAAACCACAACCTAAAATCCAGGCCTGGTCCTCTCTCGTCCTTCACTGTCGTTGCTCCTCCTTTATACCCCCGTCACTCCTCCATGAGACATGGTCCCGCTCTCACGGTCCCTCAGCCTTGCACAGCCATCTTTAGCATGACAATCCAACTCTTTAACAGGGTAAATAAGTCAGAATGTATGAAATAAAATAGCATTAGACCCTCCCCTTTTAATACCGTTATGTGTCCAATGTAGTAAAGAGCGCCATTGTGCAGTGTTTACTACAGTAAGCTGGCCGACTGTATTTCTGAGCTGGTGTGAGTGAGTGAGTGAGTGAGTGAGTGAGTGAGTGAGTGAAGGCGGAGGAAATTGGCATATTCATGAATCCGCATATTAGATTAGATTAGATTCAAATGTATTGTCATTACACAAGTACAGGTACAAGGCAACGAAATGCAGTTTAGGTCTAACCAGAAGTGCAATAGCAGCAAGTGCAGGATATACAAAGGTTGCATAAGTGCATGATATACAATGGATGAATAAGTGCAGGACATGGATATGTACTGATGTACAATGGATAAATATACAGATGTCTATTACTATAAACATAATTTACAGGTGAATATGTACTATGAGTATAATATAATATACAGATGGCTATTACTATAAACATAATTTTACAGATAGAGGTATACAATATGTTAGGCTAAGATGTGGAATATAGCAGTGGATTAAGGTAGTGCAATGAAGTATGGACAGAAGCTATCCAAAAAAAAGTGTAAAGTGCAGTTGAAGTGATTGCATATTACAGTTAGAAGTACGGTGCAAAATGCAAATGTAAACAGTTGGTACTGTGAATACAGTCGGCAGTGCAAATGAGCATAATCCAGTTAAGGTATGGTAGTGCAAGATGCATAAATAAACAGTTTTTCCAGTAGTGCAAATAACAAGTGAAGGCAGATGTGAGGTAGGAGAGTTGGCAGTATATGAGGGGAGTGGATCAGTGAGGGTTAGAGTTCAATAAAGAGACAGCTCTGGGAAAAAAATGTTCTTTAATCTGCTGGTCCTGGTCCGGAGGCACCTGAGATGCCTGCCGGAGGCCAGGAGAGAAAACAGTCTGTGGGCTGGGTGAGAGGAGTCCTTAAGGATGCTGCGAGCTCGATGCAGACAGCGTTTTGATGTGCTCGATGGCAGTTAGTGGAGTCCCTGTGATGTACTGGGCAGTTTTCACCACACGCTGCAGTGCCTTGCGCTCCGCAAAAGAGCAGCTCCCATACCATACTGCGACTACACTCTTTCTTGAAGTCCACGATGAGCTCCTTCGTTTTGGTGGTGTTGAGGAGCAGGTTATTATCAGAGCACCATGTGGCCAGGTGCTGGATCTCCTCCCTATAGGCAGTCTCATCGTTGTTGCTGATGAGCCCAATCACCGTAGTGTCGTCTGCAAACTTGACGATGGAATTAGATCCATACACAGGCTTTCAGTCGGAGGTGAAGAGGGAGTAGAGAAATGGACTTAGCACACAGCCCTGTGGTACACCAGTGTTAAGTGTGATGGACGTGGAGCAGGTGAATCCTGATCGAACATTCTGGGGTCTGTCAGTTAGGAAGTCCAAAATCCAGTTACACATTGAGGTGTTGATGCCCAGGTCTCCAAGTTTGGCTATTAACTTGGTTGGGATGACAGTGTTGAATGCTGAGCTGAAGTCAACAAACAGCATGCGTGTATAGGTGTTCTTATTGTCCAGATGAGTGAGCACAGAGTGCAGTGCCATGGAAACTGCATCCTCTGTGCTCCTATTGCTGCGGTAGGCAAACTGGTGTGAGTCCAATGTGGATGGTAGAGAGTCTTTTAGGTGTTCCAGGACCAGCCGCTCAAAGCACTTCATAACGATGGGTGTGAGTGCTACAGGGCGGTAGTCATTAGGGCACCTCGGGCTAGAGTGTTTCGGCACTGGCACAATGGAAGTGCGTTTAAAGCATGTTGGTACAGCTGCTTGGGCAAGAGACAGGTTGAAAATGTCTGTAAAAACCCCAGCGAGCTTCTCCGCACATGCCCTGAGAACACGTCCAGGGATGTTGTCTGGTCCAGCAGCCTTGTGCGCGCTGATCCAGCTCAGTGCCTTGCAGACATCTGTGGAGGAGGGTGTGATTGGTGGGTGGTCAGCTTAGGGTTTGAGCTTGGTGGCAGTTTCTCTGTTGTCTCTTTCAAAGCGAGCATAAAAGTAATTTAGCTCGTTCAGGAAGTTGACATCAGTGGCTGCGGGGGTGGAGTGGGTGGGTTTGTAGTCACTGATGGCCTGAATGCCCTTCCACATGCGTCGAGGGTCAGAGTTGGAAAAGTGTCCCTCTATCTTTATCTTTATCTTTCAGTGCTTGGCCTTTTTGATGCCCCTCTTCAGGTTTGCTCTGGATGTGCTGTAGGCTTGTGCATCTCCTGATCTGAAGGCAGTGTTGCATGACTTCAACAGGAGTCGCACTTCCCTGTTCATCCAAGGCTTCTGATTTGGGTATGTGGTGATCTGTTTCTGGGTTGTAACACTGTCAATGGTGGTATTGATATGATCCAATACAGAGGAGGTGTAGGAGTCAATGTCCGTGTAAGCACCACTGGTGGCCTGAGAAGCAAACATACTCCAGTCTGTGTTTAGAAACCTTTCCTGGAGTGTGGAATCTGTCCCCGCAGGCCACACCTTGATGGTCTTCACTGATGGCTTCACACGGTTGATGAGGGGTGCATATTTGGGGGTGAGGAACAAAGAAAGGTGATCTGACTGTCCCAGGTGGGGGAGGGGTGTTGCAACGTAAGCTCCAGCCATGTTTTGTAAACATGGTCTAAGGTTTTGTTTCCTCTGGTGTGACAGGAAACATGCTGGTGAAACTTGGGTAGAACTGACTTTAAGTTTGAGTGATTAAAGTCACCTGCAACAATAAACGCAGCTTCTGGGTGATCAGTCTGTTGTTTACTGATGGCTGCGTGAAGTTCTTTCATAGCAAGCTTGGCATTAGCATCCGTGGGAATATAGGCTGCAGTGATAATGGTGGAAGTGAACTCCTGCGGTAGATAAAACTGTCTACATTTAACCATGAGAAACTCAAGGTTAGCTGAACAATTACTCCCAACAATAGCAGAGTTTGTGCACCAAGCTTTGTTAATGTAAATGCACAATCCACCACCTCTGGTCTTACCGGAGCCATCTAATGTTCTATCCGCCCGGAGTGTGTGGCGTCCCGCTAGCTCAATAGCGGTGTCTGGTATTCCGCTGTTTAACCAGGTTTCAGTGAAGATTAGGACGTTACAGTTCAAAAGTTTCTTGCTGTGTGTGATGCTGAGTCGAATCTCCTCCATTTTGTTCACTAGCGACCGTACATTGGCAAGGAAAATGCTGGGTAAAGAGAGCCGGTGTGGTGTTAAGGCCAATTTATACTTCTGCGTCGAGTGCACGCAGAGGGTACGGCGTACCCTACGCATAGACGCGTTGGATACGCCGTACCCTGACGCGCACCTCTCCAAAAATGTAACAACGCGTCAATTCTACGCGGACCGCAAGCGCTGTGATTGGTCTGCCAGAACCCTTCCCTCAGGTCAATAAATAAATAAAAAATCTGCGATAGGAGTGTGTGTGTGTGTGTGTGTGTGTGTGTGTGTGTGTGTGTGTGTGTCCAGAAATTGGATGATAGTTCCTTACGTCTGCTATAACACAATATTTTGCAGTCCAGCGATTCTTTATGGTAGTAAATAAATACATAGATCCGCTGAGTATAGTTTATTTATTTTCTCATTAAAACCAAAGATGTTAATCAGTAATTGTATATCAAGAACAGGGACACATTAGGGTATATTTCGTGAATGAAGTCTCCGCAACAGCAATCGATTGCTCGAGCCACCGCTGCTGAAAACAGCGGCCACGAGCTCCGCATGATTTCACAAACACATTCCAGCGCCAGATCGCCTTATTTAACTTTACTAATCAACTAGAGATGCTTAATTTGCTTTAGATACAACAACTCAAGCTGCAAGAAAAGCCGCTCTCTCACTGCTGCTGATACTCCGACATGAATGTACAGATTCTCCACACGAAGCTGCTTCTTCTTCGGCTGTTCTCTTGATTACACCAACATGCCCGAGGACACTGCCTACTAGCGTCTGCATGTGGAATTGCACATTGACGCAGACAACAGCGCAGAAGTATAAATGCTCACGACGGCGACGGCTACGCGCGTACACTACGGCGTACACTCGACGCAGAAGTATAAATTGGCCTTTAGTCTTAGCTTAGCTCTTAGTCCTCCGCGCTTCCCCTGCCTTTGTTTACGATCTCGACGCCGCCTGCGAGCACTTCCTCCCGGCCGGGTAGAGTGCATAGCCTTGGGTGTCCTAGCGATCTCAGGAAGGAGTTGAAGATTGTCCATAAAACTGTCGGAAATTCACAAACAAATATCCAAAATCTCACAACGGGTATACGATGTAAAGGCACAACTGTTCTGCATGAACAGACCCGAGATGAGCAAGAAAATTACCGCAAAATTGCAGAATCTGGAATCTGGATATACTACATGAAGCAAGGGTGTATAGTTAAATTCAAGCTATGTTAAGGCACAAATAATTTTTTTTAAATAAGTAAATATATTTAAAAACTTTTAAATATGTAATTTTGGTGATAAAAGATGAGTTTTAAGGGAGACAATTATTAACTACAGGGGGGCTGCTGCTACAGGGGGACTGCTGCTAACAAAATGTTTAATGTTCACTGCTAGTGATAAACCAAATGCAAACAATATGAAGAGGGTTAGTTACTGGTAATAACACCTGCATAAAGAATCAATGTTTGAAAAGATATTCGGTAACACTTTACAGTAAGGTTTCATCTGACAACGAAACAATAATTCTACAGCATTTATTAATCTTAGTCAATGTCTAATACAGTTGTGTTTAACATTTGTTAATGCACTGTGAGCTAACATGATCAATTAGATTTTTACTAACTAAAGGCCTGTTCCCACCGGAGACGATTTTCGTGCGTGTTTATCGCCGACGTTTAACGCCTCGTGACTAAACAAAGGGCGACAATGTGAGTGTGCACACCGACGCACAAAACGGCAGGCGTAAAAGCGTAATTAAAAAAAAAATGCCTTGGGTTCGTTTTTTTATTTTGACGCGGCACGTTAAAAACTGGCCGACCAATGAAATCAGCGCTTTTGTTCACGTGCCTGGAGCTGCTGAAGTGACAGTAAAACACGACTTGGTGGCACTCAAGCACAAAACGGTCTTGCTGAGCACACATTGATGCTGCTTGCCAGTTAGCAAAAAGTGTGTGAATGGTTTTGGCCATAGACATAATATGTCTGTGGTTTTGGGAAGCACATAAATACTGTCTCTCTTCTTCTTCTGTGTGACAAGCGAGTGTCAGAAGAGTAAAGTGCCTCAGCACCACCTTGTGTCCTGGGAGCGCTATCTACTGAATGTGCACGTTCACTCGGCACATCGCCAATGAAAATTGCTTGGGTGTGAACACTCAAGACGTGCCGAAAAACGTCACGAAAAACGCTGGCGATAAGCGCGCGCGCGATATTCGTCCCGGTGTGTACAGGCCTTAACATAAACATTAATATATGCTTTAATATATATATTGCACATTGTTAGTTCATGTTTGCATTTTAGAAATGAGACTTCACTGCAAAATCTTTTAATTATGTATGAACCGTTTTAAAGAGCTGTAGTTGGAGGGAAACGATCAGTGATGTTTTTCTTTCACTGATGTCTTGCACATTGATGAGAAATCTCTTAATGGATATCTTTCTGGTATTCCAGTCTGACCTTGCTCTGTCCTAACAAAGAAATTGGGATTGTTAGGTGGGAGACGTGCTGGCGATCAAGAATACAAAGTCAACAGCACAGTGAATCGATCTAATGTCATCTTACATGGGGGAAAAACATACATCACGACATTGACAGGTTACCAAAGAAGCTTTTGTTTTGTGCTTTACTATAAATCAAGAGGATGAACATTTTTATGATAAAACTTTCAAATACAAACCGGCCGATTACCTCAGGGCTCGGGTTTTCTTTCTCTGGCTTTTCTGTAATAGAGGGGCACATATCTTCATTTGCGTCAGCCTAGGAAGAATTATGATTATTAAACTGGTTTTGCTTCAGGACTCAGATTTTACATTGGACATCAAGTAGCAACCAAACTTAACCTGTATTTATTGCAGTATTAAGACAATATTTTCCTTCGCATTGGACTGTTCTGTTCATGGTCTCATCCTCAATGCACCTGCTTATTTTGGCGTCCTTCTACAAACTGACAGAGGCATGTGCGCTCAGTTTGACTGGATGTACAACAAATCTGTGACTAGAGTATTTTCTGACAGGTGTCTTCTCTTCTTTCAACTAATACGTGAGAAGCATATTGTGAAAAATGGTATAAAACGCATACAACTTTCTCCCGAGGCTCCCACAGGACTCTCTATTTGGGCCAATGCTATTCTTACACTGCTATTAGTGAAGATCACAATAATTTATCTTAATTAATTCAGTTTTTCCTTGTTGCTGATAAGCTATTGAATCTTTTTCATTGGCTAGCAGCTATTTAATGTTTGTGACTGATATAAAAATCGGTACATACAAAGAGTGTAAGATGAAAATGATCAAACTGCAATATTTCTCGACTAACTGCTCCCTTTAGGATACAGCAAGAGAAATTGAGAGAGAATTTAAAAAAAGAGCTGAACTGAAATGGGAGTTGGTATGAGAGGATCTAGGAGGAGGAGGAAGAGAACATAGAAAGAAAGCTCTTAGAAAAGAGAACAAGAAGAGAGGAGGCTCTGAGGAAGAAGAGAGATGGATAATCACCCCTCTGTGTGGGCGGCAGAGGCTTCCTCTAATGAGAATGTGGTGGGTGTTCTGCTGGAGTCGTGACTCGTCTTTTCTCTAGTATTTTCTCTGAGAGTTTCCCAGAGCACTCTACAGAAAGTGCAATGTAACACCAATCAGCCAATCGCAACAGCTCTGCTGATTCAGATGTAACGGATCCTTAATTAGATCTGCTAATTGGACCCACTCCATCAAAGACCTTCTCTACATCTGTGACTGATTGGCCTGCTTAAAAGCTGTAAGGTTTAGTAGTGGGATACAATATAATAATAGGATATTTAAAAAAAATATTTTTTAAATAGCATGTTTTAAAAATGTTTATATAAATGTAATATAAATGTGTTGTATTTATATTTATTATATAAATATTATATACATTCAAATATAGGCAGCAAGTGTATGAATATAAATATATAAAAATAAAAAATATAAAAAATTAACTAATTAATCACTAATTTTCTCTAATTAATCGTGATTAATAACATCAGAGTCTCCTATGTTAGTTGGTACAACCAACAACAGAACATTTGTAATTTTTTTTGGCGCAGACATTGTAATCTAGCTAGCTGATACAGCGAGTAAACAAAAAGGACAAAAAAAGTGGAAAAAATTAAACATAAAAATTTTCCTCACATAAAAACTCTAATGAGCCATGAAAGTGCAACCTCTGAATAATTTTCCTATGAAGATTCCAGTCCATCTCAAATATCCTTTTGAATAAAGTTAAAAAGTCCATAAATTATTCAAACATACTGTGCTACTGCACTTCATGCACCATGAATTAAAGCAGCTTATGTGTGTAATTTTCTGCACCACTAGAAACACCAAATGGAATTACAAAATAATGACTGTTTTCAAGCAGGTTTCTCAAACAATCCTATATATATATAATATTTAGACAGAAGCATAATGATATATGTATTTCATATGCTATTTGTCTATAGTTTTCATAAAGCATATGCGTCCATTTGTTGGATTGATGTGTTACTGGTTTGTGTGTTAGTGTTAAATGAGGAGTCTGCTGAAAAGTCCATCATAAACCACCATGAATTCCATGCTCATCCTGGCTGGTTTATGCTTTTTTAGTGCTGGTCTAGCTGGTGGACCAGCAAAGTCATGCAAAGTCAAACTTTACATGTTTGCATACAAGCATGTTTTTTTGGGGACAAGCATTGTTTTTGCTTGTATATTTCAATATGCTCATGTTGTTCCAAACCTGTATGAGTTTCTTTCTTCTGTTGAACACAAAAGAAGATATTTTGAAGAAAGTTAGTAACCAGACAATTGATGGCACCCATTGACATTTTTTTCCTACTGTGAAAGTCAATGCTTGCCATCAATTGCCTGGTTACCAACAGTTAGCAGTTAAAATATCGTATTTTGTGTTCGACAGAAACTCCTACATGTTTGGAACAACTTGAGAGTAGACAATATTTATATTTTTTGGGTGATCCCTTTACTGATATAAAGGAAAAACTATATGAGATTGAAACATGATTTATTGTAATGATTTATTGTAGCCTAACTTTGTAATTTCTTTTGCTTCCTCAGCTGAAAGTAGAACTAATTTTTTTTATTGTTTTAGTTTTAGTTCTAATTATATTATTAATCAATGTCATCTGAAGTTTTGTGTAACAAAGAAAAAAATCTAAATCAAACTGTTAAAACTTTTTGCTTGCATTTGATTTGTTCCTTTGTTCAGTTTCCTGCCACATTATGAATTCATTTGTTTCAGCTGTGTTTCATTTATCTTGTTTCCGTTTGTTATTTAAGCTGCACTGTTGTGTTAGTGTGTTTTCTTGCCCGTCTGCCTGTTCCTGAGTATTATAATTAAAGTTTTCAATCATAAGCAGTTTGTTAAAAAAGGGGTTATGAGAAGAGCTGTCACAATGCTACAGTTAATAAGAACTTGATACTGAAAACTGAAAGTTGCTGTTCTTAAAGGGTAACTAAACCCTAAACCAACTTTTTTTTATTTAATGATCTGTAATACTGCGAGCTTTATTAGTGCTGTTAATTGATTTGAGTAAATGTTTTGACATTTGGGTATAAAGTGTTTTAATTCTATAAAATATGGTGTAAAACCGCCAAAGGGCTGCCCTCTTAAAGGTCCCGTTCTTCGTGATCCCACTGTTCAAACTTTAGTTAGTGTGTAATGTTGCTGTTAGAGCATAAATAATGCCTGTAAAATTATAAAGCTCAAAGTTCAATGCCAAGCGAGATATTTTATTTGACAGAAGTTCCCTTTCAAAGCCTACAGCGAACGGCTGGCTTGGACTACATCCTGGTACTTCCTTCATAAATGACATCAGTAGAACAGTAGAACAGACTAACCTCCGCCCACAAGAATACGTGAAAAAGGGGGCGTGGTCTTGTTGCTGTCCCACGTGGAGAAGAGGAAGTGTCGCGTGGAGAAAAGGAATTGTTGCGTTTGTGTGTGTTTGTCGCCATGTCGTCGAGACGCTGTTATTTTCATCCCGGAGTCAAATCACCTTTGTTTGGCTTTCCCAGGGACGCTGTAGAGATCATTAAGAGCATATATCTCCCGTTAAGAGGCGTGACCTTTCCACGTGCGCTAAGCTGCTGTCCAATCACAACACAGGAACCGTGCCACGTTCGCTAAGCTGCGGTCAAATCACAACACGGGAACCGCTGGCACAATCAGAACTCGTTACGTATTTCTGAAGGAGGGACTTCGTAGAATAAAGGAAGTCATCAGCCGTTTTTAGGACAGTGAAAACAGCGGTATACAGATAAGTAAATTGTGTTAAAAATACTGTTTTTTTTACACACGAAACATGAACACATGTTATATTGCACACTGTAAACACAATCAAAGCTTAAAAAAAAACACGAAGAATGGGACCTTTAAGGTTGAATGGTGGCTACTGCAGTTGAATTTTCCTATTGGACGTTGTGGTACATTGTGACATAGGATGGTTCTTCCACGGCTCACTGTCCACACCCTCAGAAATGTTTTCCCCAATCACATGATGAGAACGGTTTCACTCCAGTATGAACTCTCATGTTACACGAAGTAGAAACATTATGAATGAAACTTACTGACACTTGCTTTAACATTGTAATCAGTCCTTCCAGAAAAATGCGGCTTTTTTTAGTGATTGTTGCGGGCAAAAATCCTTGATTATGCGGCACGTTTTCTTAAAAAATGCAATGGAAAATGCGGGATATTTATGCAATATTCTGCGATTAAATTGCGGGAACTTGCAAAAACTGCGGTTTGATGAAAAAGAGAAAAAAAGCACTACATCACAGAAAGTGCTGGGAATATTTAAGTTATCTTGTTTTATTGAAGACCTTAGTAAACACATGGCTCAAATTTACAAAACATTGAGTCAAACAGTTCTGTAGCTTTACAAAAGGAATATGCTTCAAAAAAAATTATAAATAATTTCCTGTTTAACAGAGGTAGCTATAGAAAACAGACATTTGAGTGCTTCCAATGCACAAAGTGCAAACTCTGAAAGGGTTAGTTCACCCAAAAATGTCATTAATGACTAACCCCTCATGTCGTTGGACACCCGTCAGACCTCCGTTCATCTTCAGACACAGATGAAGATATTTTTGTGTAAATCCGATGGCTCAGAAAGGCCTCCATTGGCACAATGCACTGTAAACTCTCAAGACCCATAAAAGGTACTAAAGACGTCGTTACAAAGTCCATCTCACTACAGTGGCTCTACAATAACTTTATGAAGTGATGAGAATAGTTTCTGTGTGCAAAAAAAAACTAAATAACGACTTACATAGTGATGACCGATTTCAAAACACTGCATCATGAAGCTTCAAGCGTTATGAATCAGCGAGTCGATTCATGATTCAGATCGCGTGTCAAACTGCTGAAATCACGTGACTTTGGCGATCCAAACTGCTGATTCGACTCACTGATTCATAACGCTTCGAAGCTTCATGATGCTGTGTTTTGAAATCGGTCATCACTATCTCATTATCGTTATTTAGGTTTTTTTTGTCGCTATTCTCGTCGCTTTATAAAGTTATTGTAGAACCACTGTAGTGAGATGGACTTTGTAACGACGTCTTTAGTGCTTTTATGGGTCTTGAGAGTGTCCAGTGCATTGTGCCAATAGAGGCCTTTCTGAGCCATCAGCTTTCAACTAAAATATCTTAATTTGTGTTCCGAAGATGAACGGGTCTTACGGGTGTCGAACGACATGAGGGTCAGTAATTAATGACAGAATTTTCATTTTTGGGTGAACTAACCCTTTAAGTTAACGTAAACTTACATACTACTAATATACTAACAAAAAAGTGCAATCTTACAACTGTAAAGTTGCATCAACTCCTGGATGATACAACAGTCCACTGTGAAAATGAGAACTATAACTGTGTAGCCTCTAACACTGGCCTATCATTCACCATCCTCATCCTCCATCCCCTCTCCCTCTACCTCCATATCCTTCCCCTCCACCATCTCCTCCCTCTAAAATGCTCCACTGCGGACTCGTTGGTTGTGGTAAAGGAAGACCAAGGATTTGAGGTTTTGGTTGGTAGTTGATCTTCTTCGGTTAGACAACACCAGTTTGTAGATGCTGTTGCTGCGTTCAGCATCAGCTGAGTTTGAGACAGCATCTTTGTACCGTTTGGCCAAGGAACTCAGCACAGGAAGTCTCTCCTGTAGGCCATTCCAAAACACATCCAAATCCACCACGCCAGATGGTGCAGCTCTGAGTGCTGCTGGACCAAGAGTCTTGAAGTAAAAATCAAATTCATACCCCGGCACTGCAGTGAAACCTGGAATGGCTTTGTAGCTTGCTACGGAGTCATCTAGGAATGCAATGTTGCGAGGGTCAAACACCCTGACCTCCTGGAGAAACTCAATGGGCGGCTGACCGTGTGACATGTACTTGGTGAGCTTTTCTTCAGCGTTTTCATATGCCTGACCAACTGTGCAGAGGATCTGTGTCTTCGTGGTGTGTGGTAAGTCAAACCCTTCAAAGTATTCGGCACACGCCTCATACTGCAATTCTTTGTTGGCAGCAAAGACCACTTGCAGATCCTCCAGATAAGTGACTATCTTTGTGGTCACAGGACGTCTGCTCTGAAAGACATCGAGAAGACTTAGGAAGTAAGTTGATCTGGACATTCAGGGACTGAGCTAGATCTGGGTCTTGAAGCATCTCATGGAGTTTCTCCACAGACTGTGGAGCACTTCTGCTACACACCTATAAATAAAAAACACAAATAGAAATAGAGGAATTAGGTCAAACATACAATATTTATGTTCAATGCAATTACATTTTTTACTTTGATCTTACTAAACTATTCATGTTTGTGTGTGCAACCCCTTTGCACCCACAAACATGAATAGTTTAGTAAGATCAAAGTAAAAAAAATAATTTGTAAAAATATAAAACACTTCCTAAGTTAACTGATGAAGAAAAGGAAGTGTTAATTGTATTGAGGAATTATGTGAAGGAAGTTTTTACCTCGATTTCCATCTCTATGAACTCCTTGTACAGTCCAAAGTACTGTGCATGGTACTGCACTTCAGAGAACCAGGAGTTCCAGCGTGTTGCACAGGGGTTTGGAGGCATGACCGCCTTTTTTCTTGGCAGCTTGTTTGTCATGAAGCAGAGGTATCTTCTCTTGCGTGAACCAGCATTGAAGAACATCTGGGAGAAATTTAGCATGAAGCTGTTCAACTGAACAAAAGGTTTGCGGAAGGCATTGCCAATGAGATTCATTATGTGTGCCATGCATGTGATGTGTAGTGAGTTGGGGAACAACGACTGCAGAGCTGCTGTGAATGCCTTTTTCATGTAGGCTGCATTATCAGTGTCGAACACAATCACATCCTCGTTTTTAATGCTGTATTCTTGAAGGCACCTTACAACAGCCACAGATACAGTGGAATGATTGCACTGATCAAGGAAAACAGTATCTGCAAGGTAGGCCAAGATCCTCCCAGAATGATCCTTCTCAAGTGGTGCAAGGGGGATATTCAGGACACATCTCCCCTCAACATCTGGAGTCTCATCGAATATCACAGCAAGAGGTTTTCCTGCAAGAAGTGTCTTCAGCTCCTCTTTTTCCCTCTCATATACTGCTCCCAAGTACATATCTTGAAGCTGGTGAAACCCTGGAATGGCGCCGCCATTGATGACATTCTCATTCAGAAATTTCCTCAGTGCAGGTTGGTCACTCTTAGACAGTGGGATGTTGATGGCAGTGCAGGCGGCAACCCAGGTTTCACAAATCTACAAACAGAAAAATACTTTTGTATCATTGGGCTGTATTGGGCTGTACACACACACACACACACACACACACACACACACACACACACACACACACACACACACACACACACACACACACACACACACACACACACACAGTGTAACCTACAAAAAATTGCAGTATAAAACAGAATCAATTACAGTCAGCCTTCACATAACAGTACGTAGTGTTTCTGCAAATAAAACATAATTCTTTCATGGCAAAATCAATCATCTTGCATGGGAAATAAAACTACTGTTAGGCTATCTAACCCTAATGCTAACTTACATCCACACACAACATACTTGGAAATCTCATTAACACTCACACACACCTCTCTCTGTTTCATTCTGTTTTCAATTTATCTATCAACATTTTCTTAATTTTACGTGCTTTAATCTTGTAGGCTACTGACCTTGATTCTTTCAGCCCTGGCAACTGTTTTAGAAGTTGATGCCTCGGTGTAGGTGAGCTGCTTCTTCTTGGCTACCTCCGCTGTTGCTTCAACCATCCTCAAATGTTTGGCGGTGGCAAAGTGGTTGTGCAGCATCGACTTCCGTCTGTGGTCCAACATGCAGTTGCATGGAGTGCAAAATAATTTGCCTCCACTTTCATGTAAAACACAGGGAAACTGCTTTGCGCGGTCTTTTGCAGTTATTTTTGTTGGCAAATGGGAATTTGCGTGCTTCATCATGGTTCTGCCAGAAAGACTCGGGAGAATAAATACTGTGACAATTATCCATTTATTAACAACCCAGCAAGCAATAAAGTATATTGGCATAGGCCCCGTCCGTAGCTCGCAATCTGAGGGTCCGGACTCTGCATATCCTGCCTGAAGACGAAGGCAGAGGCGCAGCCGACCCCCCCCGTGAGGTATGGAAGGGACCATCCTGGTGGTGGTGGGGTGGATGTAGGGAAGGATTTGACTTGGAGGTGGTGTGGAGGATGGCGGTGAATTGGAGCGTCAGCATCTGCGAACTCAGACATGTGTAAGTACCGATCTTTTATACCCAGGTATTTAGCATGTGATTGGATAGATAAAATTAAAGTGACATGACAATTAAGTCTTCCTGGCAGAACTTACGCTAAAGCTTCCATTTTCGCTGATATCTATGGTTTCTCCGCGGGGTTTGCAGCTTTTCGATGACGTTCGCGTCGGGTAATTACGTCACTTCAAAACGTTCCCATGGCAATAGGGGGGAAATGGCGGCTCTTGTGTGAAGTAGACTGACATTTTCAACTTTCTGCTAATATATATGACTTTTTTGCAACGAAAATGCAGGGACCATGCTAGCCCCGCATATTTTGCACGCGGAAATAGACAATTTATGCGGCGAAAGTGCGGCGTATTTGAAAAAATGCGGCCCCCGCATGAATATGCGGACTTTGGCTGATTATGCGTTAAATCACGCGATCGCATAATCGCGTTTTTCTGGAGGGACTGTGTAATGAAGAAAATGCGGTTAAATAATGCAGTTGTCAGTACACGTCAGGCTTTTCTTGCGCTATTATTGCTGCCCGTCATGTGTACAGATAAGTTTCATACATGAGACGCACTTTCAAACCCTGACATGCAACTGCGTAACGTGCTGGCGTATATAGTCTAACTTTTATTTGAGGTTTGAACTTATTGGTCCTGCGCTGCTTATTGATTCAGTTCATTTGAATGAAAATACATAGTATGTATTTGATCAATTTTTAGTGGCATTCAATATAAGGATTTGACTGTTCATAGATTAGGTCAGTTCTCTTGCGCTGCTGCTTCACTAGCATCGTCGGCATCGGGAGTTAAGACAGTTTGAGCCAGCGGCTCGCATTGATAAGGCTCCGGGTCCGTGTCTACAGACAATTCACCCTCCTCCACTTCAGGTTAAGGTGAGGGAGAATGACTGCTCTGTTTCAAAGCCAGTGGCGTCACTCCAGTCATTCTCCATCTTTGCGACTCGCGAGTCAGACAGCTGTCAATCAATCTGTCACTGGGGGTCTGTCAATACTGGGCTCTGCCCACTTTTCCAGCATTTTTCAAATATTGCCAGTGGGTGGAGTTAGGCTCTGAGCTGGGGTTTAGTTACTCTTTAAAGAAATTCTTGCTCATTTGGGAGCTCACATATGTTAAAATTCAGCTGTCAGTCACTGATTTCAAAATGTGCACATAGTAAAAGATGTCATTGCAGTCAGACACATGAAATATTGTCGACAATAGTGATAATATGCACTTTCAACAGTTTCTGAAAGAGAATTAATTGAACCAAATTCAATGCTCAAGTGCCTAACTAAGAGGAATACTAATCCCCATAATGGTGATTTCAAACAGACTTCAACAACTTTTGTACATGCTCCATATGAAAGCAATAAATCCAAACGGGTTTATAAGTGAACATGGTAATGCTGTTTTTGGAGTTGTTGAATCATTCTCTGGTGAGATATTGATATTATTTGCAGTTGATTTCATCTAAGGCTTTTACTTTTACTCTCTAGAGATTGGGACCATATGGAAACTGAGCAGTGCTCATTTTAACACTGAGGATTTTGTTGTGTGTACCAATAAACATAGTAAAGCAAAATCAATTTAATTCAAATTAATTGGAAAATTGCCTTGGTCTTTATTTAACTCTGAACACACACTAAGACACATGATATGTAACACATACGCACATTTTGTTGTGGTCTTCCTGGGATCATACTAGCACTTAAAAGACAAGATATGCAGGTCCACCAGCACACCAGCATCCCAAACTGGGGACCAGCAAACCAGCAACCAGCATCCCAAACTGGGTACCAGCATGCAAAACATACCTTTTGCTGGTGACCAGCAATGCTGGATTTTTCAGCAGGAGAGCCTGGTATGTAAAGATGAACTTGAAAGCGGAGTAGCTCTTCTAATTAGTGATGGGAAGATAAAAGGCCATCATCCATAATTGAGCATGGCGTTAGTATTCTGTCATCTCCTGTTCTTAAACTTTTTTTTCCAGAAGTTCAGAACAGTTTGAGTACTTGCCTTCTTTCATCTGATAAATAATCAAATTCCTTTCAACTTCATGCATGTCACCTGCATGGATTGTACTGGGAAATTAAATATTTGGCATTTTGTGCACATCTCTGCAATAAACAGAACCTGATTTATATTTTTAATTGTGTGCGTGTTGATATGTGTGCGCTTGTAACTCCGAGTAGCCGCGGGGCACGCAGTAAACAGTCTCCAATGGATTAGTTTGCCGTGGCTGTCAATTTCATGCTGAGGAAGAAGCAGGTGCTGCCGTAAACTTTATGCAGAGTGTCAATCGATATCCTAAAGCAACACACCGGGAGTGCATCAGAATCTGGCTCCTGTTGTGCAGTCATTGTCAGGTCTCATGAAAACAAATGTCTCCACTGTAGGTGAGTTTCTTACATTTATATTTTAAAGGGGTAGTAAGTGATTTCTGAGAAGCACTGTTGATATTTTAAATCAACCCACACAAACACACCCCTCCCTTCGTTGCTCCGCCCGTTGCTAATGCACAAACAAGTGAAGATGACAAACGAATGACAAAGAAGAACAAAAAATAAACACACAGTACAGTACACAAGAATATATACAAGCATGAGTTGATTGTTCGTCTCCAGCAGCACACCAGCTCCAGACAATCACACTCAAACTGTCCTGTTACTCTAGCTAACATTATAACAACAGCATATCTTGGTTCTGTGAAGCAGCAAAACCAATGTTACTCACGTATGGCGCAGAAACGGCGAAATCTCTGAATCCATTTTCAGGCCATACTGATTGGCTACAAGTGTGTTGTGGTTCTTGGTCCGATCCACTTTCAACAGCGTTTCTCAGAAATAGCTTACTGCACCTTTAAGGGATTCCGCAAACACCATTGTTCAGTGGAACTGTCATGGTAGGCATGCAAAGTTGAAAGCATATAAAATGTTAACTTAATAAGTATATAAAATGTAAAAAAAAAAAAATGATTTTGGTAATAAAATAAAAAGTTTGCTTAGGCTTATTCGCAGATCATATTAGAGGCACAATATGCATGATTTTGTGGATATCCAAAAACCACTAGAACAATGTTACATATTTTGATGACTTGTGTACTTACTTTTACATGTCTGCTGTTTTTGTGTTTTTCATTGTGACCTAGTTTTCCCCCGTCAGTCCTGACACCTGTGCCCTGTTAATTACCTCCCTCACGTGTTCTACTTCTTGCTTCTTTCAGTCAGGGTCCGACCTCATCAATGTTAAAGGGTTAGTTCACCCAAAAATTTAAATCAGCCCATGATTTAGGGGAGCGCAGGGCACAACCTAACTCAGGGTTAGTTGTAACGCACATGGTTTAAAACTTTCCACACATGCCAGGATGATGAAACTTAGTGTATTTACTAGTTGCCATATCAACATTATTTAGAAAAAAAAAATTGCGCCAAATTAAAAAAATCTTTGGAAGATATTACTAACCATAGCAAAAGTAAATGTATTACTTTATTTTTCATCTCTGTTTTTTGTGTTTATTTAAAATAAGACAAATCTGATATGATTTTAATCTTCTATCTGATATTTAAGAGTTGAGATCGTTCTTTAATGCTAACCAGCAGAAGACACGAGCTGCGGTTTAAATCCCAGTTGTGCAGGTGAGGCATGTTGACACACTGCGTTACAATGAGCCCCTATTAGAACTATGCTATTATATTCTATACTTTTATGAATTATTTTGAGAAACAATGAGAAAAAGGTGAATAATGACTGAGAATCAATGTTCAGAAATTATTCATTATTATGTTTTTAACTATGCTGTTTAGTTGTATTTAGCAGTGTGTTTTTTGTCAAACTAAAAAAATATATATATATTTTTAATGATTAAAAATGCCATTATTTTATTTAAAAAAGTGAATAATTGCATTTTATTGAAAAAAACTTTTTAGTTTGTCCTGGATATTTTTTTAATTATATCATATATATATATAACATTTTAAGCTGTCATTTGGTCATGTTACATTGTGCTGCTCACATTACAATGTACCCCACCTATGGGGCACGTTGTCACATTTCACTTCCATTCTTTTGGGGTAAATCAAGAAAAAAGTATACACTGTATTAATTAAACAAAACCACATAATTGTACTAGACGTGTGAAATTAATGTGGGAAAAAATAAATACTCTGAACCCCAAGTGGATTTACACAAACTGAGTCAAAAAGCATTAGGTTGTGCCCCGCTTTCCCCTACTCACCCTCAAGTCATCCTAGTTGTATATGACATTCTTCCAAGATTTATAATAGCAGTGCATGTTGCTCTGTTTTTGAAGTCCATAAAAGTGCATCTATATCCATCATAACTGCTCCACACAGCTCCAGGGGGTTAATCATTTCATCCAGGACATGACTGTGTCTATGCGTTGCCTATCAATGACATCATACCCGCGTTACCATCAATTTTTTTTTTCCTGTTTTATTTTGTAGAAACCATGGAAACACCAAAGACGCTTTAATATATTGTGTGTTTTATTATATGGGTGAGCAACTGTTTGGAGACATTTATAGACAGAAAACTAATCATTGTTACATTACAGCTCAAAACAGTTAGTCTTATTGTTCAAATCTCGTTTTCTTGATTTACCGTGAGTACCATGTTTTACCACGCCTAATATCGATCTAGCTCACTGCAGTGTGCAACAAGTGTCTCATAGTAGCCGCAGAGCAAACGCACAGAGTAGCATTATAACATAACTTTCAACACACTCAAATGTATCTAGTAGGATAAGACAGTGCTGCGTTACCCCATCATGAGCGGAAGAAGTGGAAGAGCTTGTCGGCGGCATAAAAGTGCCGCTAAATCAAGGCGTCATCAAGCTATGCCTTTGTTTTGAATAAAGGCCCTTTTACACCGGACGCGTAACAGAAAAGCGAAGCGAAAAGCAAATATTTTGTGTGCGAATAGTTCGCGTCAAAACCATTCACATCAACCGCGACACGAATTTGCGACGTCTGTGGCGTTTCAGAGCTCCAACATTCCAAAACATTCGCGGCGACAGCTGAGAAAACACAAACATTACCTCATTCAGTGAAGACAAGCTTTTCATTTTATTTAAAAGACCAGAAAGAAGGTTTTTGGTGCACCCAGTCTTAAAGAACAGAGAGTCTGAAGGGGAGTATGCTAATCTTGTACAGGAGCTAAAACGTTATCATTCCGCACTTACTTTCAAATGTCCGTGGGACAATTTGAGACAGTAGCACCGCATCTGACGAGACATTACATTACATTTAGTCATTTAGCAGACACTTTTATCCAAAGCGACTTACAAATGAGAGCAATAGAAGCAACTAGAACAGTCAAGGGCAACAGTATGCAAGCGCTGTAACAAGTCTCAGTTAATTTAGCACAGAACACACTGGACAGAACTTTTTTTTATTTGTTTAATTTTTTTTATAAATTAGACAGACAGAAAATGAATGGAATGTTAAGTGCTATTCTTGAATGATCAGGTGCTGCTGGAAAAGATGTGTATTTAGATGTTTTTTGAAAATGGCTACAGACTCGGCTGCTCAAATTGAGATAGGCAGGTCATTCCCCCAGGTGGGGGCGGTCCAAGAAAAGGTCTGTGCGAGCGATTTCATGCCTCTTTGGTATGGCACCACAAGGCGTCGTTCACTGGCAGAACGTAAGCTCCTGGAGGGTGTGTAAGTCTGAACAAGCGAGTTTAGGTATATTGGTGCAGAGCCAGTGGTTTCTTTTTTAGGCGAGCACCAGTGCCTTGAATTTGATGCGAGCAGCTATTGGCAGCCAGTGCAGACCGATGAAGAGAGGCGTGACGTGCACTCTCTTCGGCACGTTAAAGACCACCCTCGCTGCTGCATTCTGGATCAGATGCAAGGGTTTGATAGTGCATGCCGGAAGGCCCGCTAGAAGAGCATTACAGTAGTCCAGTCTGGAGAGAACAAGAGCTTGGACCAGGAGTTGTGTGGCCTGCTCTGATAGGAAGGGTCTAATCTTCCTAATGTTGTATAACGCAAATCTGCAGGACCGTGTTGTTGCAGTAATGTGGTCAGTGAATTTTAGCTGATCATCAATCACAACTCCAAGGTTCCTGGCTGTCCTGGACGGAGTTATGGTTGATGATCCTAGCTGAATGGAGAGATTGTGATGAAGTTCTGGGTTGGCTGAGACCACAAGCAGTTCTGTCTTTGCAAGGTTGAGTTGCAGGTGATGTTCCTCCATCCAGGCAGAAATGTCTGTTAGGCAGGCAACGATATGAACACCAACCGTGGGATCAGCTGGTTCAAATGAGAAGTAGAGTTGAGTGTCGTTGGCATAGCAGTGATAGGAAAAGCCATGTTTCTGAATAACAGATGCCAGTGATGACATGTAGATGGAGAAGAGAAGTGGTTCAAGCACTGAGCCCTGGGGAACTCCAGTAGCTAGATGATGTGACTTAGACACTTCACCTCTCCATGACACCCTGAAGGACCTACCTGAGAGATAAGACTTGAACCAGTCTCCACTGGTTCAAGTCTTATCTCTCAGGTAGGTCCTTCAGCAGTTCCTGAGATGCCCATCTTCATGAGAGTTGACAGGAGGATCTGGCGGTTAACTGTGTCAAAAGCAGCAGACAAATCCAGTAAGATAAGTACTGTGGATTTGGAAGCTGCTCTTGCCTGTCTCAGTGCCTCCGTAACCGAGAGCAGGGCAGTCTCAGTTGAGTAGCCGCTTTTGAAGCCGGATTGGTTGTTGTCCAGGAGGTTGTTCTGTTCAAGAAACGTAGAGAGCTGGTTAAAAACAACTCGCTCAAGTGTCTTTGCAATGAAAGGGAGAAGGGATACCGGTCTGTAGTTATCTAAAAGTGCTGGGTTCAGAGAGGGTTTCTTAAGCAGTGGGGTTACCCGAGGCTGCTTAAATGCTGTGGGGAAGGTCCCGGTGTGAAGAGAGGTGTTGATAATGTGAGTGAGTGCAGGAGTAACTTGTAAGACTTTACCCAGCTATACTACTTCCAACCGCTAGGGGTCACACTCCTGCCATGATCAGCGGTATGGTTCCCAGTCACAAGGGGGCGCAGGAGGTCTTTTTGCCTGCAATCCTCCTCCCAGTTGCCAGGGGGAAACCATTGGCAAGGACTCTCAGTTGTACTTAACAATCAGTGTTGATGATACTCACCTGTGTTGGGCCCTATTTAAGTTTGCCTTCAGTCATTGTTTTTTGTTCAGTCTTGAGCCTACCTTCCTGTGTATCCCAGTGCATTCCGTGAGTCTTTTGTGAGCCATTGTGCTTGTTTTGTTTTCCTTTTTGTGACCATTGAAAGCTTTGATGCTAATCTTTTTGTTTGTACTTTGTTTCTTTATCATTCTACAAAGTAAAAGCTACTTTGAGTTTATACCGCTCGTCTCCTTGATATTTTTGTTATTCCTCTGCACTTGGGTCTCAAAATCCTCAACCTTGAGTTAGCTCACTCAGGAAGAACATCAGCTCTGAGTCCAGGAGACCGGGGTTCTAATCCTGTTCAAGACAACATTCTATAGTTTCTGCTTCTGTATCATTACATAACTGAAGAAGAAATGAAGCTTATGCGCAAGTTCTGGCAGGAAGATTCAATGTTACGTCACTTATCACATTCAGACCTATCCAATCAAGTCATAATTCTCAGAGTATAAAAGTTTAGTAATTACACATGTCTGAGTTCACAGATGCTGACGCCAACATTACCTCCATCCTCCCCACCACCACCAGGTCGGTCCCTGTCTATACCTCCCGGGGGTCGGCTGCGCCCCTGCCTTCATCTTCAGGCAGGAAATGCAGAGTCTGTTACCCTCGTGACGAGCGCTATGGACGGGGCCTACGCCAAAGTACCTCTAATTCAATACTTGCTGGTCTGCTAATAAACTTGCGATGTTATCATACTTCATCTGGTCTCCTGAGTCTTCCTGGTAGAAATGGCCTGAAAGAGGTGAGTGGGGATAGGATCAAACAATACTTCTGTTAAAGGAACTGTATGTAGGAAATGTATTTCAATTAATCATAAAATGGCCCTAATATGTCAATAGACATTAAAAAATCATGTTAATTTCAAATACTTATATCACTGACAACAGTTGTCCGGCCAAGATATTGTCATTTTAAAATTGAAGTTGCAGCCCTCAACTGATGTTGATGTTGACATGTTGTGTCATGCCTGAAGCGCCGCCCTCCACCTATCTACCAATCACGAAGTCAGTAGTGTTTCTGCATTCGGGTTGCCAGCTCTGCTAGTTACCACAGCTGCAGCTACAAACTTTTTGGATAAACAATGTCTAACTTTACGAAACCTAAACGACCTCGATATGAATCAGAAAAACGTTGTGACAGTGTCCGAAATAAAACAAGGATTTGTATAGGAGATGCCTTTGAAAGATGGAGACGGCTGAAAACGGAGAAGAATTTGAAGACTGACGCCAACGTTGCTAATTTTCTCCTGGACAGGTAACGTTAAGGTTCATCTATGTTTGGCTAACTTCTACTTAATGTAAATGGACATTTCAAATATTCACGACAGTCGAACAAAGTTGTGCATGTTCATGCAAATTAACGTTAGGTTAGCGCAGATGGAGGAGGTGGGTCATTGAATTGAAAAGGTAACGTTAAGGAATTGTTTGGTAAATAAAAATGGCGAGTCGTCATTGCTAACATTAGTAATGCATTATCAGAGCCCGTTTCTCTGTCATTATGCTGAGACGCTGATGAAAACAACATTAGCACGCCTATTATGGCAATGTGAAAACGTATTTGAGACAGAAGCCTAACGTTACCTCGGTAAAAATTATTCCTCATTCTTTCTTCGTATATATAGTGGATAAAACATGCTGCAAGTTGACCTGTATGACCATTGCAAATGTTATTTAGTTACTCTCAATCGTTTCTGATGGGACTGAAATCAACCATGTGATAGCCATTGTTGATATTGAACGCTGACATGGCGTAAATTTGTCCCGCGTTATACTTGCTGTGGCAATGTTTGTTATTTGTTAGCCTACTTATGACAAAAACGCTTGTCTTACTGTGTACGACTCGTCACTTGCCATTGAAAGCTCCGTGTAGCAGCCTACGTTCCCGCTGGATCCTGCAGCCTATCTGGCAACCTCGAGTTGGGGTACTTGCAGTAATTTGAAAGTGATTGCAGTACCAGTTTTGGCCACAGTCCTACATACAGCTCCTTTAATTCCCACTTTTGATATATTAGGCTATAGTAGTAAAAATTATTTTGTTCAGTTAGAGAACAGATTAACTACAATTAAAAAATGAACGTGCCACGTGAGCCGAATGACGTGAGCAGATTTCATTCATTACGAGAGTGAGGAGCTGAATGACAAGATGATTGCGGAAGATTTGGTTTCAAAGCGGAATGTAAAAGTGTTTTAAGGGAGTTTGTAATTGTACTGTTTTGTTGTTGTGTTTTTCATTAAGAATAATAGGCTAATGAACCCACAATTCAAGCAACCTGCCCCCGAATTGGCAAAGCGAAAGTAAACTGCACACGGCTGCATTCGTTCACAGCCGCTCAGTGCACAAGCACTGCAATGTGATGGTGAGGGAACATTTTCTCACCGTCTCATCCCTAAAGGGGAAAAAAAGTCTAATACATTTTGATTCTATTATTCTATTTTCCACAATGTCAAACCAACGCAGCTTAACCCAAAATGCAGACTCAGACATGCACTTATTCCATATAAGCTCATGCAGTTGTGCGCTCTAAACAGAGAATAGGCTACTCCGTTGCAGTGAACACTAAGAAGCAAATATATTTATTAAGTATAACGAGGTTGGGTTCCTATTCAACTGTCTATCCTATTAAAAACTGCTAGGTTATAAAATAATTGTAAAAAAAAAAAGATATTTCGCCAGATTTTATAGTGTAAACATATGCAGGCGCAAATGAGAATCGTTTCGAGGGGGATGCCAGGTGTGTGGCAACTAAAAAAACAATAATCGAATCCCAAATTTGAAAATTGAATACCAACTATTCGAACGAATATTCAAATATTCTGGTCCAGCCCTATTCATTTATCAGTACTTTTTTTTTACTTTTAGTACTTTAATACTACAGTAAGAAACAATCAGGTGCTTTTGTTATTTTTAAAATTGAAAATGAGTACTTGTAGCTACTTTTACTGGAGTAATATTGTATTATTGTAATTTTACTCAAGTACTTGATTTGTGTGCTTCATCCGCCACTGTAAAAATGACAAAAAGCACAAAACAAAAATAAAAAAAAATTAAAGGGGAATCTGAATTTATAAAAATATATTAAATGCAAAATATTAATGCAAGCTATAACAGTATATAAATAACACTAATAACACTGGCTTGGAAAATACATATTTTTAGATCATCGAGACCAAAATAAAAGGGGGCGTCATCATCTGTGAGGAATTGTCTTATAGTGTCTGGTTCATCCACAGTTGAGCCAGGAGGATCTGAAAGAAAGGATGAAAGACAGACAGACAGACAGACATTTGACCAAGCTGTTATTGTTCACAGCATGGTATTCAAATGAGGAGGTGGTCACATTAGAAAGCCTTATAGAGGTTAAGTGCCACTTTGCCCTGTGTCGATGCTGTGAATCTCAAAAACGCTGTGTGAATGTGAATTAGGGTGAGCCCGTTGGGGTATGGATGTTAACAGCTTTGTAAGTAGCTTTAAAGTAGTGTCACAACCCCATCCCATCCTCCTACCATGAGTTACACGACATCCAGAGAAAATCACTGAGTTTGTAGGTGCAGGATAATGGAATTAATCACCCCAATGCTTCTGAATTTTATTACGTTTACACAGGTAACATTTGCTCTGCAAACAATGTTAATTATGCTTTGATTGAAATTTAAAAGTGAGATCTTGCAGATTTTTCAATTGCACGCATACTTGTGCAATAGTTCTGGAGAACACTTGCACTGATAGCAGTGTTCTGAATAACATACATATTTTTTCTGTAGAATATATAGTATGTATATCGTGCACATGTACATTTTCTGTAAGCATTGAATACCTGTATGACCTCTGATACTCCGTTAAGATATTTAGGCCTAAGTTTAAAATGTATGTATAAAATATCCATCCATTTGGATTACACAACATAATAAACTTGATATAAAATGAAAAACAGGATTTCTGTACTTATAGAATACATTTCCATCTATTTGATTTTATTCAGATCATAAAGTCTTATTTTTAAAATGTATTTATTCAAATTGTTTATAATCTGCATACATTTTTCCCGTTTCCTATCTTTATTTATGACCGACAAATATGCATCACATTAAGTTTATTCGTTTATGTTAAAAAAGTCTCATTGAAATGGATGGAAATTTTATATGCAATTCAATTATATAAATCTTTGATCTTGAAATCTTAAATATTTTAATCTTTTTCAAAACATTTTTTTGAGTATATTTGCCAAAATGAGCTGCTGATTCAGTTCTACTCGGCTGTCATTGAGTCTGTCTTATGCTCTTCCATCACTGTCTGGTTTGGTTCAGCTACCAAATCTTGACATCAAGAGACTACAACGCACAATCCAGACTGCGGAGAGGATTATTGGTGCTCCTCTGCCAACCCTCCAGGACCTGTACTCTTCCAGAGTGAGGAAGAGAGCAGGGAAAATCATCACAGACTCCGCTCACCCTGCACCTCCTGTTTGAACTGTTACCATCAGGACAGCGACTTCGATCACTGGCAACTAGAACATCTAGGCACATGAACAGTTTCTTCCCACAGGCCATTTACCTCTTGAACAGTTAAATACCCCCAACCAATATATATACTCAAATGCTCAAATATTGTAAATATGTTCATAATCTGTAAATGTTTATTCTGACTAAACGTAACTGTGACCTTATATTTTTTATACGATTTCATATTTTTAATTTTTAGAATTTGTATTACTATGTTCTTGTTGTGTTTGTATTGTATATGTGCACTGGAAGCTTCAGCGCCAAGAAAAAATCCTTGTGTGGCAATAAAGCTCTTTCTGATTCTGATTCTGATACAAGACAAGGTCTATAATACCTGGAGAAAGCATGACATGCATAATAATTAAATGACTGAATATATTTGATATTGTTACTAGGTGTGCTTTGTTAAGCCATTTTTAAAGTCTGAATTTAATGTGACAAGTCAAGTGTCTCAGTTATCACTAGGCTAGCCTACAATATGCACATGGGTATCTCAATCGGGAAAGTAACCAGAGGAGAAGAGTGGAAAGCAATCGCACCCCCCCCCCCCCCGGTTGGATAGAGGGCAAATGAACTAAGCCGCCCACAATCCCACGACTATCCTGCCTCCTGCCCTGTGTTTTCCACCTGTATGCCACGACTGGGCACAACGCCAGCGTCACCTGCCAGCAGCCACAACCACATGCTCAGCCAGATTAACTGACATGCACTTCTCACTACACATCTTTCACTAATTTCATGTCCTTCTGGGGTAATTTTCCATGAATTTGTGTTTTGGCTACTTTTCTTTCCACCAACAGATGTGCATCACTGCTATGAAAAATAATTATAACAGCCAATATTTTGTAATCTACTACTCATATTATTAAACATCAAGGACTTTCTGCCATACGGTGCTCTCCATCCTTGCTTGCTGTCATTCTGTAGTGAATCTGTTTTCTGAGGCCTGACCATGCTTAAAGGGGATGTCTAATGCTATTTGATGCATTCGGACTTATTTACACTGTTAAAGAGTTGGATTCTCATGCTAGACATGGCCAAAGTTTCCCAAAAAATTGTTGGACATTTCTGTGCCAAATACACTCCTTCAAGATTCGTATACAGGGTTTTTTTTTTTTCAGAGTATGGCCCTGTATGACGTCATAAAGGGCGGAATTCCTTGTATGGGCACTTCTCCCACATCATGGCTATATTCCAGGATGACAATGGAGGAGAATTTACAGAGTGCTTGACTCTTGCATTGTCAATACAAGATCTTGACCAAAAATGTATGCACCTCTTGATGGAAATAACATCACAAAATGTATTTCCTTCAAGAGGCGCAAACATTTTCAGTTGTTTTTAAGAAATGAAAAGCTACACACTCCATCAATTAGGGTTAGAAGAACTGTTGCCAAACACATAACATGCTATAAACGTAATAATCACTGCAGTAATGATCCAATCATTGACTCTTAAGCATTTACCTAATTTAATCCAAACAGCAACCATTTTTTCAGGTCCAGTTTTTTTATCCACATGAAAGAACATGAAACATGAAAAAAACATGTTTACAGAATGGTACAAATTGTGGTTTTGGTCCATAGGGCTAATTTTGCCCTTCATGACAAATGTGAGGGGGTTAATATTTTTTTATAACTAATTCGTTTACACTATATAAAGCCTTCTGCATAATTAAGGGCGTGGCCACTTTGAGTGACAGGTGGATAGCCATTTCTCTGTTGTCTGTTAGTCATCATGTCACCTCAGCTCCAGCCACGTCCCGCCCCTTTGCCCATATTCTGAATAGAGGTGTGAGAGGTGTGGCATGGGCCCTTTTGGGTTCGTTGAAGACACGACATGCCGCTGCATTATGAATCATTTGAAACGTTTGGATCGCACACGATGGAAGTCCAGCCAGATGCGCATTGCAGTAGTCAAGAAAAAGTTCTCCTGCACATCCTGCCTTCACACAAATGGCACACTTCACCTTTACATGCTACCTTAGATTGAAACCCTGTTTTCCAATTTTACGGGTTTCTGTGTTTTCACCATTATCTTCTGAAAGAGTACAGAATCTTCTGATCAAAACACAGGCGAAGAAGAGGCAGAAACAAGCGATATCATATGTAATCATTTGCATATGTAAAAAAACACGATCACCAACATTAAACAGCATATCAATTAAAACTGCCTAATGTTACAGAATGAAATGTCGACCTAGGACGAGCTATAGGACTGTGAAGCTTTTGGGGTGATGATGGATTTGATCCTCTTTCTGAATCCCATCAAGATGTAGTCTTTGACAAAAATGAGATTTTCTCAATTTGTTGAATATCTTTAGGAAACTTACCCATATTCAAAAAGAATGCATAGCTAGAAGTTTTTTGTTTAAAAGCAGAGGGTCTGTTCTTTCTTTAGATATTTAGCATTGTCAGATATGCATACAACTAAATATTCTGGGGACCATGGGATTTTTGTGAAAATTATACAAAATGCTGGCAGTGAATGGCAACTTTTTTTTTAAATGCTGGCAGGAAAAAAGTTAAGTGTTGTCTAAACTGTTCAATAGATTTTACCTTGTATTGCTGCTATAACTTCCCTTTACATGATTATTTATTTATCAGGCTTATTCACAGTTCTAATGTAAAGCTGATAATAAAATTAATTACATTAATCTCTAGCCTCACAGTTTATACATCAGCGTTTAAAAGTAAAAGAACACATTCAGAGTGCACCAAGGACGTTTTCCACCTCCGCAGGACTCTTATACATAAAAAAAACGGTCTTTTTTAGAAATGTTTCCTCTTTGTCTTTCTCTGACCCCAAACACCTCTAGTACTTCACTGGTATTGTTACCATTCCCGAGTCTGTGGCCTACCTTCCTTTTATCATGATGAAAACAGTCCAACTGTTTGCTCTGCTACGGCCTTCACTCTTCACTAATGGAGGGCACCTGGAGTTCTCCCTGACCGACATTCCAAACACGGTAATGGCTGCTTCTGTAAAAGAGATCTTCCTTGTAGTGAGAATGCAAACGGCACAAACCAGCGCTTTCGTCTCTCCCATAAGGACCGTCACTCATGGGAGGTGTTAAGTAACCGCATGCTTGCTGGTGGGGTATTATTGTACAGCTAGGATGGACGAAACACAAATAACAGGCCTATAATTCAGTAAGGTTCATTAACATTTGTAACATTAGATGTCCCCTAAAAAAATAAAAGGTTTTCCAAATGAGAATCAATAACATACACTGCAAAAAATGTTGTCTTGTTTTCCAGTAAATATATAAACATTCTTAAATCATGCATATACAGATACATTCATTGTGAAGCAAAATGAATTAAGATATTATGTCTTGCTTTCTGAAAAGCTGAGTTATGTCTTGTTTTTTGAACAACAGCTATAGACTGAACACGGCATATGCATCTGCAAGACGGTTGCGTCTTGCAGATGCATATTAGGTGTTCAGTCTATAGCTGCATAGTGTTTATTTACAAAGTGACATCACCATCTACAGGCCTGGCAGCAGAATACACAGTTTTTAAACGTTTTTGCGGATTCTTGTGTGATCATTTTACAACGTTGTCATCTGTATGTGAAAAACACAGTACATTGTTTTTAGTACATTGTTGTAGCCTGACAAGCCAGACCAACACACCATTAGCAGGGCAGGGCTCAATCAGAGGGTCGGGATAAACGGTTATCTTTCAAATTACCTCTGCACGCAATAGGATAGCGCTACAACCAACCAGAGCAATGAAGAAGGTGAAGTGGAGCTAGTTGATAGATTAAACTTTCGCCAAATCCGGTCGGCAAAACTCTGAAAACATCTTCCTTTCTTAAGAATGACTTCAGTGCCATGCTTTGCTCTTTTCTCAAAGAAAAGCTTAACTCCAAGTCTTCCAGAATCACGGCCAAAGATTCAAAAGGCAGCTGTTCGGCAGCTTCTTTGTTTACAAGTAGCAACTTTGCCGTCATCATGTTAAGCCCGCCCACCGACTCTATACACGATGTGATTGGCCTGACCAGAGTTTGGTTTTTCCAGCTCACAAGCCAACGGAGAGTTGCTAGACTACCCTGGCTGCAAATCAAGGGTGCGTCTAGATTTCTAGGCTAACGTTTTTGTGTAAATGTATAGCCTACAATCCTCTGAAGGACTGGACTAGGAAGGACACAGTCTCACTAGGATGCAGCCTTCCATTTGAGAAGCATCCATAGTGTACTTCTGTGAGGGATAGTGAAGAAACTACTTTTTATCCTGAGCCCTTATCACTCTACTCTCTGGCCACCCAATTAAATTACAGCTCTGTCTGTTTCTTTTTTTGCAGGTTACATCATGGTGCTCACTGCATTATTATTCGTCTCGCACAGCATTACGTTACGGCACAACATAGTTATGTGTAAGATAATTGGTACCACAGCTCACCGTTAATGTAGTGAGAAACAGACACGTACATCTTGCACAACAGTTTTTGCTTTCAGATATCAATTAGAGCAGTGGTTCTCAACCTTTTTTGGGCCAGCGCCCCCTATCCATTATCCAGGTCCCTTACCGCCTATCTAAATGTCTTTATTGAATGCGTGCTGTATTCTGTTTTAATAATAATATGTATATTATTCACATCATTATTTTCTTACTATTATTAGCTATTATTAAATCCATAACTTTTCTTTGTATTTAAAATGTACAAAATGTATATAATGAGCGAGTACATCATGAATCCATTTCCCAAACCATGTTTTTGTCTTATCCTGAATCACTGGTACACCTATAAGTAGTGTTTATAAATATTGGGACTATATTAGGGGCATTTGCGTGGAACACGTGGAAAGTGCGGCCGCGTTGTTGTCTCCAAACGCTTGCGAGATGAGAAATACAAATCTGCCCTAGTGTTCAGCTATGATCAGCAGTTCGGCCAACCTTGTTATACGGGAAGGCCGAAGCTGATCGGTTGGTTTTTGTTACATGACCTGCGGTCGGCTTGCGGCATTCTGAAAAGTTGAGTTTTCATCTCGCCGCGAGCTAGGCGCGCCTGGAAAAACACACCGCATGCGTGTTGCAACCACGTCGCTTCTGTTATGAGCGCGCTACGGAGCGCTGCGGAGTAGCACAGTAGCCTACCTCCACACAGTACCGTCGCAAGGGCTGTGCCAAGTGTGCGACTGCACAGGGCCTTGCACCTCACCAGGGCCAAGTAAAGTGACAGTTGATGTAAAATGTAAAAGCAAATAATGGTTCATGATAAAGTACATGTTTTAGTCTTTCAAAATTCTAGTAATAGTTAAAAGACATAGCTAAAATGTAGGCTATATTGAATTTGTGATGCAGTATTATTCTGTTTGTTAAAAATGTAACTTACAATATTTCTCTGTGCCTGAGACTGTTTGACTGATTCTTGCGCATATGTCAGTCAGCGCGGCATCGCATGCATGTAATGTTCGTAGAGAGATTTATTCACAGTCCATTCGAATTCGGATTTTAGCCGCCTCTGAAATGGGTCAACCCATATATATTACCTAAGAAATTCAAGTAAATAGGCCTACGCTAGAAATCCACACTCATTCAAGGATGTGCATTTTGCACGGACAGGGAAAACCCGGACCCCGTAAAGCTGTAGAACCCGTTAATAGACAGCGGGAATATTAGAATCCCAGAGAGCAAAAATGTATATATATATATGTATATATATGTATTACTGCTGAACAGTAGAACTTAGATAAGTCTCAATGTAATAATAATACTAATAATAATACAATATTATTAAAATTTAAGGAATAATCACGTTTTCTTCCATGTTTTAATTTGACCGCTGAGACGCCATCATGAGCTGCTCGCGTGAGCACTGCGCTTTGCTTAACTAGCCTATTTATTTTCGTTTCGAATTGTTTTGTTTAAAAGTAGAAGTTTCAAGCTTTCTATACACATATTTATCATGTTTGTGAGGTAAGTAGCCTATACGCTGAGTTTGGGTTTATTTATGAGACGCGCTCCAGTTCATGTGCAATGAAAGTGATCGCTCCCGCGCCTTCTTCACGATTATAGTCTGCAGGTCTATTTGATTCTTATTTATAAAATCCGGGCAATTGGCTGACGAAACCTTGATTAAAATTAAGATACAATTTATACAAAAACGAAATTCACTTTATAGAAAGGCTTTCTACAAAACACAACTTAATATTAAACAAAATATAATCACCAAAATAATTTCTGACCCACTCGCATCTTTGCACTTATCATAATCAGATGAAATAAAAAAAATAACATAATATTTTTAATATATATATATAACATTGTTTAATGTTTTATTAAGGCTACAGTACAGATAAATGTCATGTCTTAGCTGGATTTGAGCAAACATCATTTTACCGGTGAGCGTTTCATGAGCGCGCGCCTGCATTAAGCGGATTATTGATCTGAGTTTCACACCGGTCCGCTTCGCTCATTATGCTTGTTCTCGTTAGAACGCCCAAGTATTAAAAAATGGTCGGGTTTTAATTTGGCTCGGGCTCATAATTACAGTTAATGTGTGGGGCCGGGCTCGGGTAGGGTTGGGCTTAATTTTTTGAGCCCGATCTAAGCTCTACACCGGATTGAGGCTTGAGTCATTGCAAAATAAACGATTCATAGCTTACTCATGTCGCATTAAACTGGCAGATTTTATAATGTTGTAGGCAATTATTTTGCAAGTAATTAGTCTTCATTTTGAATCTTGTCTTGCCTGGATCTTTGTTGTAAACTCGTGAACGCCCCCCTTTCAGAAATCTTGCTTCAAACGACCCCCCGTTGTGCGCTGAACGCCCCCGTTGAGAAACACTAAATTAGAGGAATAGATCACTCAATAAATAAATAAATAAAATTAAAATGTAATTTTATTTGTGTTCTATATTCAAAGTCTTCAGAAGCCAACTTTGAAAAAATAACCATGAATATAAACCATGAAAATAAACTGGAATTTTGTGTTTGTTAAGGTCACCTGTTTATGCTACTCCTATGTTACTCCTAAAAGGTGGCCTACAAGTAATTGTAACATTGTGATTGTGATTGTGTGTGTGTGTGTGTGCGTGCGTGCGTGCGTGCGTGCGTGTGTGTGTGTGTGTGTGTGTGTGTGTGTATATATATTGCACATATTTAAAAAAAAATATATAGAAAAATGAGGGGAAAAAAGTCATCTTGCACTTGGGCATAATACCATTTAAAATGATGGGGTCAGTAAACATTTTTTTAAAGAAATTTATTTAGCAAGAAATCATTATCTTTCATATCTATCTAAATATATATATATATATATATATATATATATATATATATATAAATAAAATTACATTAAAGACGTATACATTGTTACGAGTTTGTTTACATTTTAGTTAAAATAAAAAAATAAAAAAATCTATGTATCAAAGAACCCTGAAAAATAGGTTTTCGGAAAAAAAATATTAAGCACGACTGTTTTCAACATTGATAATAATAAGAAATGTAAAACAAAAAGGAAACAAAAAAAATCAGCATATTAGAATGAAGACAGCTGCCTTTACATGCACATGAACTTTAATGACATCCCATTCTTAATCCGTATGGTTTGGCCCACCCTTTGCAGCTATATTAGCTTCAACTCTTCTGGGAAGGCTTTCCACAAGGTTTAGGAGTGTGTTTATGGGAATTTTTGCCATTCTTCTAGAAGCGCATTTGTGAGGTCAGGCACTGATGTTGGACGAGAAGGCCTGGCTCGCAGTCGCCGCTCTAATTCATCCCAAAGATGTTCTATCGGGTTGAGGTCAGGCCAGTCAAGTTCCTCCACACCAAACTCGCTCATCCATGTCTTTATGGACCTTGCTTTGTGCACTGGTGCGCAGTCATGTTGGAACAGGAAGGGGCCGTCCCCAAACTGTTCCCACAAAACTGGGAGAATTAAATTGTCCAAAATGCAAGTACCGTTCTCCTGGAAACCGGAAAACCCAGACTCATCCATTGGATAGATTGTCAGACAGAGAAGCGTGATTTGTCACTCTAGAGAACACGTCTACACTGCTCTAGAGTCCAGTGGCGGCGTGCTTTACACCTCTGCATCTGACGCTTTGCATTGCACTTGGTGATGTAAGGCTTGATGCAGCTACTCGGCCATGGAAACTCATTTCATGAGGCTCTCCACGCATTGTTCTCTTAGCTAATCTGAAGTACACACGAAGTTTAGAAGTCTGTAGTTATTGACTCTGCAGAAAGTTGGCGACCTCTGCACACTGTGCTCCTCAGCATACGCTGACCCCACTCTGTGATTTTATGTGGCCTACCACTTCATGGCTGTTGTTCCTAATTGCTTCCACTTTGTTATAATACCACTAACAGTTGACCGTGGAATATTTCGTAGTGAGGAAATTTCACGAATGGACTTGCACAGGTGGCAACCTATCATGGTACCACGCTTGAATTCAAAGGGGGGGGATAAAGACATTCTGTTATTCGTTTTTCTTTTGTTTTGTTGTAAGTTAATCACACAATGCTAAACTGTGCACAATGTTAACCACTTGGGAGACCACAGGTGAATGTACTGCATTAATAGAAAGGCAGTTCATATAAAGGTTTTTAATATGAAGTATTTTTCAAATTGTAATTTTACTAGGGTTTTTTTCAACACGTAACAACTAATGGTCACTTTTTTTCGACAAACCTAACATGTTGCTGACCCACTTTATATTAGGTGGCCTTAACTACTAACATTTTAATTAATCATTTGACACAATGCACTTATTGTGTACATACATGTTTTTACATTGCACTTACATTTTTAAAAATACCTGCATGTAATTACATCTGTAATTAATTTCTGTAGTTACATTTGTAATTTGTAAACACAGTTGACCCTTCCCTTACACCTAACCCTACCCTTAAACTTACCCATACCACCACACCTGTCCCTAACCCTACCCGTATCCCACCTCAATATCAGCAAAAGTGTTTTGCAATACAATTTGAACACAGTAAGTACATTGTACTTATTTTTTGATGTAAGTGCATAGTACTTAAGGCCACCTAATATAAAGTGGGGCCCATGTTGCTTCAGAAGACTTGAAATATAGCACTACTTTTTAAGATACAATGTGGTGCTTTTTATCAATTGACTTTAATTATGTAATAAAGTACACACGGCATTGTAGCAAATGCAAAAAACACAAAAGTATATTTTAAAAGTATAGCTTAAGCATAAGATTTATATAAACTACTACACCACACACTGCATGTCATGGTTAAACATCATATGGTGGGTGTTAGTAGGAGGGGGAAACGGTCACATCAAATCAGCGTATAGGCCAGGCATGGGACAGGCTGACAGTGACTGGAGGTCTATACATTCAGCAGCGGTTCAATTGCACCCTAGAAATGTTGTCAATGTGCAACAGACAGTGTCCAGTGCGAAACAGGTGAAAGAACTTCCATAAATAAGAATAACTTCCATAGTACGTTTGGTTAAAATATCTTCTTTTGTGTTCAGCAGAAGTAATAAATTAAATTTTGTGTAACCCAGATCCTGGGTCAGACATAACAACCCAGTGTTTGGGTGTTTTTTTGTGTTACCCAGCTCTTGGGTCAGATGTAACAAACCAGTGTTTGGGTAGTTTTTGTGTTACCCAGCTCCTAGGTCAGACGTAACAACCCAGTGTTTGGGTAGTTTTTGTGTTACCCAGCTCCTAGGTCAGACGTAACAACCCAGGGGTTGAGTTATTTATTCCAGGCTTTTTGCGACCTCTTCAGGAGAGAGCAGTGCAGCTCTGTCAAATCGGTGCATGTCTTCGGTAAAATACAGGTTTGTATACATTTTATTATAAATAAAAATACATTGTGCTGTATATCGTTTAATTTTATGCAAAGCAACAAACAGGGGAATGATGTGGGTCACCTACACAAGTGTCACATCAGTCTTTTCGCGTGATGGAAACGCCTGATGCCTTGCATAAGATTTTATGATTTTATTCCAAAAGATACGGAATCTAAATATTTATGATGTTAAAATATGTTTATGGACAGGTTATGGAGCCAGTCACCGCATATTTTTGCAACGAGTGAAATGCAGGGTGGTGGTCTGAAGTTAGAAGTAAAACGAGCTTATATGTTGGCAATATGTAGTATGTAGAATATGCTATGCTGTAAAATATGATATGAAAATAAAGGAATTATCATGCAAGCCAGTGGTTGTGTTGAGAATTTTCTTTTTAGTTTAGAGGATTTAAGTTAATCCATAGACATTAATTAATGTATGAAGTAGTTTAGTAAGCTAGTATTTTATAGTAAAAATGAATGAATGAAACTATGCTGGGTAAAATGAACGGTCGGTTCATCGGGTCTCAGTATCGAATTTGTCCGAAAGAAATGGTTCTTGATTCTGTTCTGGTGATCTGAAAACCGCTGTATGTACGGTAGTACACGCATGCCCAGCTCATCAGATCATCGGATCATCGGTTCTCAGTATCGAACGTGTCCGAAAGAAACGGTTCTTGATTCTGCTCTGGTGATCCAAAAACCGCTGTATGTTCGGTAGTACACGCATGCCCAGCTCATCGGCCCATTGGATCATTGGTTCTCAGTATCGAACGTGTCCGAAAAAAACAGTTCTTGATTCTATACTGGTGATCCGAAAACCGCTGTACGTTTGGTAGTACACGCATGCTCAGCTCATCAGCTCATCGGATCATCAGTTCTCAGTATCGAACGTGTCCGAAAGAAACGGTTCTTGATTCTGTTCTGGTGATCCGAAAACCGCTGTACGTTCGGTAGTACACGCATACTCAGCTCATCGGATCATCGGTTCTCAGTATCGAACATGTCTGAAAGAAACGGTTCTCGATTCTGTTCTGTTTATCCGAAAACCGCTGTACGTTCGGTAGTACACGCATACTCAGCTCATCGGCTCATCGGATCATCGGTTCTCAGTATCGAACGTGTCCGAAAGAAACGGCTCTTGATTCTGTTCTGGTGATCCAAAAACAGCTGTATGTTCAGTAGTTCATGCATGCTCAGCTCATCGGCCCATTGGATCATTGGTTCTCGGTATCGAACGTGTCCGAAAGAAACAGTTCTTGATTCTGTACTGGTGATCCGAAAACCACTGTACGTTTGGTAGTACACGCATGCTCAGCTCATCAGCTCATCGGATCATTGGTTCTCAGTATCGAACCTGTCCGAAAGAAACGGCTCTTGATTCTGTTCTGGTGATCCGAAAACCGCTGTATGTTCAGTAGTACACGCATGCTCAGCTCATCGGATCATCGGTTCTCAGTATCGAACGTGTCCGAAAGAAACGGTTCTTGATTCTGTTCTGGTGATCCAAAAACAGCTGTATGTTCGGTAGTACACACATGCTCAGCTCATCAGATCATCAGTTCTCAGTATCGAACTTGTCCGAAAGAAACGGTTCTTGACTCTGTTCTGGTGATCCGAAAACCGCTGTATGTTCAGTAGTACACGCATGCCCAGGTCATCGGATCATCGGTTCTCAGTATCGAACGTGTGCGAAAGAAACGGTTCTTGATTCTGTTCTGGTGATCCGAAAACCGCTGTATGTTCAGTAGTACACGCATGCTCAGCTCATCGGATCATCGGTTCTCAGTTTCGAACGTGTCCAAAAGAAACGGCTCGTTCGGATTCGAGAACTGTTAACTCGACAACTGCTGTACGTTAGGTAGTACACGTGCATGCTCAGTATCAGCTCCTCATGAGTTCTCATCAGTTCTCTCAGAACAACATGTCTCAGTTCAGTGAACTGTTGGAGTTACTAGTAACATATACTTCAGGATATTCGTTTATTTCTAGTCGGAGGGTCTGTCACTCATGTCAGTAAGTGAGAAACTTTAGTAACTTGTGGATCAGCGCTGACTCGAGATGCGAACCGTTTAGACCAATTCAGTCCGATTTGGTGAATTGGTTCAACCGGTTCACTAAAAAGAACCAGTTCAAAAGAACGATTCGTTCATGAACCGGACATCACTAATAAACAGAGAGCAGTAGCTAAGGCTACAATGTTCTTCCACAAGACACATGCAGCTTTGTTTATTAACCACTAGAGCTCCAAAAGTTACGGACTGCAGCTTTAAAGATAACGTGTTTGTGTAACACACAGAAAAAAATGAAAGTGGAATTTAAAAGGCATTAAATTCTGAAAGTTTCTGAGCTGTGTTTTACTCTGCCCGATAGACAGTGTCTTCATCTGAAGGCTAACCGATTAAAAACGTGTGAATAATTCAGCATGTGCCATTGGGTTTTACTCTTTCTGCTCTTTCTTCCTGAGTCACAGAGTTTCATACACTCACTCCATATGAACTGCTCCCATTTCAATTAGGCACATATTGGTAGAGGTCTTTTTCTGTTTTTATTGGGTAATTAATTAAGCTTTTATGTTTTCATGTGTTTCCTGATTAATATTTACGTGGGTGATGGCACTGACAATATTCCACTTGCTGTATTTATTAGACATGCCATCTGTATCCACAATCCCAAAAATGGAATGAAAATGAAAAGCTGACAATGACCTTTAGAGATTTCACAGTACTCAAACAACAGTGTTTGTTTACAACTTCACATTTTCAAATGATTAAATAAATTGAAACCCCAATTAACGGATATCAAGGACACCTTGCTACCACCCATCATTCAGATTTGTATCATATTTGATGAAAAATAATACGACCTTGGTGAATGGATTGATTGAAAAGTGGATGTGAGGCCTAATAAATGTCAAACATGTTCTTGGCCGTATACAAAGGAATCATTTTGAAGACTGACATTCTAGTTCAAGGAGAACAGGCTAATAGATGGCAGGAAACAACTGATTTGAAAGCGAGGCGCTCAGGAAAACAGGAAATAGATCCACCCTTGAGAAGAAATGCAAAAGTTTACCGTTGATTGGGCGGTGCATCAAGAACCGCACAAGAGAATCAGAGTGAGGCCTTTGATCGAGCAATGCAAAGAATGTCAAGTAGAAATGAATGCAAAGCATCGGTGTTGTTTTCCTATACCAAAGAATTCTCCCCTGGGACAGTGAGATGTCATGAAATTTTGATTTTAAATGCGTGGATCACCACCAACTTCATAGTGCCTGAATAAAAGAGACACTTGGTTTATGTGCAGTGAACCGTAGAAATGAACTGCCATTAAAAAAAAAAAAGAAGAAAAAACATCTCACCCTCTTCCCTCTTCCTAACTGAATAAATATTCTTAGAGCTGCAAAATAACAATGTCAAGACACCCCGTATATTTTTGTATTAACTTTTGCAAAGCAAATCCTGGATTTCTTCTCAAATTGTACAGTGGTGTCTAGACGTTGTGCTCTGAGCTGTGCTGGCAGGGAAAACGGTTGAATATATTCCAAACGTGGAAGAATTTTAATGAACACAGAGCTGTGTAATGTTGGTATTAAACACTGGTGAATTTTACCCTATCATCCAAGAGAACGATCTGACATTCCGTTTTTTTTATGCTGAAAATGGTTTTGTTTACCCAGGTATGGTTAGAATCTGTCTTTTGAATTAGATACACTACTGTACAAAAGATTGGGGTCGGCAAGATTTGTTAATGTTTTTGATTAATTTATCAAAAATACAGTAAAAACAGTAATGTTGTTAAATAAAGTTACAATTTAAAATAACCGTTATTATCGTAAAATAATGCTATTTATTCTTGTCATTCAATGCTGAATTTTCAGCATCATTACTTCAATCTTCAGTGTCACATGATCCTTCAGAAATCATTCTAATATGCTGATTTGCTGCCCTATTAATCTTGACAGTTAATTATTAATAATGGTTTGTAGTTAAAAAGAACAGCATTTATTTGAAATAGAAAATCTGTATATTATAATGATTTCTGAAGGATCATGTGTCAGGGTTTGTAGAAGGGATGAGGCGAGGACTCAGAGATGCAGAGGAATGGGCTTTTAATGATAATAATAAAATAAAACAAGACAAAACAAACTACCCTGAATGGGAATGACTTTGACTTGACTTTGACCTTGACTTGTAGGGAGCAGGGAAACATGAGGTAAATACGACGATTCGGCACAGGACTGCAAACACAAGGGAGATTAAATAGGGAACAAACAAAAGAGGATAACGAGGGAAGACAGGTGGGGCAAATGAACCAATAATCAGGAAACAAGGTGGGCGGCGTTAGACAATAGACATGAGCACATGGCACAAAGAAACACTTGACAAGACATGTGCTCACACCAAACATGACATGAACATGCAGCTAATGAAAACTCATCAGCTGCATGTTCACACAAAACTTGACAACATGAAAGCACGCAGCCAGTGAAAAACACCAACCACGTGCTACACAACATAAGACAAAATATAACATGAAAGCACACGGCCGATGTAAATATGAACCGTGTGAACACAACACACAACACAGAACACAACACACAGACAGAAGAGCACACGCTCACATGACAAGACAGAGCGAATGCTCATTCCGTGAGCTCATGACAAAAAACAAACACTCTGAGCATTAATGTCCGAATCCCAACACAAAACTGAAACCCAAACTAGACCGAAGTGCTGGGATCCGAACACCACGCCCCGCACACAAAACACAAGGACAGAAGAGCACGCAGCTTGAGCATGCTCAAAGCTGCAAGACAAACAATACAGAAGTGTCAGGGCTCTGTCACAAACCAATAGTAAACTAGACCGAAGTGACAGAACCCTGACATCATGTGACACTGAAGACTGAAGTAATGATGCTGAAAATTCAGCTTTGACTACAGGAATAAATTACATTTTAAAATACATTCATATTGTTATGTCCTATGACATAGTTGTACTGATTTTCTTAGGTGCAGAAGATAATTCTTAGATAATAATTCTTAGATGATAATTCTTAGATAACAGTCCGAGCAAACATAGTAGTCATGACATGACATGTACAACATTTAAGCAACAACAGATTACACATCTGATGCGCACACAATTACTCACAGCACAGTATACACTACAATAAACAATAAATAATTTACACAATGTGAGTGTAGTTCTCACAGCTTTAAACAATATACACATACTTACAATATACATATACTTTAAACAATATACACTAAACATACATTAAACAATAACAGTATACATTAAGCTATAGTAATAATATACAATGTACAGTATACAATATGTTCACAAATAGAAATCCGATGTACAATAGATGCTATATGATAAATAAATGTGTATATAATGTGTGTGTATCTCCAGTGGTTTGTGCTGAGTGATATTCTGTCCAGTGTGTGTTATGATCCTGATGGATCAAGAGTTAAGGAGTCTAATTGCTTGTGGGAAGAAGCTGTTCTGGAGTCGGCTGGTGCGTGTTCTGATGCTGCGGTACCGTCTGCCTGATGGCAGCAGTGAGAGCAGCCCATGGTTCGGGTGGCTAGAGTCTCTGATGATCCTCTGAGCTCTTTTCACACACCGCCTGGCATAAATGTCCTGGAGGGAGGGAAGCTCACCTCCGATGATGCAGCTGGCCGTGCGCACTACCCTTTGCAGGGCTTTGCGGCTGGGGGCGGTATTGCTGCCGTACCAGGTGGTGATGCAGCCAGTCAGCAGGCTCTCGATGGTGCTGCTGTAGAAGCGTGTGAGGATGTGGCGGTTCATTCCAAACCTCCTCAGCCGTCGCAGGAAGAAAAGGCGCTGATGAGCCTTCTTCACAACGGCCTCAGAGTGGACGGACCATGAGAGTTCCTCTGTGATGTGGACACCGAGGAACTTGAAGCTGCTGACTCTCTCCACCGGTGCTCCATTGATGGTGATGGGGCGGTGTTCTCTCTCATTCCTCCTGAAGTCGACCACCAGCTCCTTGGTCTTGCTGATGTTGAGGGAGAGGTTGTGCTCCTGACACCATCATGTCAGAGTGTGCACCTCCTCTCTGTAGGCCGTTTCATCATTGTCAGTGATGAGACCTACCACCGTCGTATCGTCAGCAAACTTGATGATGGTGTTGGAGCTGTGGGTTGCCACACAGTCATGTGTGTACAAGGAGTACAGGAGTGGGCTGAGAACACAGCCCTGAGGGGCTCCAGTGTTGAGAGTCAGTGATGAGGAGATGTTACTGCCCATTCTGACCACCTGACGTCTGTTTGACAGGAAGTCCAGGATCCAGCTGCATAGTAAGCTCTTTAAGCCTAGAGCCCAGAGTTTCATGTCAAGTATGGAGGGCACAATGGTGTTGAATGCTGAGCTGTAGTCTACAAACAGCATTCTCACATATGTGTTCCTCTTTTCCAGGTGGGAGAGAGCAGTGTGTATTGTGGATGAAATGGCATCATCAGTGGAGCGGTTTGTGCGGTATGCAAACTGCAGTGGGTCCAGTGAGGGGGGGGAGAACAGAGCAGATGTGGTTTTTGACTAGTCTCTCAAAGCATTTGCTGATGATGGGGGTCAGAGCAACAGGACGCCAGTCGTTTAAGCAGGTGGTTTTTGACTGCTTAGGTACAGGAACAATGGTGGACGTTTTGAAGCATGTGGGGACCACAGACAGGGAGAGGGACAGGTTAAAGATGTCCGTGAAAACTCCAGCCAGTTGGTGCGCGCACGCTCTGATCACGCGGCCCGGAATGCCGTCTGGACCCGCGGCTTTACGGACGTTCACCCGCCGGAAGGATCGGGTTACATCCGCTACAGATGTAACAATCGCTCTTATTGGTAGAAGTTACATGTAATAAATGGGGTCAGATTCTACTGGGTGAGTTATTGCAGTGTTTAAAAGGATAAGACAAACAACAGTTGTAAAGTGCAAAACCAACAGTGTATTTACAATCTACACAAGAGACTTAAAACAACACAGTAAAACTAGTTAACCTCAGTCTGTTAAAAGCATAGAATCCATGACACCCTACCCTACAACAGTCCGAATGAGTCCCAGTGTGCTGAAAGTCCTTATGCAAGTGTCCAACCGTGTATATACAATCCAAGTGAGAGTGAATCCAAATGCGTGTCACTGGAAAGGTGAGACAATAAAAACTCCACAGTCCAGGTTAGGTGATCACAAGTGCATTTGTTCCCCCTTTTGGCTTTCCATGCTGCCACCTTTATGCTGGTCTGCTTCCTGTTTTCTGTCATGTGATCAGTCACATGACAGGTGGACCCAGTAACATTTAAAGACATACACACATTCAAACAGATAAGAGGACTAAAATGGACTAAAATGACTAAGACAACATGTAAACCTATTAAAACTCTAATATACATAAAATCATTATAATATATAGAGTGGTTAAAACAAGTGTCTTGTGTGACAGTGTCACACAGATACGGAGAGTGAACTAACCTCTGTATCTTCAGCCACGAGCTCTCTCTCCGCGAGGGCGGTGTTAGTTCCCTCAAAGCGAGCATAGAAGGTGTTGAGCTCGTCCGGGAGAGAGGCAGCGGTGTTCACGGTGGAGTTTGTGTTCCCTTTATAGTCCGTGATGGTGTTAATTCCCTGCCACATGCTTCTAGAGTCGGTGGTGTTGAACTGTCCTTCAATCTTGTCCCTGTACTGCCGTTTTGCTGCTCTGATGGTTTTCCGGAGGGCATAACTTGCTTGTTTATGTTCCTCCGCATTACCGGAGTTTAAAGTGGAGGTCCGCGCATTGAGTGCCGCGCGAACATCCCCATTTAGCCACGGCTTCTGGTTTGGAAGTGACAATAAAGTGATTTGATTTTGATTGATTTGGGGCAGTTATGTGTTTAGTTTTTTTTGTTTTTTCTATGTTGTGTTCTCTCGTTCTTCTCTTCTGTGTTGTTGCCCTAATGTCTAAAGTGTTAATTCCAACTCGCAATGTTGTTTACTCACTTCACAGTCCTTTATTTATGTTAATTTTGTTAAATTTAATATTTTAGTTGTAGTTTGTAGGGAGGAGGGTGCCATTTTCTTGTTTTGGGGATAAGCTAGGGAGTTAAGGAAGTGCTATTGTCTTTTTGTTTCTTTTTGTTTTCTTCCGCTGATTAGGTAAGTTAGATTTAAAATTGAATTAGACACTGTTTTGTTTGTTATTTTGGCTATATGCACCCTCCTGAAGTCTTTTTGTGTTCCTTTTGATTTGATTCCTAATTATGAAACGGAGAGCATAACAATATAGAAAAAAGTTGTTTAAAATTGTAATAATATTTTACAATATTATTTGTTTATAGTATTTACTGTAATTTTTATCAAATAAATGAGCATACGACTTGGTGAACATAAGAGACTTCTTTCATAAATATAAAATCTTATCGACTGTTTAGTGTAGTGTAACCTCTATAAAACTCCCATTTCAACAACTGAACACATGGCAGAAACTCATTTTGCATAATGGAAGTGAGGCAATGACATGAGTGAAGACGGGATTTCAGTAATTCAACCTTTGTCCCCGCATTCGGAGTCCATCTGTCTTCCCAACTCTGCTTAAAAGGAAATACATTTTCATGAATTTGGTCCGACAAAACCATGCTGTTCACCAACAAACCTGAAGGGAACTATTTACCCAAAAAATATTTTCTGTCATTATTTACACACCCTCATGTTGTTCCAAACCCATCTGACTTTCCTCCATGACATACAAGGAGACATTTTAAAAGTCTTGTTATTTTCATACGACAAGTGACTGCATCTATCAAGCTCTACAAGGAGAAAACAACAACAACATTCAAGTAACCCATGCAACCCTCAAGATACCCAACTTGTGTACTGTATGTTAAATCTTCTGAAATCATACAGAAAAAAAATAGGGGAGAGCGGGGCACAACCTAACACTTTTTGAGTTTCTCATTTTGTGTAAATCCACTTGGGGTTTAGAGTATTTATTTTTTCCCACGTTAATTCCACACATGTCTAGTAAAATTATGTGGTTTTGGTTCAGTAATACAGTGTATACTTTTTTTCTTGATTTACCCCGAGAATGGAAATGAAATGTGACAACATGCCCCATATATGGTGTACATTGTGTTACCTTCCGCGGAGAGTTCACACTGTGGTGGAAATGATGTTGATGAGCTCCTTGTGGAAACTGGGCTTGTGAAAACACCACCTGATTGACAATATCAAACTTTTAAGACTGCAGTGTGTTCTTGGCCCTGTCCTATCATCCTATCATCCAATCTATCATCCTGTTGACATATACAGATCATCATCTGTTTATGTGTGCATGAGTTACGACTAGCTTACCTGCTGTACGTACTCAACATTATTCAAGCCTACCTGCCGCTAAAACCTGTGACAACTATGTGGAATATCTATTCGTGGCTTGTGTTACTCTGGTTTGTACTGTCTTTAATCTACCATCCTTCAGCTGCACTGTTCCAGTACACTACCACTGAGTTTAAGATTCATAATCCACCATTGCCAGCACTGCTCCAGCAACCGGACATCCTATACGTACCCCGACGGAGATGTACTCACCGGGGCTCACGTCGGAATTTCCAATATGACAACTCCAACCCCATCAAGTCTTTCTGGTCCACATCTCGCCCCCCACGGAAGAACACCGGTCAATGCGCTGATCCCAGTGTGCTGGTCCGTGTCCCGAGGACGGCTACGGCTGTCAGTCAGAGCACCACCACGGTCAACTTTGGTCTTCTTAACATCCGTGCCCTCACGAATAAGGGGCAACTCGTCCAAGATCTCCTCACAGACCATAAATTGGACTTTCTCTGTCTAACGGAGACGTGGCAGCGGCCGAAGGATTTTACACCGCTCAACGACGCTACTCCACCGGGGTTTGTTTACCTCTCCCAACCTCGTGTCATTGGCCGGGGAGGAGGTCTCGCGGTAATCTACCGCGAGAACTGGAAGACAGCGCTGGTGCGTCTAGATGGCTACCATTCATTCGAGGCCACTGCGTTTGAACTGTCTGGATCTGTTCCCACTACTGTGGCCATCCTCTACCGACCACCAAAGTTAAACAAGGATTTTATTACTGACTTCACAACACTCCTCACACATCTATCTACACTCTCATCCAACATAATAATCCTGGGGGACTTCAATATTCACATGGACATTGTCAATAACACTCTTACTAAAGATTTTACATCCTGTTTGGACAGTTTTGGCATTCAGCAGTTTGTCAATTTCCCCACACACACAAAAGGACATATTCTGGATCTCATCTGCTGCTCTGGCATTACACCTACTGACTGTAAAGCAAAGTACCTCCCATTCTCTGATCACTCACTACTCACATTCAATGTTAATCTGTCTCTATCCAAATCCAACCCTCCACGCACTATAAATTTTCGCAAAATTATGGACATTGACTTGGACAACTTATCCCTTCATATTCACAATCTCCCCTGTATAGACAACCTTCATTCCCCGGAACAATTACTCTCACACTACAATACACACCTTCATAGCATCCTAAATAATCTTGCTCCACTCAAAACGAGATCTGTCTCATTTACTCACTCTGCACCCTGGTTCACTCCAGAACTCAGACAGTTAAAAGCAAAAGGACGACAACTGGAAAGATTATACAGAAAAACTGGACTTACTGTGCACAAGGGCATGTACTCAAACCACACTCTCCACTACAGAGACTGCATTTCCAAAGCCAAATCCACACACTACTCCGGTTTAATGAATTAAAATCAAGGTAACTCCAAGGCTCTTCTCTCACTCATTACTAAAATTACAAAGCCTCCTAACTCACTTCACCCTCACCTTTACTCCTCAGATTTTTGTAATACACTGGCCTCATTTTTCATATCAAAAATTCACCACATTCACCAGCAACTCACCCCCCCCCCCCCTTCTGCCCCTTACTCACATACCCCTATTCCATCTGCCTCTATCCATCCATTTTCCACATTCTCCCTGCCCTCTGTTAACCAAATTTCAACTATAATTCATAAATCTAAATCCTCCTCCTGCAAATTGGACCCGCTCCCAACTGTTCTCGTCAAAGCCACATTACCTTCTCTGTCCCCTCTCACCACAAATATTATTCACGCCTCCCTCTCTTCTGGATCTGTTCCCTCCTCTCTCAAAACTGCTGCTGTCACACCAATACTCAAAAAACCTGGTTCAGACCACAACAATCTTAATAACTTTCGTCCTATTTCTAATCTTCCTTTCATCGCCAAAATTCTGGAAAAAACAGTCGCTGCTCAAATTCACACTCACTTATCTTCAAATAATCTCTATGAAAAATTCCAATCAGGCTTCAGACCCCTCCATAGCACTGAAACTGCCCTCCTTAAAATAACTAATGACCTTCTCCTCTCTGCTGACTCCGGTTCACTTTCCATCCTACTTCTGCTGGATCTAACTGCAGCTTTTGATACCATCTCACACTCCATCCTTCTGCACAGACTCTCCTCTATCGGCATCACAGACGCAGCCCTCACTTGGTTCCACTCCTACCTCTCAGGACGCACTCAGTTTATCCAGCTCAAATCCTTCACTTCCCCTCCTGTCCCCGTCACCACTGGTGTACCTCAGGGCTCGGTACTAGGACCCCTACTGTTCATCATCTACCTTCTGCCCCTTGATCACATTTTCCGGAAACATCACATTGACTTTCACTGCTACGCTGATGACACCCAGCTCTACCTCTCAAACAAACCAAATTCCTCACTCTCACCCTCCTCCCTAATCAACTGCCTCTCTGAAATTAAATCCTGGTTCACTACTAACTTCCTTAAACTGAACAGTGATAAAACTGAACTGCTCATAATAGGCACCAAAAACACCCTAAACAAAATTAATAACTTCTCCATTACTTTTGAAAACTCTACCATTACCCCGTCCCCTCAGATAAAGAGTCTGGGTGTAATCCTCGACAGCACACTCTCCTTCACCTCCCACATCAATAATGTAATTCGCTCTGCCTACTTTCACCTTCTCAATATCCACCGCCTCCGCCCCTCCCTCACCCCTCACTCTACTGCCGTCCTTGTGCACAGCCTCATCACCTCCCGCCTGGATTACTGCAACTCCCTTTTGTTTGGTCTCCCTCAAAAAACCCTCCATAAACTTCAATTGGTCCAGAACTCAGCAGCCCACATCATCACACGTACCACCTCCACCAATCACATCACACCCGTTTTGCAACAGCTCCACTGGCTCCCCATCACATATCGCATCAATTATAAAATACTGCTCCTCACATTTAAAGGCATACACAACCTTGCCCCTCCATATCTCTCTGAGCTCCTCCACATCTCCACACCCGCCCGCTCCCTCCGCTCCTCCTCCTCTCTGCGGTTCTCAGCCCCTCCTGCACGTCTTGTCACCATGGGGAGTAGAGCCTTCAGCCACTCTGCTCCCCAGCTTTGGAACTCTCTCCCCGCTGACCTCCGCAATACAGACACACTGCCACATTTCATATCCAAACTCAAAACACATTTGTTCAGACTGGCCTACTCACTCCCACCATAACTGCACTGTCCTGTCATCAATATAATTGTTTAAAAAAAAAAAAAATGTTAATTATTATTTTTTGTTCCTATTTGTTATTCTTGAGTATTTTAATTATGTGCTATTGTGTTTTTACTATTGTTGTAAGGCGACCTTGAGTGTCTAGAAAGGTGCGTTATAAATAAAATGTATTATTATTATTATTATTATTATTATTATTATTATTGTAACATGTGAGGGGCACTTTGTAACATGACCAAATGACAGCTTAAAATGTTATCTGATATAATCTAAAAAATATCCAAGACAAACTAAACTATTTTGTCAGTAAAATACAATTATTAACTTTTTAAAAATAAAATAATGGCATTTTTTAATCATTAAAAATATACAAATTTTTGAGTTTGACAACAAACACACTTCAAAACACAGTTATAATGCATAGTTAAACAAATATATAATACTAATAATTAATCATTTCTGAACATTGACTCTCAGTCATTATTCATCTTTTTCTCATGGTTTCTCAAAATAATTTATAAAAGTATAGAATATAATAGCGTAGCTCTAAAAGGGGCTCTAACATACCCCACCTGTACAATTGGGATTTAAACCCAGCTTGTATCTTCTGCTGGTTATATCAGCATTAAAGAATCTCAATTCTTAAATAGAATAGAAATTTGTCTAATTTTAAATAAACACAAAAACAGAGATAAAAGATAAACTTAAGTAAGAAATTTACTTTTGCTATGGTTAAACAAATGTTCAGTGATATCTTCTAAATGTTTTTTTTTTTTTCAATTTTGGCGCAATTTTTTCTCTAAATAATGTTGATATGGCAACTACGAAATACAGCCCTGTCCACATGAACACGGTATTTTCAAAAACCACAGCTTTTTTTGGCCGTTCGTCCAAACGCAGTATCCGGACACTGAAAACCTTTTTGAAAGCTCCTGCCAGGGTGAACATTTTTAGAAACTCTGGTTGCAGTGCCTGATTTTTTTCCAGGCTTCTGATTGGCCAACATGACTTTACGGTTAGGGTTATATTGCCACTTGTTGGTTTGGCACGCTCTTGACAGTGATTCATAGCGTGTTTTGCATTTTTAAAGGTAGGGTAGGGTAGGCAATTTCAGAGAGGCTAACAATAGCAAGCTAACTTTGAAAGCATGAGATTCCACCCTCCCTTCAGAGCATCTCCAGAACAGGCAGAGCAGAGTCTGCAAAGCGTCGCCGTTAAGCGTCTAAGCACATAACATTACAATAATAATGAACATAAACAACATACAGAGCTCTTACTTGTACCACCTGACTGATGCATGTTTATTTCGGCATTGATAGTGTTGATATAGAAACGCAGAGGTATGGAAATACATATGTTGAACGGCATGTGGGACATTGTATTCAGATGAAAGCAATGGTTGTATGAACTTTTTTTTTTTCTGAGACTTCCACAGAAGATACATGTACATGTTTTAATATTTTGACCAATTGCTATCAGTATGTGAAGAGAGTTTCAACCAGTATAACAAAAAATTGCCTTCCCTACCTTTAAGAAACCTGGTGGAGACACCGGTACACCAGATTTAAGAATACTTAATTTCCCAGAATGACATTACCCGCTGAACTTCTTTTAAATTGTTATTCAGCAAATCCAGCTTTCTTTGAGGTGTGACCAATTTAAATTCGGCTCATGAATTTAAACAAACACAATTCTGAAATTTGCCCAAATCTATTCAATCTACCACAATAACAATGTCTTTGAATTACCTTTTAATTAATCTCAGTTAACCCTCAGAGCCCGACGGCATCGCCCACGACGTCACACGGCACCTCCGATAAAAATCTATATTATTTCATGAAACTTTTATCGATTTTCTTACCGTTTTTTCCAGCAGAAAGCTAACGAACTAGCCATCACGGGGGTGTCTGTGGTGTCTTTGTAGCCTTTACAGAAGGTTTTCTATCCAGCCTGGAACATGTGCATCTTTTTGGAGTTGTTCAGCAATAAATCAAAACGCTTACATCCAAGATATATCCACTTGATGTCCATAATTTATACATTTTCCGTCATTTTTGCCGCTAGCGCGATGCTAGCTGCCATTTTGGATGAGGGTTTGACCAATGACAGGCTGATCCGTCATCCACGTTGGTGTGCGTCATTACGCATGAACCACAGCTCTGTTATTGTGGAGAGATACAGGCGCACGGCTAGTATTGAGGAGATAGAGAGAGAGACGCGCTGCAGTTTTTAGTAGTTTTGTGGACAAAGTTTGAGGAAAAAGTTTGAGGAGAAAGTTTGAGGAGAAGTTCCTGATAGGAACTGTTTTGAGGCTTGGCACCAGTAAATATCCAAAATCCAAAGAGGCCAAAAGCGCCTGGACTTTTTTTGGAAAAATGTAAATAGTTTTGGTTCTGTATAAGTTATCATGTTTATTCCTGAGTTCCAGGACTCCAAAGACTTGAACAAACAGTTTTCCAGAGGAAATATGCTTAGCTTTTATTTATTTGTGTGTGTTTTCAATAAATATTTGAGGGATTCAATTTCCGTTTTATGTTTTCATTTGTCTTTATGGTCCCATAACTTATTTTACATTCAGGTGACATCAATGCAACACAAATATACTGACAGTGCAACTTGTCTTGAAAAAAAAGAGGTGTGTCAATTGTCTGTGCACAACAGGGTTGATGTTTTACAAGCTTTTTTAGTAAATAACACCAGGCGGAAAATTTATTGTAAAAATACCCTTAGGTCTCTGAGGGTTAAGCGTATATTAAATGACAAGATATGTACAAGATATGAAATGAAAATATATGACAAGATATTAAATGAAAATTTTGGGGCGAGTATGTTTTCTTTTTTACAGAAACTGGCCAATATTTATTCAGCAAGGACGCATTAATTTGATCAAAACTGACAGTAAAGACATAATGTTAGAAAAACATCTCGGTTATGTATGGTAACCCTTGTTCCCTGAAATAGGGAACGGAGACGTACGTCGAACGTCACCGACGAATTGGGATCACTTCTGGGAGCCCCTATCAGTTTCAAGCTATATAGAACCAGCCAATGAACATTGGTGTGCGAGATTTGCATCTCGCGCTTCGCCCCGCATCGCGGGTATAAACAGGAGCAATGCACGCTTGTTTTTCACTGAGGAGCCGAACTTAGTGACTCGGCCCTGCAGTGATGGTACAGCAACTGTGGCGACGGGACGTACGTCTCCGTTCCCTCCTTCAGGGAACGAGGGTTACCATACGTAACGAGACATTCCCTTTCAGTCGATCACATTCGACGTACATCGGACGTCTCCGACAAATTAGATTCCACTTTATTGTCATTACACAAGTACAAGTACAAGGCAACGAAATGCAGTTTAGGTCTAACCAGAAGTGCAATAGCAGCAAGTGCAGGATATACAGTGGTTGCGTAAGTGCAGGACATGGAAATGTACTGTATATATATAAATATGTATAAATAGAGAGACGGTTATTACTATAAACAGAACTGAATTTACAGGTGAATATGTACATTGAATAAATATACAGATGGCTATTACTATAAACAGAATTTACAGGTGAATATGTACTATGAATATAATATACAGATGGCTATTACTATAAACAGGATTTTACAGATAGAGGTATACAATAATATGTTAGGCTAATATGAGGAATAGCAGGGATTAAGGTAGTGCAATAAATTATGGACAGAGCTATCCGAAAAAAAAAGTGTAAAAGTGCAGTGGAAAGTGGTTGCATATTACTGTCACGTTCGGCTGAAGGAAACTGAGGTGAGGACTCAATTGCAGGAAGGGACATGAAATTTAATATAATATAAACATAAATACAAACAAAAACCCACGAGGGGGAAAACATACAACTAAGAAATAACCAAAACTCAAACCGGGAACACAGGGAAAGGAACACGTAGACATCACAATGAACCGACAAGGACTGCAAACACAAAGGAACTTATAAAGGGGACAAATAAGGCAGGTAACGAGGGAACACAGGTGGGGCAAATTAAACCAATAACAGGATAACAAGGAGGGTGGGAACTAGACAAGGACGGAAAATAACAAACCACCACATGTGCTACACAAGACAGGACAGGCATGTGACAATTACAGTTGGAAGTACGGTGCAAAATGCAAATGTAAACATTGGTACTATAAATACAGTTGGCAGTGCAAATGAGCATAATCCAGTTAAGATATGGCAGTGCAAGATGCATAAGTAAACAGTTGTTACTGTAATAAACAGTCGGTAGTGCAAATAACAAAGTGAAGGCAGATGTGAGGCTGAGTGCAAGACGAACTGCTAACAACTCGAGGCAATTGATATGCCATTGCAGTTGAGGCCCCGTCCACAGAGCCGAAACTGCAAGCCCGTTGTATGTGGCACCCCAGCCGGTGGATGAGGCATCCGTGGAGACAACAGCATGCCTGGACACTTGTTCTAGGGGAACTCCTGCCCGTAGAAACGAAGGGTATGACCACGGGCTGAAGGTTTGGCGGCACCTCGGAACCATTGGACGCGAAGGGTTCCACTGTGCCATGCCCATCTCGGGACTCGGTTGTGTAGCCAGCGTTGAAGCAGTCTCATATAAAGCAATCTGAGCGCCGTTACTGAGGCTGCGGATGCCATATGCCCCAGGAGCCTCTGAAAGTGTTTCAGTGGTGCCGCTGTCCTGCCTTTGAACGAATTCAAGCAGTTCAACACTGACTGGACGCGCTCCTCGGAACACTACGCTCTCTCATTGGGAACAATGGCTGCCTCCGCGACCTTCGTGAAGACACGGGGCGACAGGGACAGGCCGAAGGGTAAGAAACGGTACTGATATGCCCGTCTCTCGAACGCGAAGCGCAGAAAGGGCCTGTGTCGAGGGAGAATCGAGACATCGTACATCTCGTCGACGTATGTCGAACGTGACCGACTGAAAGGGAACTGTATTTTAAATATAAGCTGTTTGAAATTCAAAGAATCCTGAAATGAAATGTATCAATTTCCACAAAAATATTAAGCTGAACAATTGTTTTCAATCGATCGCTGCAAACCAATCTTGGGGACGGATGCACCTGAAGATGTGTTTCTGCGTAGGCATTCTGAGCGAGCTGGACGTCCGTCCCACGGCCTCGGTGACGAGCAGGCGTGGGCAGAGCCACCGGCGGCAGGGTGGAGGCAGTGGCAGGCTGGAGGCAGCAGCGGACCACCGGGGCAGGATGTGCTTGACGGTCTTCGTCTGCTTCTGGGCGGCTGAGAAATGCTGGGCAAAGCTCTCGACCGCTCTGGTCCAGGAATCGATACTTGTCGGTCTCCCTCATATCGGCCAGGTTGTGCCAGAGATGTCGCTCCTGGACCACAAGCGTGGACATCGCCTGATCGATGGAACGGGCGGTGACTTTCTTCTTCCCGGAGGAGCTCTGGGTCAGGCCTACCCTCGTGCATGTCCATGAGTGCCTGGGCCTGGTGGACCTGAAGCAACGCCATGGCATGCAAGGTGGACGCAGCCTGTCCAAAGGCCTTGTAAGCCTTCCCAGTCAGACTGGAGGAGAACTTACAGGCCCGGTACGGGAGACGCTTTCTGGCAGAAAAAGGCGCCGTCCACGACCTCGTGAGCTCCTTCTTCACCTCCGTGAAGAAAGGCACCGGGGCGGGATGCTGAAAACCAGTGCGACCCTCCCCGAGAAACCAATCATCCAACCTAGAGGGTTCGGGACATGGTGGAGGGTTCCTCACAAGCCCGACCCTTTCGGCGGCCCGGGAAAGCATAGTCGTCATCTTGGGGTCCGATGCGGCCGTTGCCACTCTCCCAGAGGGAGGCAGTACAGCCGAACCTTCATCCTCCGAGGACTGAAACTCCCCCTCCGATGCAGCGATCGACATCTGTACGTCCACTGGAGCTCCGAAAGTCACCGCCTGCCGCCCGTGGTAGGGCCCAGTGGCTTATTCCAGGAGCTCTACCGGTTGCGGAACTTGTGAGGGAATAGGGGCCTGCAGAGGTTGACTCGGCGGGTGTGCCCTAAACGTGATCCTCAGGTCACCCTGGCCATCCGAAGAAATAGGTCTATTCTGGTTAGGAATAGACCTAGATCGTGGGATGGGTAAGGGGACTCCGCCTTCCCGGAGGTAGGTGAGTCTCGACCTTAGTTCTGCCAGAAAGACTCGGGAGAATAAATACTGTGACAATTATCCATTTATTAACAGCCCAGCAAGCAATAAAGTACATTGGCATAGGCCCCGTCCGTAGCTCGCAATCTGAGGGTCCGGACTCTGCATATCCTGCCTGAAGACGAAGGCAGAGGCGCAGCCGACCCCCCTGTGAGGTATGGAAGGGACCATCCTAGTGGTGGTGGGGTGGATGTAGGGAAGGATTTGACTTGGAGGTGGTGGGGAGGATGGTGGTGAATTGGAGCGTCATCATCTGCGAACTCAGACATGCGTAAGTACCGATCTTTTATACCCAGGTATTGGAATGTGATTGGATAGATAAAGTTAAAGTGACATGACAATTAAGTCTTCCCGGCAGAACTTATGCTAAAGCTTCCATTTCCAAGATAGTCATGTTCCCGCAGTAGGAACATGAACTATCCACAAACGCAGCCTCAGCGTGCTGTTTGCCCAAACACGTGAGACAGCAATTGTGACCGTCAGTGGGCGCAGGGAACGACCGCACCCAGAAACGCACGGGTGGAATGACATCTTGAAAAAGACGCAGCGTCACCCGTCTACTCTTTTAGAGGAAACGCTCTCGTGCTGAATCACCCTGGGGGAACGCGACAGTGCACAGGGTTTAGGTGCAGCCTGTGCCTGTACTCAAGAAAAACTCCCTTCACCAACAGGTTTTGCTGTGAAAACAGCAGTTTTTCTCTCAGCAGCAGAGAGCACCGCGATCCCGCTGATGTGTGCTGTCTCTCCAACACCACGTCTCCTTCTCCGGTTCTTCCTCTTCCTCTTCCTCTACGCCGTTCGGCTCCGAAGTGAATGACAAGCGTGCATTGCTCTCGCTACCTGTTTATACAGCGACGCGGGGCAAAATATGGCAATGAGATGCAAATCTCGCATGCCAATGTTCATTGGCCGGTTCTATATAGCTCAAAGCTGATAGGGGCTCCCAGAAGTGATCCCAATTCGTCAGTGACGTCCGACGTACGTCGAACGTGACTGACTGAAAGGGAACTGTATTTTAAATATAGGCTGTTTGAAATTCAAAGAATCCTGAAATGAAATGTATCAATTTCCACAAAAATTTAAGCTGCACAACTGTTTTCAACACTGATAATAATACTAAATGTTTCTTGAGCAGCAAATCAGTGAGAAAAAAAGATTTCTGAAGGGATCATGTGGCACTGAAGACTGGAGTAATGATGCTGAAAATTCAGCTTTGCATCACAGGAATAAATGACATTCTAAAACAAATGTATTATTTTGTAATAATATTTCACACTATTACTATTTTACTGTATTTTTGATCAAATAAATGCAGCCTTGTTGAACATTTTCTAATTAGGAAATGATTCATTTAAAAATATGATCAAAAAGTAAGGACTGTATCTAGTGCTGACATGTTTCCAATGATAAATTATTTCTACAGTCAGTTCAGTATGCGTGTCAGAGTACTTCTGCCTGATGTGCAGTGTGCTTCTGTGGTCCCACATTTTAACCCATCTGTACACTTCAAAGAGATTGCTTATGCACCATGTTGCTACAGGATCCTGGCCCTCAATCTTAACCCTTCAAGGGATATATTGAAAATCAAGTCAATTAGAAAAAAATCCTCAGCTCTGCATCTGTCCCCTTTGTGACACTGCTCGTTGGTTTAGCTGAGGAGGATGCATGTGTGCCTAGTGCTGAATAAGGTCATGGAGTGTAATCCTACCAGTGAATTTAATTTACAGCCTGCACTTTCAAATTAATTCATTTAACTCCAACCTCCTAATCACAGTGGAGGGGAGATCTGCATGCTAATTGCACAGGATAACAGTGCTGATAAGACCCACTGATTATTAAGGGAGCTTGAGAAAGAGCTGCGCCATTGGTCCTTGTAGTGCATCTGATTGGATGGGCTAATTACAGGGACAGAGAAGAACCCAGAGCACCATGTAGACTCCAGCCTCAACAGAGGTCAAATCAATTACATAACGTGTAAGGTTTTTTACATGAAAAAAATGGATTGTCTTTGCTCAATTGAAGTGAAAGAGTTGTATTGTGTAGAAATATGGGTCATTTAGAGACGATCACATCCATGAGCACATTAACATTAATTAACTTAATATTATTAAAGGGATAGTTCACCCTGAAATGGAAATTTTCTTTTACTCACCCTTCTGTTCTTCTAATGCCATATGCCCTTCTATCTTTTTCGGACCTCAAAAGCAGAAATTTAAAAAATAGTCCTGTACACACTCCTCCATATAATGGCAGTAAATAGCGACCAGTCTAAAACATTACAAAAATGATACAAAAGTATCAGGCAATGATACAGTGAGACGCGAGCCATATATGGAAAGTGTTCAGGAGGCATACTATAAGGTTTTGCGAGAAATAAACCGTATTATTCAGCCAAAACACTGAGCTCGGCCGTTACTCTGAGGGTGCTCCTGTGATGAGTGCGTGCGAGCCATCAGCACTGACTCAGCAGCCCCTCACGCAATGTTGCCATTTCTTTGTTCCACAAAAAATGATTACTTGTGATCCAACCCAGGAAAAAACAGACTTGTAGTCAGCATAATTTATCATCCCTGCATAAAGTAACGAGATTACCAGGACCCAATAGAGTGTTAAACGTTTCCTGAATGGGCCATTAGCAAGCATTCAGGAGATCCCAAAAACATGGGCAGGAACACCCTTCCTTTGACAATGACCACACATCCCAAAGACTCTTTGTAATCCAACACAAAGACTTCTATGTAACCAACACGAGGACTAAAAACTGAACTTTGAATCAATGAACATGATTTCATGAACTGATCCAAAATCGGGATTTGGATTAACTATATGTATCATGAACAATGACGTTTCTCAGGGTCAAATCTTCTTTTGCCGCCCATCTGCATGTTCTCTTTTAAATATATGTTTAAGTGTCGGGGAAATCACTAAGAAATCTCCTGATAACATGCATCAATGTATTATGTATGTCTTATATGATCTGTGGAGTGTGTGTATAACTAGACAGTTACCACATCATAATCTTTATTATCATGCCCTCCATATATGGAAAACATGCTATTTGGAATTTTGAGCGAAACGGATAAATGATGACCCATATTTTGTTGTAGAGTAGAGATCTGTATGATATACCATATTTGCAATATGAAAATGATGCGTTTGAAATGCTTGCCAGAAGCCAGGGAATCTGCTCGCGCTTATCACATTAGGCAAAACGCTAATGATATGCAAGAACGGGAGAACTGAGCAGGAGACCCGTCCACAACCATATCTGATTGGCTGAAACACCTCCAGGGGCGGACCAAATGGGCCTGTTAAGACAGGAAACTCAACAGTTGACTTGGCTTTTTGCTTGAGACTTCTTGTTTCGTGCTTCTTGCCATTGTTTAGAGTGACCTCACTACAGCGGACTCGTGCTGGCCTTGCCATCTTCTTGCCTGCACGTTTCACTAGCGCTAAGAGCCACCAAAAGCTCTTTCTGAACTCAACAACCCTTTTGAAACTCGCCGACGAACTTCCTAGAGTGAGAGCATCCAGAAGCGGCATACTGAGATGCAGAGAAAGCCTGTTGCGTAGCAACGACAAAGCCTTACTCAAAGCAACCAGGAACCGGAGACAAGCTCCTCCCAGCAGAGCCACCCTCGACAACCAGAGTGCCCAGCCTGCAAACACAATGACCGCCCACCAGCCAATCAGCGCCGCATGCCCCTTCATCACGAAAAGAGCCTGCGCTTCAAAGAGCAGTCAGAAATGCAGGTACAACTTTCCATTTCTGGCCGAGCAGGTGAAAAGTGTGTAGAGCAGACACACTAAGGTTGAGTTAATTGATTCTCTCAGGTCGCGGTTTAAGAAATAGCTGCTAAAGCTAGAAGGTTGGGACTCAACTCCTCTAACAAATATCACCCTTTTCCTGCAAACTGTATGTATGAGTATGTGTGTGTGGATTCATTAGATTAGATTGTATGTCTTAGAATAGCTCAATAAAGCCTTGTATTCATTTTTCATCTAAACGTGTTGTCTTATGCTTCATGCTCATAAATTGTTGCATTAAACTGTTGATCGTGTTAACGTTACCGTGCACATATCACTGAACATACAATGTATGATATTATTACCTTTGGCCAGGGAGTAATATCCTGACCTGAATTGATAAGATAACTCTGATATCGACGTACCGCTGGACGAATAGTTGATAAGGTGTTAAATATTAATTCTGAATTATTCATATAGGTGATTTGGTTCTTTTAATTGTGAATCAATTCCCCAAAAGAGTTATTTGATCCGAATTATCCCAACAATGTACACAATAAGTGCATTGTATCAAGTAGTTAAGGCCACCTAATATAAAGTGGGTCCAACTTGTGAGTCATCATGATATATTAAATACAGCATGTTGCGCAGCATCTGCACATATCTGGCTTACTTGAACAAAAACATCACTACACAACAAATAACGGCTAGTTTGTTCATTTGCATTGAAACAATAGCGAAGATAAAAAAAAACATGTGCCTATACTTGCCTGGAGTAAATAACCCCAGTGAAAAATGAATGAGCCGCCAAGTGGCTCGTGTTTAACTCAATGTGTTGTTTGATGTTCTTTGTACTGTATTGATCTGTCCACCTAAAATACCTTTTTGGAGATGAGGATGAAAGAGTAAGGGAGGAGATGGCTGGATGACAGGATTTTGTTTGAATAAGAAATGAATGTATGAAATCCTAATTTTATAATAAATAAATATATAAGCGGTGACACTGTTAATCTGTCTTATTTCTTTTTTTCTGGCCGGTAACTTAAAAATGTAGTAGCCAAACTGACCGGTGAGTGAAAAAGTTCATTTCAAACCCTGTTTAATACATTCAACTATTTTTCACAGTGAGTGTTTTAAGCATTACGGCATCCACATATTCTGACTGTACCCCCAAAGAAACCTGGCATCATCTAGTCCTGTCCAAAATAAATTATGATTACTTTTAGTGTAATAAACTTCGACAGACAGTACAAACAGTAAATTGTATAAATATTAGGGATAACATCATCCATCCATCATCTTCCGCTTATCCGGGGCCGGGTCGCGGGGGCAACAGTCTAAGCAGAGACGCCCAGACTTCCCTCTCCCTAGCCACTTCCTCCAGCTCTTCCGGAGGGGACCCCGAGGCTTCCCTGGCCAGCCGGGAGACATAATCCCTAGCGTGTCCTAGGTCTTCCCCGGGGTCTCCTCCCGATGGGACGTGACCGGAACACCTCCCTGGGATGGCGTCCAGGAGACACCCGAAAAAGATGTCTGAGCCACCTCAGCTGGCTCCTCTCGATGTGGAGGAGCAATGGCTCTACTCTGAGCTCCTCCCGAGTGACCAAGCTTCTCACCCTATCTCTAAGGGAGCGCCCAGCCACCCTGCGGAGAAAGCTCATTTCGGCCGCCTGTATCCGGGATCTTGTCCTTTCGGTCATGACCCACAGCTCATGACCATAGGTGAGAGCAGGAACGTAGATCGACCGGTAAATCCTTCTTCACCACGACAGACTGGTACATCGACCACATTACTGCAGAAGCTGCACCGATCCGTCTGTCAATCTCCCGTTCCCGTCTGTCAATCTTCCCTCACTAGTGAACAAGACCCCAAGATACTTGAACTCCTCCACTTGAGGCAGGAACTCTCCACCCACCTGATAACATTATAAGTTAATTAATAATAATAATTTGTTACATTTATATAGCAGTTTTCTAGGCACTCAAAGCGCTTTGTATAGAAGGGGGGAATCTCCTCATCCATCAACACCCCGTTTGACTGTTGCGCACGCATCTCGCTTCCAAACTTTTGCAGAGTGGGTGCATGACATGGCTTTCTAAAACACAGCACTCAAGTTAAAATAACTTTTTTTAAATCACGTCTCTAGACCTGCACTGACCTGCATCTGGCATTTTTAAACGCAGCGTTCAGTTTGCCTCGTACATTCAGTTTACAGCATCAGCAGCAAGCCAAAGAGGGCAAGGTTTCAACTGAGCTATGCATTTGCATTTTAAACACTTAGCTACATTATGTTCTAGCTCTGTCCTTGTAATAAATGAACGTTCTTAAATGAGCGAGTGTTTTTTGTTTTAGTTAATTTCAACTTGGCATGAATCAAAAATCAAATCAGAGCTGTATATTAATATTTACAAGATAGATATTCCCGAATACAACTCCTCGCAATTCACACTTTATAGCATGCAAATATACTATTTCTGCCCGTTTTCGCTTGTGTGATTGTCAGCCTCTGCTTTTCATCTGCGCCTGAGTATGTAACGTGCTGCGGTGGGCAACGCACACGTTTGGGTGGGTTCAGTCCACCCCTGCCGATGCCTAGAACCGGCCCCGCTGATGCATATCAATGACATCTCAAGCTTTTATGGAAAGAAAAGCATCATATTTATAAACAGAAAGGGGTCAATTGTTTTACATGAGCGCACAATATAATGTTTAATTGCAAGCTGCTCCTACTTTATAAGAAATAAATAGTCAGGTGGAACAGAATATATAGCAGCTGAAGTGTTAAAGCCTTCGGGCTTGTTCTGTTGCAATACAAAAAGACGAAATTAAAAGGTAATAAATGCCTCAGCAGTGAAATTAATTTTCAGGGGATATTCCCACACTTGGCTTTGATTTTCATGGCAAGGTATGTGAGCTGATTCAGTAGCTCCAGGGTTTTAAATAACCCTGAATGTATGGCAGAGCCCTTTTCATGAGAATATCCCACCTATTATTTCTTTTTTGTTATGTGAGAAACACCTACACATCTTTCTAAAACAGAGCATATGAAGAACAAAAGTTGATTTATAAGTCTTTTATTAGCACATAAAATGCATTAAAGAGGTACCAATAGGGTAGCTGTCACCTTATTCACCAAGCCTTTTAATACACATTTGACAACCTGATTCAGACAACAAAGTCTGGTGTGTCTGCTAATGCTAATGCACATGCTCACCTCGCTGTTTACTGCAGTCTAATATGTGACTGTGATCAAGCCTTTTGTTAAATCGTTGCTAATCGAGGTCAGCTGGTGCACAATTAGTGTAGAATTAAAAGCGTTTCATTCCAAGCTTAGGCTAATGACTGCATCTGGATTAAGAAACTCTCCTGGACTCTGTCGTAAACAAAACACTATTATTGTATGTGAATGAGCATGCTAACAAAAGTGACCTCTTATATAGTTTGACTGACTTTAGTTCACATATAAAAAATATTTCTCTAATCATGTGTTTGTCTCTTTCTTTCTACTACATTGAGGGAGACATAATATGTGAACAGATGATGAAAATTAACATATTTCTAACAAGAACAACATTAAGGACTATAAGAATATCTGCAACCTCTTTCAAATATTTATTTGAATTCTTTTAAAGCATCAAATAGAAAATGTGTAATTATTTGGGATGCACCAATAATAAAATGGTAACACTTTACAACAAGGTTCATTAGTTAACTACATTAGTTAACATGAACTAATAATGAACTGCACTTATAAAGCATTTATTTATCTTTGTTAATGTTAATTTCAACATTTACTAATGCATTGTGAACTAACATGAACAAACCATGAACAGCTGGATTTTTATGAACTAACGTTAACAAATATTAACTAATGCTGAACATAGGTGTTGTTCATGGTTAGTTCATGTTAACTAATGTTAACTAATACAACCTTATTGTAAAGTGTTACCAATAAAATTATGGCAAATACAGATACGCTAAAAACTCAAATTAATTGTTTTAAATGCTACACAAGGATGTTCGTGTCACTACATTGTATATTTTTATTTTATTACATTTAAATTATTACAATGTCTTGATTTTGTTTTTGGGGTCTACTAGAAAAGGTTTACATGCTTGAAAGTAATAATAATAAAAAATATATATATTTTGCAAATGATGTTGCAGCACCTTTCGTCTGCCAGTAACAATGTTTATGTCTGGTCTCTATCCCCTCCTTTCGAAAAACACAATGTGCTCTGATTGGTCAGCTGGACCACTGTGTTTTGATTTGTCAACCGCTTCGAGTGTTTTACATTGATGAGTTCAAAATGGCATACTATCTGAGAAGGTACTACATTTGAATTTGAACTTACTTCGCAACCATTAAAAAAGTACATTCTATATATGAATGTGGGTAATATGAATAAAATTCAGTCATATTGTTACTGTCACGTGACCTACACTGGAACAAGAATAAGTAAAATGTACTTAATTTTTCTTTGTCGACTAAATTTCACATATGGCATTAAATAAACGCTACATAACTAAGTTAAGTAAAATTAACAAAGAAAATAAGTAATTTTAACTTGACCAGTAAAAGGTTGACTAATTTCTACTGGTTTCCTTTGCAAATCTTTTTATTCAAACAATATAACACTGAATTAAAGGTGCAGTATGTAAGAATGACAACTAGTGGTTGAAATGGGTACTGCACTCCAAATTCAAAATATTGTTTGCCCCGCCCCCTACTCAGACTTGATGCTCATGCGGGTTGCCAGTTTGAGGATACGCAACAGGAAAGAACGCAATTGACAGAATCGGGAGATTCTGAAGTGTGCATTCGCTGGACACTTTACCATCCCATGAAGCAATGGGAGGGGATTTATGAATGGCTGTGAAGTGACGCCACTGACGCTGGTACATTGATAAAAATGATTCTGGGGTGAAGTTAATATCACAGAAAAAACGAATGTAACTTCTACATGAAAACGTAAGTTCAGGCAAAAAAAAAGAGTACATTCTATATTAGTACTCAATTCAAGCTTAAATAAATTAAAGCGTAAATATCAATGTTATAAAATTAAGTGAAACTACTCAACTTTTCTGATACTGGTGTTCCCATCATGCACTGGGGCTTGCATAATTAATAGGTTTAGTAGGTTTTTTGTCCATTTTGTGACATTTGGAGTTCATTTTCTACTCAAAATGATCGAATCCATCAAATGTTACCATCACTGTGTGTACCGAGTATTGAGGTCTCTGTGTTCAGCTGCGTCAATACTTCTATTATGTAAATATGGTGTCTACACAATATCTAGTGTGTTATTTACTTTGATGTTTCTGAAACATACACTTTAAAAGCGTGATTTAAAGGTGCTGTACATATGTTTTTGACTGTACTAAAGCATAAAAATACCATAATATATTTGCAGATATTTAGGAAACTTGCTAAATTCACATACCCGTTTCTCCAAAAAACAATTCTACAGCCAGTTATTTTACTTTGAAATGAGTGTTCTGTGTCGGAATGTCTGTTTTTGTTTTGGTCTGTGCAATAACGCACGTTGCCAATTTACCCAATAGTATTTCAACACCACAGGCTGCCTTGCCTAGTCTTACCAGACTCTCGTACATTTCATTTGTACTGAGAGTCTGGCCACTCTCCATTGACAAGCGTTTACTTCCTTGAAGGCGGGTTCTCTTTTGAAGTTTAAAACTATTGGATCTGCTCAGAGTCACTCTGGATCTGCCATAACCAATCGCTAACGTTTGGTCGTGACGTATGTCATGCGCTGTTCGCCTTTGATTCTCACATGGAAGTCCGCAAATGTGCACACCACCTTAAAGTGATTAAACCTTGTGCATTTGGATTGTGATTTATTCACGGTGGAGGGGAGAGTTTTGTGATCGGGAACGCTGCTGCTCTCGTGGTCCGTAACATGATTGTATATGCTGTAAATATGCTGTCATATGCTTGGTATGATAAGAATAAATGCTGCCGTAAATAACAGCCCAATTCAAATGTTTACGTGCTTTTCTTCTTTTTTTTTTTTTTTTTTTAACAGTGCTCTTGAAAATACTTGCCAGCATTTAAAGAAATACAAGTCTAGAAATGCATCCAAATTACAGCGCACACAACCGCACAGTGCTCTGCAGTGGTCAAAATTGTTATATTCTGGTCAAAGATATAGATAAGATATAAGATATATTCTTGAAAACTCAGAGATGTGGATTCGGAGAGCAATTCAATTACCACACGACCTTGGTGTTTGTCTAAAACAGTAGGTAATTCGGCCGGGGGATTTTAAAGTGGGTGGTGGGAGACGGACGGCTTCAGCCAACTCCTTCACCACTAGCGGAGCGAGCTGGTAAATCAAACTTTTCCCGGGCCACAACATCATGGCCACCAATAAAACTCAGCAAAGATTGTTCTTGCTCTGGCTTTAACTTCTGGATATTCGGCAGCGGTGCCAGGAATGAATGGCTTCACTCGCAACTTTCTCCGCCGCCATTACTGAACTACAACTCAAACTAGCGCACAACATCAACGTCATCGTTCTCAGCCACTGCCTCTGTTCGCTGATTGGACCAGTAAAAAATTGTTTGGAGAAAGACTATACAGCAGTCCCAGACGGAGTACTGAAGGAAAATGAAAATTGAGCGGAAGTACGTAGGAGGGTGGAGCCAGGCTACAGGCTGCCATGGAAGCTAGCAAACCAACTGGGTCAGAGATTGCAGATTCTACCCGACCTAAAAAGCCTTGGCATCTAAAAATCTCTTTGAATGGAAGCACATTAAAACGTGGATAAATCAATTCATCAACTTACAGGGCCCTATTTTAACGATCTAAGCGAATAGTCTGAAGCGAATGGCGCAGGTGCATTTACCACCTGGTCTAAAATCAATAGCGCAATATATTTTTTTGTTATTTAAAGAGCGCGTTAGTAATATGCACCTATAGGCAGGTCCACAGTGTGTGTACACTTTGCTTATTACACACACAGGGATGTGCAGCAGCAAACAAGTATTTTTAAATATGAAAAAATAAAGGATTCAAATGTAAAATATTATTATTGTATACATAAATATAAAAATGCCTACATTTCATATTGGATAGCAATTGCATGTATCAAAATTGCCTATTTGCAGTAATGATGAATTAAATTGGCTAATTATTTGACCAATCGTGCCAATACACATGTATTTAAACTGACTAGTCAGGTTGAGAGTGTCTATATTCCACCATTTAAATAGCAATCCGCCATGGTGCAAGCACACCTGTTTTTTTAAAGGGAAGGGGAGATGACACTCTGATTGGTTTATTGCATGTTATGCCCAAAACACACACATGTCTCATTAAGAGAATAGGTACAATCCTTTTGGACCATGCACCGGGTGAGCCGACCATTTTCCCCATCGTTAAACTGGCAAAAGTGGATTCGGACACGCTCTAACTGCACCTGCGCCATTCGCTTCAGACCATTCGCTTAGATCGTTAAAATAGGGCCCGGTAAGTTGATTTATTCACATTTTAATGTGCTTCCATTCAAAGACATTTTTAGATGGATGCTGAGGCTTTTTAGGTCGAGTAGAATCTGCGATCTCTGACCCAGTTGGTTTGCTAGCTTCCATGGCAGCCTGTGGTGTTGAAATACTATTGTGTAAATTGGCAACGTGCGTTATCGCACAGACCAAAACAAAAACAGACATTCCGACACAGAACGCACATTTCAAAGTAATATAACTGGCTGTAGAATTGTTTTTCGGAGAAACGGGTATGCGAACTTAGCAGGTTTCCTAAATATCTGCAAATATATTTACATAATTAAGTAATGAAGCAGCTGAACACAGAGACCTCAATACTTGGAACACAATACACAGTGATGGTAACATTCAATGGATTCGATCATTTTGAGTAGAAAATAACTCCAAATGTCACAAAATGGCAAAAACAAATCTTTGCTTTCATTTAAAAACAGCCAAAAATCAACCCTATTAATTATGCAAGCCCCAGTGCATGATGGGAACACCAGTATCAGAAAAGTTGAGTAGTTTTAGTTAATTTTATAACATTGTTATTAATGCTTTAATTTCTATAAGCTTGAACAGAGTACTAATATAGAATTAAAAACATTTTTAGCCTGAACTTACGTTTTCATGTAGATATTACATATACAGGTGCTGGTCATATAATTAGAATATCATCAAAAAGTTTATTTATTTCACTAATTCCATTCAAAAAGTGAAACTTGCATATTATATTCATTCATTACACACTGACTGATATATTTCAAACGTTTATTTATTTTAATTTTGATGATTATAACAGACAACTAAGGAAAATCCCAGATTCAGTATCTCAGAAAATTAGAATATTGTGAAAAGGTTCAATATTGAAGACACCTGGTGCCACACTCTAATCAGCTAATTAACTCAAAGCACCTGCAAAGGCCTTTAATGGTCTCTCAGTCTAGTTCTGTAGGCTACACAATCATGTGGAAGACTGCTGACTTGACAGTTGTCCAAAAGATGGCCATTGAAACCTTGCACAAGGAGGGCAAGACACAAAAGGTCATTGCAAAAAAGGCTGGCTGTTCACAGAGCTCTGTGTCCAAACACATTAATAGAGAGGCGAAGGGAAGGAAAAGATGTGGTAGAAAAAAGTGTACAAGCAGTAGGGATAACCGCACCCTGGAGAGGATTGTGAAACAAAACCCAAGAACTACTACGCACAGACGTATACAAGACATGGGTTTTAGCTGTGGCATTCATTGTGTCAAGCCACTCTTGAACAACAGACAACGTCAGAAGCGTCTCGTGTAGAAGATTTTATTTATTTAAAAATTTGCAGTTTAAGGCTAATGCAAAGACACTAATATGTTCGAATGCCCTTTAGAATGACAGGACAGGAAAAGAACTCGGAATGTGGTGATTTGTGAGCCAGGTGGTTGAAGGTTGTTACCATAATAGGAAGACAACTATGGTATATATATGACAGAAAATCTGTATGAAAGGAGGGGAACCGGTTGCAAACGGCCCTCAGGCTTTCTTGTGTTGGTTGGTATGAATAAAGCCTCTTCTGAAACCAATAATCCTTTGAAAAGTGATTCTTATAGGAAGAGAATTATTCAACACTCGCCTGTGCTAAAGACAAAAAGGAAAAAAAGTGGTCCAAAGTTATGTCCTCTGATGAAAGTAAATTTTGCATTTTCTTTGGAAATCAGGGTGCCAGAGTCTAGAGGAAGAGAGGAGAGGCACACAATCCACGTTGCTTGAGGTCCAGTGTAAAGTTTCCACAGTCAGTGATGGTTTGGGGTGCCATGTCATCTGCTGGTGTTGGTCCACTGTGTTTTCTGAGGTCCAAGCTCAATGCAGCCGTATACCAGGAAGTTTTAGAGCACTTCATGCTTCCTCCTGCTGACCAACTTTATGGAGATGCAGATTTCATTTTCCAACAGCACCTGAACACAGTGCCAAAGCAACCAGTACCTGGTTTAAGGACCATGGTATCCCAGTACTTAATTGGTCAGCAAACTCGCCTGACCTTTACTCCATAGAACATCTATGGGGTATTGTGAAGAGGAAGATGCGATATGCCAGACCCAACAATACAGAAGAGCTGAAGGCCACTATCAGAGCAACTGGGCTCTCAGAACACCTGAGCAGTGCCACAGACTGATCGACTGCATGCCACGCCGCATTGCTGCAGTAATTCAGGCAAAAGGAGCCCCGACTAAGTATTGAGTGTTGTACATGCTCATACTTTTCATGTTCATACTTTTCAGTTGGCCAAGATTTCTAAAAATCCTTTCTTTGTATTGGTCTTAAGTAATATTCTAATTTTATGAGATACTGAATTTGGGATTTTCCTTAGTTGTCTGTTATAATCATCAAAATAAAAAAAATAAAATAAAAACATTTGAAATATATCAGTCTGTGAGTAATGAATGAATATAATATACAAGTTTCACTTTTTGAATGGAATTAGTGAAATAAATCAACTTTTTGATGATATTCTAATTATATGACCAGCACCTGTATTTTTTCTGTGATATTTACTTCACCACAGAATCATTTTTCATCAATGTCCCAGCATCAGTGGCGTCACTTCACTGCCATTTATAAATCCTCTCCCATTGCTTTATGAGATGGTAAAGTGTCCAGCGAATGGACACTTCCGAATCTCGTCGGAAATATTCTTCAGAATCTCGCTGGAAGTATCCAATATTGAATGATACCGATAAAATAAAAAATAAAAAAAAAGTTAAAAAGTATCTTGGATAAGTATTGTATTACTTATCTTAAAACAAAAAAAAAATTCTAATATGATTACATCCTGCATGTGAAAACCAACACTGGTTTTAAAAAGTGCCTTTTTATGATTTAAAATGTGTTACAAATAACAAATTTTCCATATTCTGTATTATGTCACTAAAAAGCCTCAAAGTGCTTCATAATCTGATCTCCACAGAGAGGGCCACATGAACAGTGACATAGCTTTTCAGACATAGTGTCTGCCAGAGAGTCATTCAGTAAAGTTCATCTGCATGCCCGTTGTGTGGACACTCACCCGGGTCAAATTAGCATTTTGCAGGTGGAGACGGCAGGAGCTCTGAGCCTGAGCAGTGGCCATGACACATTGATATGCTTTGTTGTTACTCTGAATGGCTTTTAGCTGGCAGCGCTGGTAACAGGTGATGACTGTAGCCGGAGAGCTGGCCAGTCTTTTAAGTTTATGTGTTTAATGCGATTCCCTCCTTTTTGAATGATTGCAGAAGCGATGTGCATTGTTTATCTGGCCAGGGGGGAAAGAAAAACAATGTTTCGTCTCCGAACGCCTGCTGGCAGAGGGATTCTTCGAAATCAAAGCCATAAACAAAGAATTGATGTATGAGTTGAACATTGTCTATGACACTCACATTGATATGTGACACAATATGGAGGGCTTTAGATCATTTTTCTCTCAATTGTATTTTGTAAGCAATCTACTTCTCTTTTTGGCACACAGGCAAGAATACCCCTTGAACACAGCGGAATGGTTGAGATACAGGTTATAAATTAAACCATCACACGCAAGTGAATTTCTGATATATTTATCAAAATTAGGCCTGGTGCTATGAGAAAAGCCTGACCCTGAACGGTTGTTTGGATGGTGGGTTAGTTTAGCATTACAACAAACCAATTAATGCCACAAAAGCAAAACAACTCAGAATTCATCAAATCAAGTGCCAACACCTTTTCCATCAAAAATGTCACTTCCTGGAGGATGATGTCATTAATGTCGGCATGAATTGGAAGTCTTTTCTTCCCTATTGTGATGCATATCCGAGTGAAACAAATTCCAGTGTTGCCAAGTCTGTGGTTTTCCCTTGGAATTGGGCTACTTTTAAGTTGTTGTCGCAGGTAAAAAAAAAAAAAAAAAGTGCATTGATTTCCACCCCTGTACATATGATTTTGGAGTGACGGAGAGATTCCTTCCACTGTTTTGACTCCTTTACACATTTTATAAGCTCTTCACAAGTTCTCAGCCAGTCAAAATACTCTGTAGGCTATGCACATACAACGAGCACATTTATCCCAGCACAGCATTGTTTTGGATGTTCGGTAAGTTCCGTTGTGACATATGTAATTAAAAGCTGACCAGTCGCGTTGTGAACAGATACCTAAGTCTTTAGATTCCATTCAGTGTTAAAATGCCAACGTGAACTCTAAGCATACCAGGATTACATTTTGTATTTATTTATTTTTCCCCCGGACCAAACTAACCAAGCGAACCGAACTACAAGTGTGAACATACTCTGAGAAACTATCACACCTAAAAAGAGGTTTGAGTCCACTTGCAGTCCAGGTACAAATCAATGACAAGACTTTTTTGTTGTCACTGGAAGAAGGTTGGAAAGTCTTTGCTTTCATTTAACTTTAAAATGTACAACATCTTCCCTAGATAGTCCAGGATCCACCCAGCATATTCTCACAACGTTTTCTGACTCGATTTTTGCAAGCAACATTTTAATTTTAAATATAAATATTTCCATATAGTAGATGTTTTACCAGTGACCATATCGGTTTTGGACATATTTCCCATGTCTGCAGCCTTTTTTATCATTCTTGTGGTGTCATTCATACAGTCATCAATGTTGTCATTATATAATTTTCCTCTAGAGATGGCTAATTTTAAATTGCGTACTTACAGGGCTATATGCATTGGCAGACCATGTTAACTAAAATGTAGGGCTGTCAATAGATTCATTTTTCTATCGTGAATAATCGCACTTTTGTTGTGTGATTAATCGCTTACTTATCATGAAATTAATCATATGCCATTTATCTCATTAAACACATTAATTTGAACATAATTTGCTATATCCAAAGTAAACAATCAGATTGAAGGGTGATTTTCACAAAACTGTATTTTCTGCAAGCTTCAAGGATCATTGGAAACTCCAAAAGGACACCAAATAACCAAATATAAGGAGTCCATATAATTCTATAATATAAGAAATTTTTACAGACCTAAGCACCCATGAAAACAAAAACATTACATAAAAAAACTTTACCGAATTCACAGTGTGTACAGAGCAACAACAATGAGATTGTTTGTTCGGCTCTAGCTTTTTAAAAGATGACTTAAGCCATACCAAATAAAGGCTTTTTTATTCATTCCTTCTCCTCTTTTTACGTCTGACTGAGTGCCTAGGACCTGCCTTTTTTGTGTCATTGGATTTGTCCTTACCCCAAGAGCACCTATTACGGACTATTTAACTCTACCTGAGTGCCGGGTTGAACCTTTTGCAGAACAATGAGATTGTTTTCATTTTAGACGTCAAGCTGCGATACTGAACAGGACCACACAGAGACGCTAAAAAAACCTCCTAAATCATCCGCTTTGACTGCAAAAACCTACTTACTAATCACAACAACGCACACATGACAAATCAAACACTATCCTTCCTGAGTGTGTGCGGAAACAACGCGAATGTACTGGGTGTCTGTACATGAATGCAGCGTGAGATCAGTGATCTGGAGCACGCACACACGGGTTGTTGTTAGTGAATCAGACTCTTATGCGCTTACTATAAGACACCAAAATTGTGCTCTTCAGAAACAATTGCACAATACGACAGAGCTCGTGTTTTAAAGCAAAGCACACTGGAACGAACAATTCACTAAAAATGCAATGCGAGTCTCTATTCTCTCTGATTTGTCTGATGTAATCAGCCTGGCCTTCTCTACATTAGCGCTGTTTTGGACTGTTTGAACGAATTTTATAACTGGATCACTGAAAACTTTCCCAGAGTTTAACGGCTTTAAATGTCCTGGGCTGTATTTCCCGATAACGTTGTCTCTTAGCGCGCTACGAAGACTCTAAAGGTATAACTTAACTAAAGGTATACCATTTCTAGGCATGTTCGCCGAACTAAACCTTAGGAGGTTGCTTAAGGTATACCTTCTTAAGTGCGACGTTAGCAGGTGCTGTCCGTGGCGGCGGTGGTAAATGAGTTAATCAATGGCTCAAAAATCGATTATTCACTCTATGCAGGGGCTGTTTAACTGCATTATGTGAGAAAGCGGTGTTCTTTATAATAGAAGCACTTCAGAAAAAGTTGAACGTGCATTTATTAGGACTTGTGAGATCGTATAAATATAATCCAAATTGCAAACTAAATCCAACCGTGGATATTTAAAATAATTTTGAAAGATTGTGCGAACCCGCAAACTCTTATGCCCAAACGTATCAACCCACTACACTGGCAGTATGCCATTTATATTATCATAATATATTTCGCCATAGTCTTCATTTACTCCACAAGCAGAGTTGATTGCCCGCATCACATTTTGGTGTAAATCACTAATTTCTGTTATTGGATGACTTACTCAATAAAGGCGCAACACGCGAAAGATTATCAACAGCTACAGCGGAGAAAAAAGAAAGAAAGAGAAGAGCACCAGCAGTTGAATTTCTGGGCTGAGCTCCGACACGATCTAAAAGCTGCTGAATTTGCTGCCATGGCAGGCAAAATTAATTTTGAATCGCAGCTTTTGACATGGTAGCGAGGGGACTAAAGTTTTCACGGATGAAATAGTGTACATAGAAATGGCTCCACGGACGGCGCCGTCTTTTATTTAGGACAACTATTTGCTGTATCACTGCCATAGTTTGACCAAACTCCCCATCACGATCATTCCCTTTAAATAGACTCCATAATGGTTTGCCAGCTGATATACCATTGGATAATATCATTAAAAAAGCTAACAACCATCAGTGTAATGACAATTGTATTCTTTGCATGAAAACACTTCAATTAGCAGAATTATATTCATATAGACTGAGATGTAAAGGAACAGTGGTGCCACTATCGGAATGAACTGTCAATAGAGATAAGGCATAGCTAAGAGTGGTCCAGACCAACCTTACGAATGAATGACTTACACTTAACTAAGATCGTTTCGGGAAACACATATTAACGATAAGATGCACCTTAAGGTATAACTTAAGAACGACGTAGTGTTAAGAAGGTTTCGGGAAATCGAGCCCTGATCACAAACAGAGAAGCAGAATCGGGTTAAAGAGTTAGAATGGACATTTCCTCCTACCAGGGTTACAGGTGCTGTAGATGCTCAGTGTGATTGTGATAAACTCCCGACTTCTAAAATCATCTACTGCGTGACGAAAATTACGTTAATGACGCAGCTTCACGTACTTCTGTAATTTATTTGTGTTAATTGCGTTAACACGTTAACGTTGACAGCACTACTAAAATGTGATTGTGATCAGATTTCACTTCCACATTTCAGTATAATACTGTATCCAATATATTAACACATGGCATGATAGGATTGACCCAAAATGAATGTTTTTTATTCTTTTTGATCCACTGATAGTTTTGCCTCAAAACAAATTAGAGTAAGACCAATATCCAGTCAGACGCAGCATGGCTTATGGGGATAAAAAACGTAGTTGCTTTTTCATCAAGCGCAGTACCTGTCAACAAAGTATTATTAGAGCACATCAAATCCTGATTTAAATCTATTTCCCCACTAAATAACATGTAAATTAGCTTTGGCATGATAGGAAATAAAACCTCAACAACTTCAAAAATGTCATGACTAAGGTGTTCCATATTCATGAATTAAGCGGATTATCACTGCACTCGTAACACTCGATTCAGCATTGGTGGAAATTACAGAAAAAAACAACCTGCAGTGGGTGGATGAATGTCATCCTTATACCCTTGTTGGAACAAGCACAAAGCTCAATTATGATTCATGCGCTTCTTTTCTAAATCAACCTTTATCTTGCACCTGTCCATTAGAAAGGAGTTTTGCACATAGTTTATCTCAGTCGTGCCGTGTTTTTAATTGAAATTCAGTCTCCTTTATGTAATTGCCCCATGGTAGTGATACAAACCTTTGAACCCATTTCATCAGACTTCACCATTTCCTTTTTGATGTGATCTGATGTCTATATTCATTGCCTGCATTCACTTCACATCAGCAAGCAGGGCCTAATTACCTTTGTATTCGGCATAACATGATGCCCCATCCATAATCCCACCTGACAGGAATACCTCAGAGAATACACATCCTAGTAAGGGGTATATATGTGTATACTCATTATACTAATGCTGTAAATTATTGAATGGAATCCCCATTGCACGTATAAGACGGACAAGCGCGAAGGATAGGCTGAGGGAGGAGAGATTTGATTTCTACCGCATTGCAGGTTTCTGCTCTCTTTCGTATTCGAATTCATCTTGAATTCACGCTGCATATTATCTGTCTCTCTAGTCCCTGAAGCCTGACTGCTGCGTTCGCCTGGATCCTTGTTAAAACAATGCTGCGAGATGGAGAGGACACCTTGCCGTGCTAAAGCAAACATCCACTGCTCTGGATCAATATTTGATGCTAAATTTTTGAAAGCCTGCGAAGGCATGCTTCCTTATTAAGACATGAGCAATCTTGCTTAAGTGATACCTTTGTGTTTCTGCCATTTACATCAAGAAGAAAATCATTAAAAATGTTCAATTGGCTTAGATTATAATGGAAAAATGACAGAGCTTTATTTTGTTACTGAGATGACAAGTAATTTGGTTTTGTGTGTGTGTGTGTGTGTGTGTGTGTGTGTGTGTGTGTGTGTGTGTGTGTGTGTGTGTGTGTGTGTGTGTGTGTGTGTGTGTGTGTGAGTGAGAGAGAGAGCTTTCAGTTTGAACTGAAAGTGATAAGAGAGAAAAAACAACAAAAAAAACCAATAAAAATAGTTTTTCACAGAACACTTTTCATTACATTATTAATGGCAAGCAAACACAACTAAGGTGGACACCCAACTTAATATATGATATGAATCTAACCATGTCATGCCAATAAATGGAAAAGTCAGCCAGCTGTTTATTATCATGTTAAAGGGTTAGTTCACCCAAAAATGAAAATTCTGTCATTAATTACTCACCCTCATGTCGTTCGACACCCGTAAGACCTCCGTTCATCTTCGGAACACAAGTGAAGATATTTTTGTTGAAAGCTGATGGCTGAGAAAGGCCTCAGCAAGCCCTCCATAGGGATTCAGTACATTTACACTCACAAGACCCATAAAAGGCACTAAAAACGTCATTACAAAGTCCATCTCACTACAGTGGCTCTACAATAATTTTACAAAGCGACGACAATAGTTTTTGTGCGCAAAAAAAAAATCAAAATAACGACTTTATTCAACACGAACTTTGGCCTCTGCCGTGAACTCATGAAGCACCATGACGCATGCGCGAGAATATTACGCAGAACCGGCGTTCGGACACATAACCCAGAAGCGAGGAGGAGATGTGTTTACAAGCAGAGGAAGACGCGCCATATCTAAGCTGTTGAATTCTACATTGATCGTGCTTTAGGTCTCGGCATAGTGCTCAAAATGGGACTAAAGTGTGCATTTCATGGATTCCTGAACGCCGGCGCTACGTCATATTCTCGCGCATGCGTCATGGTGCTTTGTGAGTTCACGGCAGAGGCCAAAGTTTGTGTTGAATAAAGTTGTTATTTTGATTTTTTTTTACGCAACAAAAACTATTGTGGTCGCTTTGTAAAATTATTGTAGAGCCACTGTTGTGAGATGGACTTTGTAACAATGTTTTTCAGTCCCTCCAGAAAAACGTGATTATGCGATCGCATGATTTAATGCATAATCAGCCAAAGTCCGCATATTTATGCGGGGGCCGCATTTTTTCAAATACGCCGCACTTTCGCCACATAAATTGCCTATTTCCGTGTGCAAAATATGCGGGGCTAGCATGATTTCATAATCCCCGCATTTTCGTTGCAAAAAAAGTCATATATATTAGCAGAAAGTTGAAAAATGTTTGTTTACTTCACACAAGAGCCGCCATTTCCCCTATTACCATGGGAACGTTTTGAAGTGACGTAATTACCCGACGCAAACGTCATCAAAAAGCTGCAAACCCCGTGGTGAAACCATGATGAAGCATGCACATTCCCATTTGCCAACAAAAATAACAGCAAAAGACAGCAAAGCAGTTTCCTGATGTGTTGACCGATTTCAAAACACAGCATCATGAAGCTTTGAAGCGTTATGAATCAATGAGTCGATTCAGCAGTTTGGATCGCCAAAGTCTCGTATTTCAGCAGTTTGACACGCGATCTGAATCATGAATCGACTCGCTGATTTATAACGCTTTCGAAGCTTCATGATGCCGTGTTTTGAAATCAGTCATCACTATACAAGTCGTTATTTAGGTTTTTTTTGCGCACAATAACCATTATCGTCACTTCATAAAGTTACTGTAGAACCACTGTAGTGAGATGGATTTTGTAACGACGTCTTTAGTACCTTTTATGGGTCTTGAGAGTGTACATTGTGCCAATGGAGGCCTTTCTGAGCCATCAGATTTCAACTAAAATATCTTCATTTGATTCTGAAGATGAACGGAGGGGTGACGGGTGTCCAACGACATGAGGGGACGTCATTAATGACAGAATTTTCATTTTTGGGTGAACTAACCCTTTAAGAGATTGCACTTTGTGCATTGGAAGCACTCAAATGTCTATTTTGCAAAGCTACCTCTGTAAAACAGGAAGTTATTTATTCATTTTTTCAGAAGTTGTAGAATATTCCTTTTGTAAAGCTACAGAACTTGTTTTACTCAAAGTTTTGTAAATTTGAGCCATGTGTTTATTAAGGTCTTCAATAAAACAAGATGAGAACTTAAATATTCCCAGCCATGGGCGTCGGAACCATTGTATGTGGGTGGGACAAGACCCACCCACTTTTTACGATCAATGATATTGGACCCACTCACTTTTATCGTCTCTAACATTCAGCACATGTCTGTTTACCTACCCCTAATCGACTTATTATTAAACACATGTTAGACGCTTTATTTTTCACTTTTCTAATATTTTCTTCATTTTTATTGAAAATAAATGCCTTTCCGATCTGATATGTGATGGGAAAAGGGAGAAGATTGAACTCGGCGAAAGGCGAACTCGAACCGCGGGTCGATTTGTGTCAAAACTAGACTAGTCTTACCCCTACACTACTCCCACTCTCATTGAAATGGAGATTTCTGTAATTTTGTCTTTCCGAAATACGTGGTATATTTGAACTTATTGGCATCTACTCCAGTAAAAAAATTCTGAGGACCCACCCACGTTTTTTTTGCTTCCGACGCCCATGTTCCCAGCACTTTCTGTGATGTAGTGCTTTTTTTCTCTTTTTCATCAAACCGCAGTTTTTGCAAGTTCCTGCAATTTCATCGCATAAATTTGCTTGTTTTTAAGAAAACATGCCGCATAATCAAGGATTTTTGCCCGCAACAATCACAAACAAAAGTCGCATTTTTCTGGAAGGACTGGTTTTTAGTGCCTTTTATGGCTCTTGTGAGTGTAAATGTACTGAATCCCTATGGAGGGCTTGCTGAGACCTTTCTCAGCCATCAGCTTTCAACAAAAATATCTTCATTTGTGTTCCGAAGATGAACGGAGGTCTTACGGGTGTCCAACGACATGACGGTGAGTACAAAAAGGTTCTATATGGCACCAAAAATGGTTCTTGGCTCGTAATCATAGGGGAACCTTTTTAAGTGCTATATAGCACCAATTTTGGTGCTTTGGTGGTTCTTCAGAGGTTCTTCAGCGGTTCTTCACCGGTTCTTTGACTAAGGTGCTATATAGCACCGCTAACTAAGGTGCTATATAGCACCGCTACCATATACAGAACATGTTAAGATATGGTGCTATATAGCACTAAAAGTGGTTCCTCTATGATTACGACGAAGAACCATTTTTGGGGCCATATAGAACCTTTTTTTTTTAGAGTGTAATTAATGACATAATTTTCATTTTTGGGTGAACTAACCCTTTAATAGTTGTCTTTCGCCCCAACAGCAGGGGCAAATACGATACTTTAACACATTCTTCTGTTGCTTTAATTAGCCTGAACAAAACTGAAAAACATAAAGGCCACCCTTGTATCAAAATATATTCAATATTTTTAGTGATTCTAATTCACTTTTGAAATCTAAAACAATAATAATAAAAAAAATATTACATCAAATTAGCGCAGAATCAACTTTGCACAGAGATCAGAAGATCTTGAAAAGCAGCCATCTGCCATCTAATGGTTATAGGAAAATAAAATCCAATGCACCTTTTACCCCAGTGCGCCTTTAGCCCAATTGTACCCTATATATAAGTGTCCAACTTAATCTGCATGCATACAGTATACTTATGTAAGGGGTATACACTATATTTGTCAGAAGGATTGGGATACACTTCCAAATCATTAAATTCAGGTGTTCCAATCACTTCCATGTCCACATGTGTATATAATCAAGCACCTAGGCATGCAGACTGATTGCACACATTTCAATCAAATCAAATCAAAACACTTTATTGTCACTCCACCATATGCACAAGTGCAACAGCAGGTGAAATTCTTAGGTGCAGTCCGAGCAACATAGTAGTCATGACATGACATGTACAACATTTAAGCAACAACAGATTACATATCTGATGCGCACACAATTACTCACAGCACAGTATACACTACAATAAACAATAAATAATTTACACAATGTGAGTGTAGTTCTCACAGCTTTAAACAATATACACATACTTACAATATACATATACTTTAAACAATATACACTAAACATACACTAAACAATATACATTACGCTATAATAATAATAATATACAATGTATAGTATACAATATTATTCACAAATTGAAATCCAAAGTGCAATAGATGCTGTATGATAAATAAATGTGTATATAATGTGTGTGTATCTACAGTGGGTTGTGCTGAGTGATATTTTGTCCAGTGTGTGTTATGATACTGATGGATCAGGAGTTAAGTAGTCGAATTGCTTGTGGGAAGAAGTTGTTCTGGAGTCGGCTGGTGCGTGTTCTGATGCTGCGGTACCGTCTGCCTGATGGAAGCAGTGAGAGCAGCCCATGGTTCGGGTGGCTAGAGTCTCTGATGATCCTCTGAGCTCTCTTCACACACCGCCTGGCGTAAATGTCCTGGAGGGAGGGAAGCTCACCTCCGATGATGCAGCTGGCCGTGCTCACTACCCTTTGCAGGGCTTTGCGGCTGCGGGCGGTACTGTTGCCGTACCAGGTGGTGATGCAGCCAGTCAGCAGGCTCTCTATGGTGCTGCTGTAGAAGCGTGTGAGGATGTGGCGGTTCATTCCAAACCTCCTCAGCCGTCGCAGGAAGAAAAGGCGCTGATGAGCCTTCTTCACAACGGCCTCGGTGTGGACGGACCATGAGAGTTCCTCTGTGATGTGGACACCGAGGAACTTGAAGCTGCTGACTCTCTCCACCGGTGCTCCATCGATGGTGATGGGGCGGTGTTCTCTCTCATTCCTCCTGAAGTCGACCACCTTGGTCTTGCTGACGTTGAGGGAGAGGTTGTGCTCCTGACACCACCGTGTCAGAGTGTGCACCTCCTCTCTGTAGGCCGTTTCATCATTGTCAGTGATGAGACCTACCACCGTCGTATCGTCAGCAAACTTGATGATGGTATTGGAGCTGTGGGTTGCCACACAGTCATGTGTGTACAAGGAGTACAGGAGTGGGCTGAGAACACAGCCCTGAGGGGCTCCAGTGTTGAGAGTCAGTGATGAGGAGATGTTACTGCCCATTCTGACCACCTGGCGTCTGTTTGACAGGAAGTCCAGGATCCAGCTGCATAGCAAGCTGTTTAAGCCTAGAGCCCGGAGTTTCACGTCAAGTATGGAGGGCACAATGGTGTTGAATGCTGAGCTGTAGTCTACAAACAGCATTCTCACATACGTGTTCCTCTTTTCCAGGTGGGAGAGAGCAGTGTGTATAGTGGATGAAATGGCATCATCAGTGGAGCGGTTTGTGCGGTAAGCAAACTGCAGTGGGTCCAGTGAGGGGGGGAGAACAGAGCAGAAGTGGTTTCTGACTAGTCTCTCAAAGCATTTGCTGATGATGGGGGTCAGAGCAACAGGACGCCAGTCGTTTAAGCAGAGTGTTTTTGATTGCTTCGGTACAGGAACAATGGTGGACGTTTTGAAGCATGTGGGGACCACGGACAGGGAGAGGGACAGGTTAAAAATGTCCGTGAAAACTCCAGCCAGTTGGTGCGCGCACGCTCTGATGACGCGGCCCGGAATGCCGTCTGGACCCGCGGCTTTACGGACGTTCACCCGCCGGAAGGATCGGGTTACATCCGCTAAAGATACGGAGAGTGAACTAACCTCTGCATCTTCGAGCTCTCTCTCCGCGAGGGCGGTGTTAGTTCCCTCAAAGCGAGCATAGAAGGTGTTGAGCTCGTCCGGGAGAGAGGCAGCGGTGTTCACGGTGGAGTTTGTGTTCCCTTTATAGTCTGTGATGGTGTTAATTCCCCGCCACATGCTTCTGGAGTCGGTGGTGTTGAACTGTCCTTCAATCTTGTCCCTGTACTGGCGTTTTGCTGCTCTGATGGTTTTCCGGAGGGCATAACTTGCTTGTTTATGCTCCTCCGCATTACCGGAGTTAAAGGTGAAGGTCCGCGCATTGAGTGCCGCGCGAACATCCCCATTTAGCCACGGCTTCTGGTTTGGGTACAGCCGAATTGTTTTGGTCGGAACAACGTCTTCTACGCACTTCCTGATGAAACACGTTACGCTATCAGCGTAGACCTCGATGTCGTCATCAGAGGCCGACCAGAACATCTCCCAGTCCGCGTTATCAAAACAGTCCTGTAGCATAGAGTCCGATTGGTCCGACCAGCACTGGATGGTTCTGAGGGCGGGTGCTTCCTGTTTCAGCCTCTGCCTGTAAGCGGGCAAAAGTAGAATGGAAGCGTGATCTGATTTGCCGAATGGTGGGCGCGGGAGGGACTTGTAACCATCCTTGAAGGGAGAGTAGCAGTGGTCTAAAACACGGTTCCCTCGCGTGTTGAAGTTAACATGTTGGTGGTATTTAGGTGCAATGCGTTTGAAGTTGGCTTTGTTAAAGTCCCCAGTCACAATAAACGCAGCCTCAGGATGCGCGGTTTCCTGCTCACTCACTGTCCTATACAGTTCCTTTAGTGCCCGGTCTGTGTCGGCTTGTGGGGGAATATACACAGCTGTGATGATGACCGCTGTGAATTCCCTCGGTAGCCAGAATGGTCGGCACAGAACCATGAGAAGTTCCAGATCAGGAGAACAGAAAGACTTGATAGAATGTACGTTCCTCTGATCACACCAGGATCTGTTGATCATAAAACATACACCCCCGCCTTTGCTTTTCCCTGAGAGATCTTTTTCTCTGTCCATTCGATGCACGGAGAACCCCGCGGTTTCGATGGCCGAGTCTGGAATCTCAGCAGACATCCAAGTTTCTGTAAGGCAGATAATGCAGCAGTCCCTCGTCTCTCGTTGGAAAGAGATCCGTGCTCTCAGCTCGCAGAGTTTATTGTCCAGAGACTGAACATTAGCCAGTAAAATACTGGGAAGTGGGGGTCGGTTTGCGCGGCGTCTTAAGGCCCTTTCACACTGTACGCGTAAACGAAAAAGCGAGGCGGAAAAGCGAATTTTTCGCGTGCGAATAGTTCGCGTCAAAACCATTCACATCAGCCGCGACGCGAGTTTGCGATGTCTGTGACGTTTCAGAGCTCCAACATTCCAAAACATTCGCGGCGACAGTAAACATGGACACTTCATCCAGTGAAGACGAACTTTTCATTTTATTTAAAAGACCAAATAGAAGGTTTTGGGTGCACCCACTCTTAAAGAAAAGAGAGTCTGAAGGGGAGTATGGCAATCTTGTACAGGAGCTAAAACTTTATCATGGCCGATTCCGCACTTACTTTCGGATGTCCGTGGGACAATTTGAGGAGCTCCTCCAGTCAGTGGCACCACAACTGACGAGACAAACCACAAACTTCAGGGAACCAATCGATCCGGAGCAGCGTCTGGCAGTCTGCTTAAGGTGAGCTGTCAAATCACTGATTGTCATGTCCAAATGTTGACATATGTTGACATACGAAGGGTCAATTGAGTCACTATGTAAACATTTAAGTGCCACAGTACCGACTTTCCGTGTTTGTGATTGGTTGAAGCCCTTTCCGTCTCCGCGAAAGTAAAAAAAATCGACATTGAAGCGAAAAAAAAAAATGTCGTTTTTTCGCCGCAGCACATTCGCGTTTGGTGTGGAAGCACCCATTGCACATACAGCTGATCGAAAAATAAAACCATCGCGCGAATTATTCGCGCGTCAAAATCGCGTTCAGTGTGAAAGGGCCTTTACTCTGATGAGCACGCCGGCTCTCTTCCCCCTTCTCCGGCTGCGTTTCCGCGGTCGGGCCGCCCACACAAAAGGTTCCGATGCCGTGTTTGTAAACAGCGTGTCGTCGTTGATGAATTTAAAGTCCGGTTTTCGGTGTGCGATTGCCGAACCAATGTCCAAAAGTGTCTGTCTGTCGTACGTAGTAAGGCAGACAACATCCAAGACAAAAAACACAAAAACTGTAAACAGAACAAACAAAAAACTACAATGATTCGTCGGAGCTCGCGACGCAGTGGCCATCCTCGGCGCCATCTTGAGTAGTAGAGTTTTCACATTTGTAAAGAATGAGTCGCTCTCAGGAGCTCAGTGAATGCAAGCGTGGTACCGTGTTGCCACCTGTACAATAAGTCAATTTCTGAAATATCCTCAAAACTAAATATTCCACGGTCAACTTTTAGTGGTATTATAACAAAGTGGAAGCAATTGGGAACAACAGCAACTATGCGCACACGTTGACAACTTTCTGCAGAGTCAATAGTTACACACGTCCAAACTTTGTGTGTACTTCAGATTAGCTCAAGAACAGTGCGTAGAGAACTTCATGGAATGGGTTTCCATGGCCGAGCAGCTGCATCCAAGCCTTACATCACCAAGTGCAATGCAATGGTCAGATGCAGTGGAGTAAAGCTCGCTGCCACTGGACTCTGGAGCAGTGGAGACGTGTTCTCTAGAGTGACGAATCACACTTCTCTGTCTGGCAATCCGATGGACGAGTCTGGGTTTGGCAGTTTCCAGGAGAACGGGACTTGCCTGGCTGCATTGTGCAAAGTGTAAAGTTTGGTGGAGGGGGATTATGGTGTGGGGTTGTTTTTCAGGGATTGGGCTTGGCCCCTTAGTTCCAATGAAAGGAACGCTTAATGCTTCAGCATACCAAGACATTTTGGACAATTTCATGCTCCCAATTTTGTGGGAACAGTTTGGGGATGGCCCTTTCCTGTTACAACATGACTGTGCACCAGTGCACAAATCAAAGTCCATAAAGACATGGATGAGCGAGTTTGGTGTGGAGGAACTTGACTGGCCTGCACAGAGTCACAAATTCCCATAAACACACTCCTAAACGTTGTGGAAAGCCTTCCCAGAAGAGTTGAAGCTGTTATAGCTTCAGAGGGTGGGCCAACACCATATTAAACCCTATGGATTAATAATGGGATGTCATTAAAGTTCAGGTGCATGTAAAGGCAGACGTCCCAAAACTTTTGGCAATATAGTGTATACTATAAAGCAAATCTCAGCTGTTTGATTGCTTTTACCATATGGATATATAGTACATGGAATCAGAACTGAATGTACAAGTCAAGAACTGAATGGCATAATGCGAAAGTAGGGCTTTTGAGACTTCATGGATCATCAAAAATCAAGAGTCGGAACCAGCACATTCCTTAAGATTGCCATCCCGATTTGTCAGAGATAAACTGACTGCTATGCTCTGATCATCACACAGCAGGGAAAGTGTGGCTTATGGGCTTACTGGAAATGTCTCAAACATCAAGAGCAGTGTCATCAAGAACTCACACCAAAGCAGTTGATAAGCAGTCAATAAAGCAGGTCATGTCTTTCCACCAATAGGCCGTGTCGTTCCATTCGTCTGGACAAGCTTTAAAGATCAAGACCTAAAGAGCCTGCAGTGTATGAGTGTTTGTGCCCGTGTGAAAGAGAGCGAGAGAAGAAAGAGGTGTTTAAAAAAGGCGTTAAAAAATAATCTGGCAGCCACTCAAGTGAATCATTATGTTCTAAACATGTGCTGTAGTTGAGAAAGGGCTAATAATAGTTTGGGGATTGAAAGGAACTGTGGTTTATTACTTAACTATGTTGCACTGTTGCTCAAGCCTGACCAAATACACAGAGGGATGAGCCATCGCTGGCGCTCACCAGCTCATATCTGCAGTTGGACCTTTTAGTTGAAAGCATTTTGGACTCATACTAATATACTTTTAAAGCCTTGATTTTTGGATGCTTAGAGACAGGACAAGCCTAATGTGAAGTTCTAAGTTTCAAAAAGCTTCATGCAGTGAGACTTTTCTTTTGTAAAATGAACCGTACAATGTAACATTTTTAATTTGTGCAATGCAACTATGCAATCGATGTAAAGGTCTACGGACACAGCTGTTCCTTTGTTTTGTATTTCTGTATATAAAAATAAAAGCCATAAACACTTTCATAGCATAAAATAATAGTAAAATAGCACTTTATATCAAATTATCATTATATACTAGTTGCTTATTGGCATGCATAGTACTAAAATATTGGCTTTTTATTAGAGTTTATAAACACATATTAATGCCGTAATCTGCATGACCTTATTCTACATTCCTTAATCCTACCCAATACCTCATTTTAACTACCTTACTAACTATTAAAAGGAGTTTATTGAGGCAAAAGTCGTAGTTAATAGAGAATTGGACCCCAAACTAAAGTGTGACCAAAATAATAATTTAAAATTAACACTTGTATCATTATGAACCACCATCACCAGGCCCACACAGTATTTTCAGCCACAGAATGTTGCTAAAATCTTTGGATGCCAGTCAGTCACAAATTTCTAGATGTCATCTGCGCCTTGCCTGTTCATTTATTAAATATTTTGGCTAATTTGATAGTGCTTCCATGCTGCTGGCAGTAAGAATGCAGCTCCATTTGTTCCATTTCACCATGTAAACGACACAGATTTTCTTTTAAAAACTTTTTTTAAAAAAGTGTAGATACCATCTAAGCTGGGTAATCAGTATATTTTAAAATAAAAAAGAGCATAATTAACATACACTATATTGCTGAAAGTTTTAATGACATCTCATTCTTAATCCATAGGGTTTAATATGGAGTTGGCACACCCTTTACAGCTATAACAGCTTCAACTCTTCTGGGAAGGCTTTCCACAAGGTTTAGGAGTGTGTTTATGGGAATTTTTGACCATTCTTCTAGAAGCACATTTGTGAGGTCAGGCACTGATGTTGGACGAGAAGGCCTGGCTCACAGTCTCCGCTGTAATTCATGCCAAAGGTGTTCTATCAAGTTGAGGTCAGGACTCTGCAGACCAGTCAAGTTCCTCCACACCAAACCTGCTCATCCATGTTTTTATGGACCTTGCTTTGTGCACTGGTCGTGTTGGAACAGGAAGGGGCCATCCCCAAACTGTTCCCACAAAGTTGGGAGCATGAAATTGTCCAAAATGTCTTGGTATGCTGAAGCATTAAGAGTTCCTTTCACTGGAACTAAGAGGCCAAGCCCAACCCCTGAAAAGCAAACCCCACACCATAACCCCCCCTCCACAAAACTTTACACTTGGCACAATTCAGTCAGGCAAGTACTGTTCTCCTGGCAAGCCCCAAACCCAGACTCATCCATCGGATTGCCAGACAGAGAAGCGTGATTCGTCACTCCAGAGAACACATCTCTACTGCTCTAGAGTCCAGTGGCGGCGTGCTTTACACCACTGCATCCCACGCTTTGCATTGCATTTGGTGATGTAAGGCTTGGATGCAGCTGCTCGGCCATGGAAACCCATTCCATGAAGACTTCTGCACACTGTGAGCCTCAGCATATGCTGACCCCACTCTGAGTGAAACAGCAGCTGGCTGAGATGCTGTTGTTCCCAATTGCTTCCAGGTTGTGCAGACAGGATTTTCTTGTGGTGCCCCCCTCAGCACTTGGTGCCTGACACGCTGCGTGTGGTGGGAGTGGCAGCACTGTACACGTGGCCACGGAAGTGATTGGAACACCTGAATTCAATGATTTGGAAGGGTGTCCTAATATTTTTGTCAATAAAGTGTATCAAAAAAACTACAAATAAATAAAGTACATACATACCTACTAAGGATGCCACAATTCTCAATATAATATTGAACCGTTCGGTACGGCATTCAGGGTTCAATACGCGCTTGTGAATTGTGCAATTCATTATTTTTATTTCACTCAGAATTGGCTCTGTTTGAGTGTGCCTGCGAGTCTACGCGCTGATATGAGCAAATATCCAATCACTATGCACTAAAGTTAGGGGGTGTTTAGCCACGCTTGCAATGTTGGTGCCAGATTACACACTTTAACAGAGCGGTGAAGTGAGGCTGCAGTGCGCACCACCATCTTTAAAAACTGTGGCGCAATGTCATGATTTTTGATCGTGGACGATTAAAATGTCTCCAAAATCTGCTAGTATTGTGCTACAGTACACATTCTATCATTTGCCTCCATCCAAATATGCTGAACAACGTAACATACATTCACATCCCACGTTAGTGGAAGAGTTATACTCACGGAACACTATGGTTATTCACAATCACGAAAGTTCATTATTTGCATGCGTTTTAAAGCCTTGCCGGTTAAACATTTCATTCGCACTAAAAGCCTATCAAACAGGTGATTACTGGACTAAGTAGTCTTACTGCACTAATACTGTCAAATACAAACAAGGTTAACATAAACACAGTCGGTTGTGTCTAAGTGAAAGTAAAATCGGCGTGTGTCTGTATATTAGATGCGTGCAGGTCTTAAAATGACTGCAGTGCAGCCTAGGGAGTGAACACGCTGCAGCTTGTCCTTAAAGGGACAGTTCACCTCTAAAATGATGTCATTATTTACTCACTTTAATGTTGTTCATAACCTGTATTAATTTCTTCTGTTGAACACAAACAGTTAAATACCAGGCTGTTGATGGTAGCCATTGACTTCCATATTATTATTTCCTGTAATGGGGACCAGCAATTGTTTGGTTTCCAACATTCTTCAAGATAGAACCAGCCAATGAACAATTGGCATGCGAGATTTGCATCTTGCGCTCCGCCCCACACCGCGGGTATAAACAGGAAGCGAGAGCGAATGCACGCTGTTTTTCACTGAGAAGCCGGACTTGGTGACTCGGCCCTGCAGTGATGGTACAGCAACTGTGGCGATGGGACGTATGTCTCCGTTCCCTCCTTCAGGGAACGAGGGTTACCATACGTAACCGAGATGTTCCCTTTCAGTCTGTCACGTTCAACGCACGTCGGACGTGACCGACGAATTGGGATCCCTTTGGAAAACGCCATAGTTACTACCACTTCCAGCGCCCAGCGATGAGCCCCTCAGACCCCGATCTGATGCAGGTGGGGAAATTCACGCAGGGAGAGTCAAAGCTGCTATTCCACAAGACCCACTCAGCTGACTGTATTGGATAACGCTGGGAAAGCGTGCCTGTGAAGGCCGCTGCGGAAGCCACATCATGCCCAGAGGGAGTTAACATGTGGAAAATCAACATATGGGCTGGCCGTGGGCAGCACAACATACGGAAGTCCCAGGGGTGGCCTCGGCCAATTAGAGGAGGGGGACAACACCTTCCTGAGACGGCAGAGGAGACTCTGCCGAGGGAAAGACACAGGCTCACCGTAGGGAGCCGTACCGTGGAAGAATACACATATGGGACCGCCGTGGGGGTCACAACATATGGAACCCAGCCTAACACAAGTTCCACCAATGCATACGAGTGTTAGACCTGGCGTTGAACGCTCCGCCATGTCTGACTGCCGCGGGTTGGGGAGGACTCAACAGGGTTCGCCGTTCTGGGGAACTCGACTGGAGCAGATAAGCGCACGTATCCGTACCATGAGTTACTGACTATGGGAAGTGAGCACACAGGAAGATACCGGCTCTTCACGGAGGCTATAAAATCTAGCGAACGTGTTAGGTGTCACCCAGCCCGCAGCTCTACAAATATCTGTCAGCGAGGCGCCACGAGCCAGCGCCCAGGAAGAAGCAACACCTCTAGTGGAGTGGGCTCTTAACCCGAGCGGGCAAGGCACGTCTTGGGATTCATACGCCAAGACGATGGCATCCACTATCCAGTGGGCCATCCTCTGCTTGGGGACAGCCTTTCCCTTCTGCTGTCCTCCGTAACAGACGAAGAGCTGCTCTGAGGTCCTGAAGCTTTGCGTTCTGTCCACGTAAGTCCGGAGAGCACGGACGGGACAGAGAAAAGCTAGAGCTGGGTCTGTCTCCTCCGAAGGCAGCGCTTGCAGGCTCACCACTTGGTCCCGGAAGGGAGTAGTGGGAACCTTGGGCACATATCCAGGCCGGGGTCTCATGATCACATGAGAGTTACCGGGCCCAAATTCCAGGCACGATTCATCGACCGAAAATGCCTGCAGGTCCCCTACCCTCTTGATGGAGGCCAATGCAGTCAGGAGTATTGTCTTTAACGACAAGATTTTCAACTCTGCTGACTGCAAAGGCTCAAAGGGTGCTCTCTGCAGTGCGGTTAGCACCAGAGTTAAGTCCCAAGAGGGTACAGAGGGAGGGCGAGGCGTATTTAGTCTCCTCGCCCCCCTCAGGAACCTGACGATCAGATCGTGCTTACCCAGAGATTTTCCATCTACTAGCTCATGATTAGCGGCGATAGTGGCAACATAGACTTTGAGGGTGGAGGGAGACAGCCTTCGCTCCAACCCATCTTGTAGAAAGGAAAGCACAGACCTGATCGAACATCTTCGGGGGTTTTCTCGGCGAGAAGAGCACCAATCGACGAACAGGTTCCACTTCAACGCATAGAGGCGCCTCGTAGAGGGGGCTCTAGCGGAAGTGATGGTGTCAACTACCGCTTGTGGTAGGTCACCTAGAACCTCAGGTGGTCTGGTCCAGGGACCAGACATGGAGTTTCCAGAGGTCCAGACGCGGGTGCCATAGGGTGCCCCGTCTCTGAGTTAGGAGGTCCTTCCTCAGAGGAATGGGCCAAGGAGGTGCTGTTGCGAGGAGCACTAGTTCCGGGAACCAAGTCCGGTTGGGCCAATATGGAGCAACCAACAGGACTTGCTGCACTGGCTGTCGTGAGAGCTCGTCGGCTGCACGATTGAGCAGGCCCGGAATGTGAATGGCACGAAGTGACCTCAGATGCTTCTGACTCCATAAGAGGAGATGGCGGGCGAGTTGTGACATGAGACGGGAGCGTAGACAACCCTGTTTGTTGATGTACGCTACGGCCGCAGTGTTGTCCGTACGGACCAGAACGTGCTTGCCTCTGAGCGGAACTTTGAAGTGGCTGAGTGCAAGACAAACTGCTAACAACTCGAGGCAATTGATATGCCATTGCAGTTGAGGCCCCGTCCACAGACCCGAAACTGCAAGCCCGTTGTACGTGGCACCCCAGCCCGTGGATTAGGCATCCGTGGAGACAACGGAGTGCCTGGACACTTGTTCTAGGGGAACTCCCGCCCGTAGATACGAAGGGTCCGACCACGGCCTGAAGGTTTGGCGGCACCTCAGAGTCACTTGGACTTGGAGGGATCCGTTGTGCCACGCCCATCTCGGGACTCGGTCGTGTAGCCAGCGTTGAAGCGGTCTCATATGAAGCAATCCCAATGGCGTTACTGCGGCTGCGGATGCCATATGCCCCAGGAGCCTCTGAAAATGTTTCAGTGGTGCCGCTGTCCTGCCTCTGAACAAATTCAGGCAGTTCAACATTGACTGGACGCACTCCTCAGTGAGGCGTGCTGTCATGGCGACTGAGTCTATCTCCATACCAAGAAAAGAGATCCTCTGTGTAGGACAGAGTTTGCTCTTCTACCAGTTGACCCGAAGTCCCAACTGGCTGAGGTGACTGAGCACCCTGTCCCTGTGTTCGCACAACTGCTCTCGTGACTGGGCAATGATCAGCCAGTCGTCGAGGTAGTTGAGAATGCGAACAACAAGCTCTCTCATGGGAGCAATGGCCGCCTCCGCAACCTTCGTAAAGATGCGGGGCGACAGAGATAGGTCGAAGGGTAAGACGCGGTACTGATATGCCTGTCCCTCGAACGCGAAGCGCAGAAAGGGCTGGTGGCGAGGTAGAATAGAGACATGAAAGTACACATCCTTCATGTTGATCGCTGCGAACCAGTCTTGGGGATGGATGCACCTGAAGATGCGTTTCTGCGTTAGCATTCTGAACGGCAGCCTGTGAAGGGACCGGTTCAAGAATCGCAGATCCAAGATCGGCCGTAACCCGCCGCCTTTCTGGGGTAAAATGAAGTACGGGCTGTAGAACCCGGACCTCATATCGGCTGGAGGGACCGGCTCTATCGCGTCCTTCGCCAATAGGAATGCGATCTCCGCCCTGAGCAGGGTGGCGTTCGCCTCCACTACTGTCGTGAAGTGAACGCCCCTGAACTTGATGGCCTCCGTCTGCTTCTGGGAGGCCGAGAACTGCTGGGCAAAGCTCTCGACCGCGTCGCCGAACAACCCGGCCAACGAAATGGGGGAGTCCAGGAACCGATACTTGTCGGTCTCCCTCATGTTGGCCAGGTTGAGCCAGAGATGACGCTCCTGGACCACAAGCGTGGACATCGCCTGACCGATGGAACGGGCGGTGACATTCGTTGCCCGGAGGGCGAGGTCCGGAGCCATCCGGAGCTCCCGGTGGAGCTCTGGGTCAGGCCTACCCTCATGTATGTCCATGAGTGCCTGGGCCTGGTGGACCTGAAGCAATGCCATGGCATGCAAGGCAGACGCAGCCTGTCCGCAAGCCTTGTAAGCCTTCCCAGTCAGACTGGAGGAGAACTTACAGGCTCAGGATGGGAGACGCGGGTCACTACGCCAGTTAGAGGCGGTCGCCGGACACAGTTGCATCGCGACGGCGCTCTCCACTGGCGGGATCCCCGCGTATCCCTTGGCTGGTCCGCCGTCGAGGGTAGTGAGGGGGGAGGAGTCACTCGGCCGGTTTCTGGCAGAAAAAGGTGCCGTCCACGACCTCGTGAGCTCCTCATGCACCTCCGGGAAGAATGGTGTCAGGGCAGGACGCTGAGAATCAGCGCCACCCTCCCCGAGGAACCAATCATCCAACCTAGAGGGTTCGGGACACGGTGGAGGGTTCCACACAAGCCCTACACTTTCGGCGACCCGGGCAAGCATAGTAGCCATCTCGGGGTCCGGTATGGCCGAAGCTACTCTCCCAGAGGGAGGTAGTCCAGCCGAACCCTCATCCTCCGAGGACTGAAACTCCCCCTCCGATGCAGCGATCAACATCTGCTCGTCTGCCGGAGCTCCGAAAGTCACCGCCGGCCGCCCGTGGGAGGGACCAGCGACTTCTCCTGGGAGCTCTACCGGTTGCGGAACTGAGGGAATAGGGGCCTGCGGAGATTGACTCGGCAGGTGTGCTCTAAACGTAATCCCCAGATCACCCTGGCCATCCGAAGAAATAGGTCTATTCTGGTTAGGAATAGAACTAGATCGTGGGATGGGTAAGGGGACTCCGCCTTCCCAAAGGTAGGTGAGTCTCGATCTTAGTTCCGAGATAGTCATGTTCCTGCAGTGGGAACATGAACTATCCACAAATGCCGCCTCGGCGTGCTGTTTGCCCAAACACGTGAGATAGCGATTGTGACCGTCAGCAGGCGCCAGGGAACAACCGCATCCAGAAACGCACGGGTGGAATGACATCTTGAAAAAGATGCAGCGTCACCCGTGTACTCTTTTTGTGAGGAAAAGCTCTTGTGCTGAAGCACTCAGGGGGAAAACGCGACAGCGCACAGGGTTTAGTGCAGCCCGTGCCTGTACTCAAACTGAAAAACACCCTCACGAACCAACAGGTTGCTGTGAAAACAGCAGTTTTTCTCTATACAGAGCAGCAGTGAGCACCGCGATCCCGCTGAAGTGTGCCGTCTCTCCAACACGCGTTGATCCCCGATCTCCGGTCTTCTCTATAACTGTTGCTGATAGCAGCTTTAAACTCATTGATGAGAGTCCTCTTCATACGCCGTTCGGCTCCGAAGTGAATGACAGCGTGCATTTGCTCTCGCTTCCTGTTTATACCCGTGGTGCGGGGCGGAGCGCAAGATGCAAATCTCGCGCGCCAATTGTTCATTGGCCGGTTCTATATAGCTCGAAGCTGATAGGGGCTCCCAGAAGTGATCCCAATTTGTCGGTATGTCTGACGTACGTCGAACGTGACCGACTGAAAGGGAACTGATTTGACAAGCCATCAAAACCGAACCGAACCGAAAACCATGGTTAAAAACCGAGGTATGTATTGAACTGTGGACTAACTGTATTGTTGCATCCCTAATACCTACATACATACCTACATGAATATCCATACATCCCAAAATTAAATTTCTTTTTTCGGATACCATCACAGCTGCCAGCTTGTAAACAGGATTTTTTGTTTTGTTTTAAGTGCAGTCTGTTGGGGACACACCAGTACATTAATGTCTCATGCTGGGGACCAGAATCCAAAACACAACATATGCTGGTGATCAGTTCTTTTCAGCATATCTTAGAAGACTATTGTGTGCCAAGTACACCCCTGTGAGTATTTTCCACCAGTGGGGTGGCTGCTACTTCCTTTTTTAACACAGCAATGGCAATAATTCTTTGGCACACTGCACTGTGGCAAGACTGTGGAACATCTAAATGGCAATAGATCAAAGATAGTGCTACATTATGCACATTCATCATTGTAAATAAAGTATTTGTGTTTCGGTTTCCCTGTGCCCTGAAGAATGTATCTATTATAGAGGTCATTGAAAATGTTAGAAATCTGAAAACAAACTTGTTTCTATACAGAATGACGTCAGCATCCCTCCAACATGCATGCATGACTCATGTACATGGAAGATTTTATTAATGATCCCAAAAAGAACCAACTTGTGAAAAAACAAAAGACCTTTCCCAAAAAAACCATTTTGATTCCATAGCTCACTCTGAAGAGGAGACTGTGAAACTCAATATTGTGTGGTTTACCATTTTATTCAGTGGAAGTCTTCCTGTTAAGAAATGGAAAATAACAGGGCAGATGAACCTCGGGGAAGAGAATGAGATACGGTAAGACCGGCTTTTTCCATAATGGCACTCAAAGTTGAAAGCGAATAATCCCTCTCAGCTGATCTCAAGGTTGTCTGTGTGAAAGTAGTCTTCAGACAGCTGACTCCGGTCCAATACTGATCCCATCAGATGCTTTCTCAGAACTATAAAGCCCTGGCCTGAACGCTTTATCGAAGTCTTCAAGATTTGTCTTGCTGGGGATTTAGATTTCCGTAAATGTGTGAAATGAATACGCATGATGCATGCTAATGGATTACCATTAGTAGTGTGGAATTAGAGAGGACTTGTTCTATTGTGGTCTACTAATGGAGGACAAAACTTAGTCTATTAATTCAAACTATCAAAAGATTAATACGTCCAAGTCGAGCGCATAATGCAGAGCCTTTCATGTGAAGAAATTATATTCTCTGGATCATTTTTTGTATATTTTGCTATTTGCATTCACGAAGACAGAAATTATTTATTTATTTTAGATCATAATTTACATAACGTAGTGGTGCTTGCTGCCTCGGTGCTTGATGGAAAATCAGACAAATAATTTCTTTAAGATAAAATGGATGAGGGCACCAGAGCCCAATCTAGGGAGCAGAATATCATAGAAACTGCAGCGTTGGCTCTTTTAACTTGCCCGAGCAACAGGATTTAGTAAAATGTCAAATAAAAACTCCAGATCATTCACAATAAGAAGTTTAGCAGAATGTCTAGCTAATTTCTCCTTTACAATACAAGTGGGGAATCAGGGAATGTCAGGGTACATTAAAGGGATAGTTCACCCCAAAATTAAAACTTTGTCATCACTTACTCACCCACATGTAATTTCAAACCTGTAGGAGTCTCTTTCTTCTGAACACAAAAGTAGTTGATGGCATCAAACAGTTGATGGTAGCCAATGAATTCCATTGTAGGAAAGAAAATACTACGGAAGTCAATGGCCCTGTCCCAAATGGCACCCTAAACCCTCACGGTCTTCCTCTGAGTCCACACTTTCACAACGTAATTCCGCTTTGACTGCTGGGAAGAAGTCAGCTGTGTAACCCGCACCAGTGCGGGCTCGGCAGAAGTGCGCATCGAGGGCGCATATCGACCTCAAAGGGGGCGCTCGCGAGCACCCTTCTGAGACCTAAAATGACAACTGTGACACCCTACGGTCTCGTGGACTTAACGGACACGCGCACGCACCGGCCATTGCAAGTCCACAAGACCGAGAGTGCACATGAAGTGTGCCATTTGGGACAGGGCCTATGTCTACCATCAACTGTCTGGTAACCAACATTCTTTAAAATATCTTCTTTTGTGTTAAACGGCAGAAAGAAACTCACAGGTTTAGGACAACACGAGGGTGAGTAAATTACAGGAACATTTTAATATTCAGAAAATTCACAAATCCAAGTCGTCTGAAAGTATTTGATAGTTTTGTGTAAAGGCGGGCGAGTTCGGACACTCAGGAGGTTGTGAGATATTGCATACGTTACAAGTCAGATAATGAGATAATCGCGTCAAAGCAGCTTGTACATGACACGACTGTACTGCATGGCAACCCGGCGGCAATCACGTTAGCTTTTGCGCTAAACACAGAGATCAATGTTGCTGCTTTAGCTTTGGATAGAAAAAAGAAAATAAAAAACGTGTTCAAATTATTTGTTTAAAAGCAGAGAACAGCAGCCATTCCTTTCAACAGAAAAAAAAGAAAGAGAGAGAGAGAGTGTGTGTGTTTGTGTGACAGTGTAGTATGTGCTGTATGACTGCAGCCACTGAGCTATATAGCCTAATAATACTCCTCGATCTAGCATATGCAACGTGGTTGTGTATGATTTGGCAATAGGGTACAGCCTATATGCTGATGAAAATCGGGTTAACATGTTAGGAGGGAGGTCAGGAGGTGCTCGTAACGCACTCGCAGGCCCGGTTCCAGAATTAAATCACTGAGGGTGCTTCTGAAATTACTTAGGGTACTCTAGTAAAGTGCAGATGCAACGGCTCCACCATAGCAATGTAAAGTGAGAAATGTATGATTATTTATTTACAAGTCATCACTTTTACCAATAATTGGAATTTCAAAAATATTTTGCTATTAATCTATTAGTCTGCCTTTACATTGCTTTAAAGCGTAGTATTTTAACGTCATCTTCCTGAGAACCAGAAAAAAAGGTTTTGTGAATTTAGACAAATGTTTAACATTTTTTTAAATTCCTATGTTATATGCTATATTCTCTGCTCTGTAGAGGACACCACAACCCATTTATTGAGAAAATGAAAAGACATGAATAGACAAACAATGGATTTTTTTGGGTAATAATACTTTATTAATGGGTAATAATATTTTCATAAGAATGTCTAATATTTCTTAAGAATATCCAGACTTAAAACTATGTATGTTGTCAGAGAAATTCGCTAAAATATAATTTCCTCTACAGAGGCAAAACCTCTATTCTGGGTCTCAGGAGGATATTTCTGTCTCATGCAGAGTGGCATTTATATTTAGATGTCACTTCTGAAAATGTGCTGCATGCAATTGGCCGTCAGTCATCATAGCAACTATAGTTTTATTCAATGAATGTTATAGACTGTAGCCTCGAAAGCGAGCCACGACGATCAATAAAATGCTGTTGCTTTGTCAGTTCATCGCGTTCTCACAAATTTCTGTTATATAAATGTTGTCAACAATAAATCTCTTACTTACATTGTGTCTTGACTTTGTTAATGAGTAGTTTCGCAGAAACTGCCGTTTTGATGTTTTGAGCGGTGAGATTCTGATCACGTTCGAGAGAGAAACAACTATATCTTTGATTGGATACATTACTCACCGCTGCAAAAAAAAAACCCCGCTGTAAATAGATGCATATGACACTCTCCAGAGCTCGGACACGAATGTGCAAATCTGTTTCGCCAATATTATTATAGTAATATTATACAGTATTATTATTACACAACTGAGGGTGCTTTTGCTTGCGTTTGAGGGTGCCTAGCACCCCCGTAGAACCGGACCTACGTACTCGGCTCGTAATTCCTCTCACACACTGCGAGCCGCGACCATACGAGCATCCACGATTTCCAAGTGATTTGTCCCAATTTGGTTTGTTCGTACGACAGCAAAAATTGCACCATGTACGCCCAGCTTAAGGAACAACAACCCAATATTTTTTAGCTCTTATTTGCTGAAAACTTGACTACCATGGTCACAGTTATTGTACATAAAAGAGCTGCTACATTCTTTAGTAATACTTTAATGAAATGCATTGCTTGAAACACCCAGAATCACCTCATTCAAGGCCGCTCCCAAGTATAAGGCCAATAATCCTTGCCATTGATTCTTGGATAACACGCCTTCATCTCCTTCGATTAAAAATAATAGTTAATGCAGTGGCTGCGATACACGTAAACCTACCAACATCCATCGACTTATCACAAGAGGAAAAAATTACAATTTAGTCGCATACAATTGGTTAACGGAAACGCCATCGTTTCGCAATAAATATTGGAAAATATTGCTCTTATGAAACCTTGAAACTACAAATGCATATGCACTAAGGTCAGCCAGTAAAAATAACCCTGTCCACGCCTTTTCAGCGCAAATTCCTCACTGCGTGGCTTTAGTAAATCCTGACAGTAGTTTCTTTACACCAACAGAGGGTTTGCGCTGGCGCAAGCTGTTAGTAGTTTTGGCCCTTGATCTGTACTCAAACAGATTAAAGTAATACTATTAAGGAGTGAAGATGCCATTTATGATTATCAGGATCTTCACAGCGTGCATTTATCAGATGGCTAGAATAACTCTTTCAATTCCAACACTCCTCTATTATGGGATTGAACTGAAACGTAGTTGAAGCAAATTGCCAATCTTGTTGAGTGTAATGTGCAGCATGTGTATGTGGAATGTGGAGGTGAGATGAATATGACACATTTGATGGATGATGTCTAGATTCTCTAATGGAACAGATGTGTTCTCTAATTGGGTTGCCGAGATCTCCCACACATATGGGGATACCTGCCAGTTAGGAAAATTAGACATTAATACAAACATTTTCTTCCGCAATTCCATGGAAATTTGAGAAATCAAGCTGTGTATTAATATAGTTTGATAACACAATCTATAAAATCTCACCTGGAGAAATTTACAACACAATGATTATTCAAATGCCCAAGAATATCAAAAAAGATTATATGCTGAACAAAAAAGCAGGTGAAAAAAGCATGCTTTAGTTCAAATTATGCTGATTACATATTCACTACTGTTCAAAAGTTTGGTAATATTTATTAATGTTTTTGAAGTCTCTAATGCTCACCAAATCTGCATTTATTTGATCAAAAATACAGTAAAAACTGTTATATTGTGAAACATTATTACAATTTAAACTGTTATTTTATATAAAGCTGAATTCTCAGCATCATTACTCCAGACTTCTAGCCTGACGTCATCATACTCAGATTCTAGTCAGAATATCAGTCTGATACTGCTCCATTGGGCTGTGATTATGGGGTGTGTTTCAACCGAACCAGGAAAGAAAATGCCTCTGCACTCAATTGGATAGCCCTACAACCAATCAGAGCAACGGAGCGACGCATAGTTGTCAACAGGGCTGCGTTCAGCCCAGACAAAACGTTTTTTAAACGAAGACGGCGGTGTGTTGAACACCCTGTTCTGATGACGCAAGAGTTGCAATAATGGCAGCTGAGAGGCCATTCGTTGTGTTCTTTTTGAAGAATTTTCGGTGCCTGATGAAATTGGTATAAATACATGTTTATTACTGCAAAATATGCTCAATGTTACAGTCACTGCCCTTGCCATCCAGAATAAAAGAGAACATCCCAATCGTGTGAAGGGATTTGTGGAAACTGTTCCTAATTATTGTGATCCAACATTTGCCTCACATTTCAGGATGAATATCTTCAATTGACCTATCGGTAAGCCCCGCCCCCCTTAGTTACTGTTGCTAACTCGGACAAACAAACAGAGTTGTTAACTGTCTTACAATGACAGTGTCAGTGTGAAAACCTTATCCCAAATTGTTTTTGGACACAGAATATAGCGGACCATGAATGTTAGCAGGGAATCACTAACATTAATCGTAACTTAATGAGAGTATGACAACCAGAAAATCCTCTCAGGATACCTGGAATCAGTGTACAGTATCCCAGACATATCGTATTACCATTTTTGTAGCATAAACACCATCAAACCAACGAGAGCTTCGGATTTGCCAATGTTTCTCTATGACGCTGAAACCTAAAGATGTCCGAGTTCCGGTCCCAGCGCAGCTAATACTCAACTGCCATTGGCTCATCTGCGTTCGAGGGGAGGGGCTTACCGATAGGTCAATTGTTAGGTCAAATGTGTCAGCGGACACATTTGTAAACAACATTACTTGGACACATTGTGTGAGCTGTCTCTTTAATACCGCATGGTTTAAATACATGTTGCTGCTGATTGGATTGACATTTTTGACACACCCACCAAACAAGAGAAAACGTATCTCAAACTCTGTTGCACACCGTTGCACACCGTTTCCAGGAAACATGTTGTTCAACCCAGAAACCGTTGCACACTGGTTTGAGCTTGAACGTGCCCCAGACCTCAACTGCACGCATGCTGGAAGAAGTAGAAGAAGATGCTTCAACCCAAGCGCTCTTTGGTGACGTGCATGATTACGTTACCGTTGATCATCTGTCCGTCATCGTCTAAAGCCCGCCCTGACAATTTGATTGGTCCGAACAGCTCTGGTTCGAGCATAGTTGTTCCACAACGGATCAAGTCCAGACCAAACTTCCCGACCTCAAATGTTGTGGGCGGGTCTAAATTCGACTGGCATCCAGGCTACCAGTATTCAGTGTCACATGATACTTTAGAAATCATTCTAATATGATGATTTGCTGCTCAAGAAACATTAGTATTATCAATGTTTTAAAGCATTTTTTAGGAATGTTTGATCAATTCAATGGTAAAAATAACAGCATTTATTTGAAATAGGAATTATGTGTGTCTTTACATTCACTTTTGGTCACTTTAATGCATCCTTGCTGAATACAGTATTTAAAAAATACTGACCCCAACTTTTGAACAGTAGTGTAAACAGGAAATAAATTACAATAATAAAAAAAAATAGTAATTGTAATTGATTTTAAATAACAATGTAATTTTAAAATAAGTTATATTGCAGGAAATTAAGATCGAGCATTGCTTTACCTGAGAAAACATTGATTAGATGCAATCATCAAATATAACAGACATTTAATGAACAGACATAATGCAATGATACAGTTCTTATCATCTTTTATGCTTGAACTGATTTTTAATTTTAATTTTGCATAAAAAAACAGACACGAGACTCTCTTTCTCTATGCTGTTGCACCTCTGATTAATCTGAATGAATAGCATTCAGACGTTAATTGACTCCTTGCAACCTGGGGAAGCTTGTTATCTGGAGAACTGAATAATGTCAGTAAATGAGGAGTTGTTACTCTGCAGTAGTACACTCGCTGCAAAAAAATAAATAAATAAAAATGCATGATTTGTTATCACAACTTTGTTTCTTTTGTCAAAACAACTTCGATAATTAATGGGGTTCAGATAACATGGTATTTTTTGTTTCTGATTAAACCAATCTCTTATTTGGGCCTTATTTGAACAATCTGAGCGCATGGTCTGAAGTGCATGGGGCAGGTGCACTTATAGGGAATGTCCGAATCCAGTTTAACGATAGAAAAAATAGTTTAACGATACACTGTAAAAAAAAAGGTCTCCAATTGAACATTTTCTAGTGACTGATCTAAATTTCACATCTAAATTGGCCAAATTGGATTTCTGTGAATTAAATTGCATCAATTCAAAGAAATTCAATTTGGCCAACTGAAAAATTTAGATGTGATCGGTCACTAGAAAATGTTCAATTGGAGACCTGAATTTTTTTTTACAGTGTAGAAGAAATGATCGGCGCACCAGGCGCATGGTCCAAAAGGGTTGTACCAATTCTCTTAATGAGTCATGGGTGTGTTTTGGGCGTAACGTGCAATAAACCAGTCGCTTGCACCATGGCGGATTTGTTATTTACATGGCGGATTTTGTGCCTGGCATTGCATTGAGCCAGGTGTATGATAGGTCCCTTAGAGGGTTAAATAAAAGTTTCTTTAGTTCATGTTTACTAAAAGGCTCTTTGGGGAACCAAAATGATTCTTCTATGGCATCACTGCAAACAAATAACAAGTAAAAATAAACACCCATGTCTAAAAGTTAAATCACAAAATGGTATTAATGGAAATGGTGTCCATTTTTATTTCATGTTGGTTGAGATATAACTGCGCTGAGGAAAGCATTTCAAATTATCCTGTCCTATAGGTCCTCAAATGTACTTTTTTATAATTTGCTCTTTTTCTCCTTGCAGTCATTTTCTTTATTTATTTTCATCATCTGCCATGATAAAACGTCAGAATTGTCCTTGTACTGCTACATTTGACTTTGATATGCCACTTATAGCCATTTCCTTGACAAGGCTTCAAACAAAGAGAATTTTTAAAATATTGAATTACAATTAGAACATGGCCATGAAGAGAAAGACACTGTGTTGTACCTTGTGGGAAATGGTTGTGAATTAGATATTACTTAGTTACAAGTAAAAGATTCGGAAAACGAACAAATAATCATTTTGTGTCTATTATCAAAAGCTTTATGTGATTTTTGCTTCACTCTCAGAAATAGGGTACAAAATCTGTCACTGGGGTGGTATGATTTCAAAAGCTATTGTACTAATATGTACCATTTAGGTACTAACATGTCCTGTATGATATTCATTTACCATTAATGGGGAAGGAAATGCTTTTCACATATTTGTTAGACATTGAGAATGTAAACGTACACTTATTAAACTTCACAGAGTAGCTACCTTTTAAATTAGAGCCCCATGAAATCCATTTAATTTTCCCCTAAATTCTAAGTTTTTCATTTTATTTTGGGGGATTCTGTGTTTTCTGATTTAATACAAATTTATATAAACTTTAACAATTTAAATGTGCATTGTGTACATTTTAGTAGCATCTAGCGGTGAGGTTGTGAATGTGCAATCGTCCACCGCTCAACCCAGAGAGCACAGAGAGAAGCTACGGTGGCTGACACAGGACAAAGATGTCGTCGTCTGAGACAGCAGAGAGTAGCTAGCGCTCTGTAGAGCAGTTTGTTAAGGCTACTGTAGGAAAAATAACGGCGCAAAATGGCGACTTCACTTTAACACTAGAACTACCAGAATTCTATATCTACTAGAACGGCCATAGCGGTCATTCTGACCATTCGTACTAGACTGCACCAAATGTCATTTTTGCCATGTCATATTTACATTCAAAGCTTCTATTAAGGATTTAGAATTAAGCGGTTACATTAGTTAATGTATTAACTAACATGAACTAACCATGAGCAACACATTTGTCACTGTATTTGTTCATCTTTGTTAACGTTAGTTAATAAAAATACAGCTGTTCATGGTTTGTTCATGTTAGTTCACAGTACATTAACTAATGTTAACAAGATTTGAATAATGTATTAGTAAATGTTGAGATTAACATTAACAAAGATAAATAAATGCTTTATTAGTTCATGTTAACTAATGAACCTTATTTTATAGTGTTACCAATTAAACTTTAAATGTCTATCATCATATTTTATGACGGCATCACCGTAAAAAGTGTCAAAATCCTCAAACAAAATTCTCAATTTGAGTAAAATCGAACAACATGGAAGGAGCACGGGGCACAGAGCGACTCAGATTGGTCTACATATTACGATCTTTTTAATAATATATAATTGTGTAATTGTGTAAGAGCTACTAGAGTCTAAATGACAAGAAATATGGATTGAAGAAGAATATTTAGTTAGATAAAAATCTGTTGTGACTTGTGGAAATTATTAGATCTATCTTTTTTCAATACATTTTGACTTTTGGACTTTATACAAATCGGAAATAATCCAATACAGCCACCAGCATCCTCAAGGCTCTGAAGCAAGGCTAAAACAAGGCTCTGCGCCAGACAATCTCTTTCTTGCTGACATGTCAAAGGTAAAGCTACGTTTTATCTTAGCAATAGCATATAAAAACAACTAGATAGTTGATAGGCATCAGTGGCGGGGAAAACTAGCAAACTCTGAAATAATATGCCATGTACACCGTCTATAATACGTACGGTCAATTTGACCATTATGGCCATTCTAGGTAGAAATACTCAGAACTCTTTTGTCCTTCGTATTTTTAATAAGATAACAATAATAATACAAAATATACTTACATTTAGGAAAAGTCAGGATACTATAGCTATATGGGTTTAATTTCAACAAAGTTATTACATTACAAAATTTTAAAACGGTCAAAATGACCGCCTTGGTAGTTCTAGTGTAAAGGGGACCCGTGGTGTATGGAGATAGAAACGGCTCTGTTACAAGTACACAGGAGGCAGACACAGATGTTAACAGGTAAGGGTAGTTTATTAGACCACAGTAGAGCAGGTGTTGTGGAGCAGGTGAGTAAACCGGTTGTTGGTAGATTAGAAGGTGATACGAGCGAGAGAGAGTTACTGTCTTTTGTTTTGTAGATGAAAGGACGCTGGAGCCTGGAGGTCGCTGGAGACTGGAGATCGTTGGAGACTGTAGATCGCTGGAGTACTGAGGGACGGACAGGAACACACCCACACAGCAGACAAGGAACACGGAAGGAAGGAGACACGCTGGAGACAGGTAAGTATCAGTAGTAGAGTCCTTGAGGTAAGCATAGCCTGAAGTATATGCGAACGAGACCGGACGTGGAGTGCTGTGTGGTTGTGAGTCTTGTAGTGCTGGTGATGAGTGTGGTGATGAGGTGCAGGTGATGGTGATCAGTACTCTGGGGAAGGAGTGCGCTGTGATTGGTGGAGGGTGGAACCTGACGTGTCTGTGACAGGCTCATTCTAAGGTAATAAAAACATAACGGTTCATTATGGTGTCTTTATACCCCACTGAAAACATATTTATGTGTATTATATTGCATTTCTGTCAGATCCTCATAAATATTACACACTGCGCCTTTAAGTAATTACTAAAGCTGCAAGATATAACGCAAAGGAAATAAGTTATGATCATATTTTAACAAGCTATCTTAATATACATATCTATTAGCTAATGATTCATTAAAGCAGACAACTGGAAGTTGAAGTACATAGCTTTGACCATTGTGGTAATTAATATATTATTTTACATCATTAGCCAATATAATATGTTATTAGGGAATTAATACATGATGACACATTTAATTAATAGCAATTCAATCATGTTCATTAGTTGCTGATGCAGTAATCATTAATAAATGGGTTAGTTCTTCATGAATCATACATTAACTCATGATTATCTGTTCATTTGTTAAGCATAAATGAATGCATATTAGTGCACCCGTAAAAACCAAAGTGTTACCGATTAATCCATATTAAGTAAAAATGCGATCTTCTACCTTTTTGGTTTTGGTGTTAAGAGTGTAGTAGCCAAAATAGTCTTGAGAGACAAATTCAACTTACATTTTCACTTTTATTTTTAACTAATAATACATACCTGTTATCGGTTATCTTTGGCAATATTGCATTATTTGTAAGGTATCAACAAGAGTCAGAAAAAGAAAAAAAATCCCATATTATGGTACTGAAACCTGATGGTTCAAACCTATTTGCTTTGGGCATAAGATTACTTGTTGTGGAATTGTAAAGCTGTTGGTGCCAAAGTCGTTCAAATAAACATGCAAAAATTAACTGTTTTACTGTCATTGGATGATTTAATGTGTGTGTGTGTTGTTGGGGGGGGGGGGGGTAATTTAAACTCAAAATAGTACATTTTTACAGGGGATGGTAATCTGAACTCAAAATAGTAATATTTTACAGACATGAAAGTTCCAGTAACTTGAATTAAAAAAACATAGTTGTCAGAACTTGAAAAACTTAGTTGACGCAACTTAATAATTGTAGTTCTTCAAAACTTAAAAAAATTACGTTGATATGTTCAACTCAAAAATTCTGTGCAGTCGGTTGACTTGAAAATTTGAGTTGAACTAACTTTTTCTTTTTTACAGTACATACAACAGTGACAAATGTTATTATGGGGGAGTTGTTCAGAGATGCACAGGCCTCTGGGCTGAGTTATCTGCAGATGAACTATGACAGGAGAGGTGTATACTAAATAAATAATTCTTCCTCTAGCCCGAATCAGCAGCTCAGAGTAGTGAAGCGATCATGCCACAGGGCTACAGGAAGCACAAGCACGGAACACACAACTGTGGACTGACTAGCATGTGTGCGTGTGTAAGTGCATGAATAGGAATGCATGCGCTGCAACCTAAAATAAAAATAAAAAAAGCAGATCTGGCACAATAACAAGGATGCAGCACTAAATATTTACTAGACTGCTGTGGCTGGTTACTTTATTGGCAAAAGAGTCAAAGGAGTCCACCTCTATGATATTCTATACTTGGTCAGGAGGTTGTTCAAATGAAAGTGCAATTACCACTAATCACAAAGATCATTTATTCTCTGTTCAATAGAATAGTAAATCACTATGAAACAAAAGAAATACATATATTAGAAGTCTGTATGTCTTTTCCTGACACCTCTAGCTTCATATCTGACTTTAATTCAACACAAAACAAGAACTAGATAGCACATTATTCAGTCACTTTCCAATCAACAGTTCATTTGTTTGATTAACTCAGTGTATATAATTGACACTAATTAGCTTTGGAATTGTTATGTCTATTAACGATTCCAAATTAATTGAATTCTGTTCTTCCAATTGGCACATCACAGTTTAATACCATTATACTATTTCTTTCTCTGTCTCTTTGTATATATATATAATATGTTACATATTATATCATTTAATTTACTGGAAAGGCATTACTGACTTTGAAATTCAAACACACATAATGGGCGTCTCAGAGAATCGTGTTTAAACCATTTATTCACTGATTGCATTCATAGACGCAGAAAAGCTTTATTCTTTCTTCACATGGGAGAAATGAGAGCTTTCAGTAGTTCTTTGATTCTGTGGCTTATTAAGTTTTATTCACACAATCATGCCATCAATTTGCATAGTGATTAAGTATTACGGTGATTATTAAGGCTCATTCTCTTTTTCAAAATGTGTGGTTTTTAACTAATATTTCAGAAAGAGATGTTATATTAGGCAACTAATAAGGATCATTTAACTAATTGTTTCACAGGTCTTAGAATAATCTTGATTCTCTGTCAATACCTCATGTCCTGTCTTTGACTGCACTTTAACACATATCCACAGTCTACAAAGTGAATTCACCTTTTCAACACATGACCAAAATGGCAAATTTTCCCAGTAGAAAATCTCAGCCTAAATTTAGACTTACTATTCCATAGGGAATCTGTATTGCACTCCTGTTGTGTTCGGGAATGCTCTGAAGTTGGGTGCAAGCAGGCATTAAGCTGAGTGTGGAGCATATTCTATTCTGAGTGAGTCGCTCACCCCAGCAGGCCTT